>CM071873.1:18169044-18186518 GCA_036759665.1 Gynandropsis gynandra
GCTGATTATACATTTTCCTTCTCGCCAACTTCAAATCGTTCCCTCTCAAGTTCGGCATCACTTATTTCTTTCTTGCTATCAACTTTTAAACAGGTTTCACGGCAAAAAACTGTTCGGCTTTCTCGTTTTCGGCAGTTTTTCACGTCAAAAAAATGCCGAACTTCCATTTTTCCACGTTCGAACATTAAGGGTAAATTTATCTTTTCTCCAGTTTTTATTTTTCGGATTTAATAATTATTTTGGGAAGGATATTTTTGAAGTGATTTAGACCTATAAGAATATTTCTGATATTCCGCCGGTTTAATTCCTATTACTTAGGTTGGATTATTCGTACTTTCGTATTTACAGTTGAATTTTTGATTAATTAAAATCGATATTTTAAGAAAAAATAATCTCAATTTCGGAAAAAAGAGATTGCATTTGAAACCTCGGGGAGAATGAACAAACTATATTTGGAAACTTTAAAAAAACATACGTTGAATTTGAAAATGTTGTGGGCGAGTCTGAAATTGAAAATTTAGTTTTTTTATGATTTAGCTAAACTAATGATAGATATAAAAAACTTTTAATAGAAAGAAAAATATGTAGAATTTTGATACTTGCGCGAGAGAATAAGATTAATGGTTAAAAGTAAAAAAATTATAGAATAATATTTTAAAATAGGTATTTTCCTTTTCTTTTCTTTAAATTATCAAAACAAAAGTTAGGGTTATGCTTTTTGAGTAATTCACAAAACACGCTGATTAAAAAAAGCTAGTCAATTCTACATGAGTGATCCTTCCCAAGGTCTGCAAATTGTTTATGGTGTTTTCTCGCCATTTCCGTTAGGAAGAAAGAAATTTTGAGATAAACAGTCGGATGGCTTGCTCCCCACTGACATGAGCTTATTCGCCGGAGCGATTTCTCTCCTCTGTCCTTCTTCGCCTCTCTCCCGGTGAGCTTTGTCTTGTCTCTCTCGCCGATTCGTATTTTCCATCTTGTCCGTTCGCGAGACTGCTTCAAGTGTGACTCTCTTGTTCTTCCTTGCCCTTAACGATTTGCCTCCACTGAATGCGAAATTCTTCCCCGACATGTTTGTTTCCTTGTCGGTTGAACTGTTCGAATGCTTGCGTTAGTGTCTTTTCGTGATTTGTTCTTTTGTTGTGTTGTTATTTGCGTCTGCGTCTGAGTTTATGTTTGAATCCGACTGTTTGGGTATCGCTCGGTGTAGACACACCTGTTTAGGGTTTAGTTGTTCGTCTTCTCAAGCGCTTCTTTGTGATTTGAAATTTGTAATAGAAACGCTGTTTGGTTTGGACTTTTCAAGTTGGCCTTTTTCTTTTAGCCTTAAAAGATTTGGTTTTGCTGCCTTGTTATTTGTGCTGCGTGATTTTAATATTTGCCTGCTGAGTACTAAAATGTTCATCTTATACACATATGTATGTATGTATGTATGTTTGTATTTACTATATGTACGTGTTTGCTTGACTGTTGAAGTGCATTTATGTATGTAATATATTATATGTCTCTGTGCACAATGTTTGTCGTAACAATCATGTGTGAAGTCATTGTTGTAGGTAGCACAAGTATTTTTCGATCCGTATGATTTCTTGGCCGTTTGTTTCCCATGGTGTAGCTCTGTGTAGAAAATTAATCTATTGGGGACTGATGTTTCTTTAGCAGGAAGCAACGAGAGGTGAAATTGAGCATCAGGGTTTAGGGGAATATATTGAGACCTTCATTGTGATTGCAGTTTCCTTGGCTAGTGTCTTTTACCGATTCTGGCTGATAATGAGCATCAACAAAGATGAGGCTCTTAGGGCCATAGACATAGCTGAGAGCTTGATGAAAAAGGCAGATTTCAGCGGCGCAAGGAGACTTGTGCTGAGGGCCCAAAAGCTGGACAGCAGTCTGGAGAATGCCTCCCACATGATGATGGTGTGTGATGTGCACTGTGCTGCAGCAGAGACGCTGGTTGGTGACGAGATGGATTGGTACGGCATACTTCAGGTTCAGCAAAAGGCAGATAATCTTACAATCAAGAAACAGTTCAAGAAACTTGCACTTCTGCTTCACCCCGACAAAAATAAACTCCCTGGTGCAGAAGCTGCTTTTAAATTGATTGGCGAAGCTCAGAGAGTACTTTTGGATAAAGATAAAAGATCTCTCCATGACATGAAATGCAGAAACGTTAACAGTTCTGCACCAGCACCAGCACCATCATATTGGCCTCAACAGCCCCCGTCATATTGTACTCAGCCTGTTTTCCAGACAAACCATAATGCTAAGAACAACTTCGCAGGATTCAGACCCGAGAACCGGCGAGAGCAACAAAAAGCTCAAGCTCAAGCTCAAGCTCAACCAGCCGGTTTCCGTGGTAGTACAAGCTTTTGGACCTCATGTCCATTTTGCCACATGAGGTATGAATATGAGAGGGTGCATATCAACAAACTTATCAATTGTCAGAGTTGCACAAGGCAATTTACAACTTTCGAAGTCCCTTGTCATGGTGCTCCAAGGGCCAAAAGGTCAGTTCCAACAACTTTCTCCTTTCCTCAACAGAAACATGTTCCAACTCAAGGGGCTTGCAAGGAGAGTTCCCCTGTGCCTGGCTGTTCTGCGAAAGGCAAGGATCAAACAACTTCTGGTTTTCCCCAGCAGCAAAATGTTCCAAATCAACATCCATTGAATGTAGAGCAGAAGAATCCACAGACATCCTCCTCATATTACTCAGTAAAAGATGGTATACCTGTTACTGGTTGTACTGTTAAGGCTGGTTCTAAAAAAACAAGTGGGAATAGAAAGAGAAAGAAAATAATCAGTGTAAGTTCTGATAGCGGAAGTGGCACTGAGTCTGAAGAAGGTATTACAATTGGCAAGAATGGTGGTGATCCTATAGCTAGACAAGTTTCGGGGTCTGTTGGGGAACAACAGCTTCGGAGGTCTGTTCGTAGTAAGCTGCAGGTTTCATATAATGAAACTTGTAATGATGATGATGGCAACTCTGTATACCTCAATCAAGGAGGGTCCAAGGGAAATGGAGATGTGGAAGGGGCAGAAGAGTCAGGAACTCGAAAGCAATCACGCGAGAATGATTTTTCTATTGGTAAAAACAAGAGCAAGAAGTCAAAAAGAAAAGAAAATGGCCAAGTGGGAGTCTCTGTGGAGAACTCCGGGGATACTGAAGTTAAGATAAATTCCAGCTCTTGTTATCCTAAGAAGGATTCCAGTTCAGGAGGAGAATCAATAGTTATGCAATATGCTGATCCAGATTTCAATGACTTTGATGAGATGAGGGAAGAACACAAGTTTGAAGCTGGCCAGATCTGGGCTGTTTATGATACACATGATGGAATGCCTCGATTTTATGCTTACATCAAAAAAGTTTTTACTCATGTTTTCAAGCTTGAAATCACATGGCTAGAGGCAGAACCAGATGATGACAATGGAATTTCGTGGTCTAAGGCAGACTTGCCTATTGCTGTTGGTAAGTTTTTGTTTGGGATCACTGAGACCACCGTGGATCGACCCATGTTCTCTCATGTGATTCACCATGGAGAACGGAACAAGAAGCTTTGTTTAGTATTCCCGAGAAAAGGAGAGACATGGGCTCTCTTCAAGAACTGGGACATCGAGTGGTCTACTGACCCGGATTCTCATCGTGAATATCAGTATGAATTTGCTGTGGTCTTATCAGGATATTCTGAATCAGCTGGTGTGTCTGTTGCATTATTGTACAAAGTGAAAGGATTTTCAAGTGTTTTCTGTCGGATATCTAAGGGAGGTGAGTTTCAGATTCCGCCTCTTGAATTATATCGATTCTCCCACAGTGTTCCATCGTGCAGGCTAACGGGGAAGGAAAGAGGTGTGCCAGAAGGTTCATATGAGCTCGACCCGGCCGCCTTACCACAAAATATTGAAGAGGTGTCTGTTTCTTTCCCTCCAAATATATCAGCACCGCCAGTGGAGTCAAAGCCAACATCAACGGACCAGAATTCTCGGTCTTTGGCTTCGATCTCTGACAGAAAAGTGGTTCCTGAACCCCATTTCAAAAACTTTGATGCTGATAGATCAAAGACAAAGTTTCAGTGTGGCCAGATATGGGCATTGTACGGCAAAGAGGATGACTTGCCCAAGTACTACGCCAAGATAAAAAAAGTTGAATGGAAACCGAAATTTAAACTACAGATAAGCTGGTTGGAGCCAATATCGTTTCCAGTGAATGTGATGAAATGGCATGACGGAAATATGCCCATCTGCTGCGGCACTTTCAGCTTAAAGAAAGGTTCGTTCGATACGCATACTGATGTTTCTGCTTTCTCGCATCAGATGGAATTCGAGTCCTCTAGGAACAAAACCGAGTTCACCATCCTCCCCAAGAACGGCGAAATTTGGGCGATGTACAAGAACTGGAGTGACAGAATCAAAGTCTCAGATTTGAAGAAGTGGGAATACAACATTGTTGAAGTACTCGATGTGAACGAAACAAACATCGAGGTTATGATGTTGGAGCGTGTAAACGGGTTTGCTACAGTCGTAAAGGAGGCTGAGAAGCGAGGATCTCAGGTGATAAAGACATTTCCGGTATCTGAACTGCTGAGGTTCTCGCATCGAGTTCCGTTTTTCAGGTTAACCGGAGAGAGAAGAGGTACTCTGAGAAACTTCATCGAGCTTGATCCCAAGGCTTTGTTCAGAAACTTCTTCAGTGATGTGAAATTTCACCTTTAGTTGTTCTCTCCACTTCAACTTATATGCAATCCAATTTGCTTTAGCTTCCTCCCTTTTGTCGATTTGTTTTTTTTAGCTTAGTATTGCATCTCATCTTTGTGTATATTCTTTTGACGGATTCGAAGACTTCACTTTTATTTTGTATCTGTTCGTCAATTCAATTACACTCCAAATCAAATTAGATTATATTAGTGCCAGGGTTTCATTTCACCCCAAATCGAATATAGATTTTATTAGTGCTAGGGTTTCAATACGTGTAGTTAGCAAATCAAATCCAAATTTAAAGTAGTTTTGATTAAATTCAACAAAGCCTTTTTATGCTTTCTTTTTCTTTTTCTATATATACAAAATCTATAAGTTACACATTTTATTTTTAAATCCAAATTTAGTGATTGAATCTATGGGTATGCAATTCGGGTTAGTCGGATCGATCCGAATAACCCAAATTATATGGGTTCTGTAGAAAATCTATATGGTTCAATATCAAAAATTCAATTAGGATCGGGTCGATTCGGGTTCGAGATAATCCGAAGAACAAAAACAATCATAAAATATAAAAATTCTAATTTTTTTTTTATCTAACGTAAACTAACCTTTTATTTCTCTTTTTTCTCCTCACATCACCTTCTTCACGAATGGCGTCTCCTCCTACTATTCTGAAACCTTAAACTAAACCTGTTGTTTCTCTTTCTCCTCCTATTTTCACCGGTGGTGCCTCTTCGTGGTTGTTCCTCTTGTTCTTCGTCGCCGTGCAAATCGTCAGCCATACCTGTCCGTCGCCTCCTTGTGCCTGTTCCTCCCGTCCCATGCATCTTGCCTTGTCTGTCGTCTCTCGTACTTGGCTTGTCCGTTGTCTCTCGTGCTTGGCTTGTCCTTTTTTGTACGTTAAACTTCGAATTAACCAAAAATTCACAAAGAACCCAAAAAAACCGTAGAACCGTTCTAAAACCCAAAATTCCCGTACCTAAATAATCCAAAAAACTTAAAAAATCCGAATGACCGAAATATCCAAATAACCCAAATACAATTCGAATTTTTATAGATTCAATATTTCAAAACCCGAACAACTCGAACCCGGATCGAAACCCAGACCGAAATACAAACGGTTCCAATTCGGATTCAATTTTTTATAACCCGAATAACCCGAATCCAGATCGAACTCGTAGAACCGGATCAAAATCCGATTGCCCACCCCTATTTGAATCATAATTTATTAAATGTCAAAATTTTCAATGTTTTGATCTGGATTTGGTGTTTATCTTCATTTGTAAAATAAACAATTTTGGTTACAATAGGTACAGTACAATCACGATTCGGGCATTTGGTCTAGTGGTATGATTCTCGCTTTGGGTGCGAGAGGTCCCGAGTTCGATTCTCGGAATGCCCCACTTAATTTTTTATGATCTTTATTATTATTATTATAAATTAAAGGTTTTCAAAAATTTTGATAGATTTCTTTGTGAATATAGATTGACATAATATAGAATTATTATAATGATTAAATACAATGATAATACGATTGCGAATATTATGCAGAAGTTAACCATAAATTTGTACCGGTTTGTCTTTTTTTAAAATGGAACAAACTCATATTTCAATCCGACCCGAACCGAAATTAATTTAGATCCGTTTAGATTCAATTTTGACCCGATTTAGATTCAATTTTGACCAGAAATTGAAACCAATTTTGACCCGGTTTAAGCTTAATTTTGACTAGCATTTAGGTCCAATTTTGACTTGGTTTATAATTAATTATGATCATAATTTCAAACCAATTTTTACCAAAATTTGGATCTAATTTTAATTTTTATCCGATTAAAATTTGAATCAATATGAAACTTTAACCGAACTAAACCGTAATTAAATAAAAAACGATTCTTAACGAAATTACACCGAAATAGTAAAATTGGATCAAATTATACATAATTCGAGTAAAAATAATACTAATTTCGGGTTAAAAATCGAACAAACCGATAAAAATCGAATTTTGTTTAAATTTCAGTTTAATTTTGTTGAATTTCATATTGATTCGAGTTTTTAATAGTATAAAAATAAAAATTAGGTCAAATTGTACACAATTCGAGTAAAAATCATGTTAATTTCGGGTTAAAAATCGAACAAACCGATAAGAATTAAATTGTGTTTAAATTTCGGTTTAATTTTGTTGAATTTTGGATTGGATTTGGATAAAAATCAAAATTGGATCCAAATTATAGTCAAAATTGAGTCTAAACTGGATCAAATTTAGACCTAAATTTTAATCAAAATTAATTTTTAATCGGGTCAAAATTAAATCTAACCGGGTCAAAATTGACATTAAACCGAATCAAAATTGAAATATTTAACGAGTTTAAACAGAGGGAATATATACAAAATTTTTAAATATGAGGAAAAATAGAATGTTGGTCGAAATATGAGGGAGAATATGATGAATGTGAAACACCAGGGTTAGACAAATATGAGGGGGAAATGTATAATACGACTTGTCTTCTTTTTTTTATATGGCTTTTCTCAGTCCGGAGGGTGGCAACGCTGTGTTGTTTTTAAATAATTCAAGAAGAGCACATGCCGTTTACACCCCCACAAGAACGCTAGTAAGTCTCACATTATCAACCTCATGCACAGAAATAATTTAAGAGAGCTTTTTCTTTTTTCAATCATTCACATCTTCATTTGATCCGGATTCGATTAATATTCCGCTAAATATAAATACACTTTTAAATATTAAAACTCAATTAAATAATAAAATATTTGATATCATTCATTCATCAATTAAACTAAACTAGGTATTTCAAAAATTATCTCTAATAATTATATCTTATATTTAGCTATAAAGAGTATTTTCAATTTCTGGAAAGGAGGAGCCTTTAGGAGAGCAAAGCATGATGAATTATCTTTTTTGTTTTTTAATATATTCTTGGAATAGTTTTCACATAACAACAAAATGGTCATTCCAAACAGATCATAAAACAGCTTCATCTTCTCACTTAATATTAAAGGAAAAAAAGAAGAAGGAACACTCGTATCTACAAGTCACCAGTTTCAGATGAAACTTACTAAGCATCTTGCTCTTCCAAAATACAAACTCCATGTAATAACAGATGAACAAGAAAGAGACTTACAGTGGATCCGAGTTCTGCCTGCTAATGCTTACGCGCCATGCGAAATAATGTAGGTACAACGAGTTTAGACATACCGCTATCCCAAAACCTATAATTCCCGCAAACATAATTGCGTAGATGGCAGATAGACGAAGCTGAAACCAGAAGTTTTTTCAAGAGTAAGCCTCCTTTTACACGTGACGAATTTAAAAGGGTTAGACTTTCCATACATATTTTAAATTTTACGCACCGTGGCATATAATAGATGGGATAACATGCCCACAAGTGCAAATTCGAGAGCTGCGTATGTCCATATGTATTCTCGTATAGCTGCATTTTGGACAATAATCACAGTTTTGAATCTTACCATCAACAAGAAAATATTTTTTGAGTTTCTGAGGCAGTGATGTACCAAGGATGATTGCGAAAACAGATGCTAAGAGGCCTAGAGTAAATGCAAAGGGCGCTGCTATGAAGATTGCTTGAGTGTTCAAGTCGCGTATCTACAAAACATATAGTTTTCATCACATGTTTGCGACAATTCAATCTAGTGAATAAACAGATGAAAGATAGAAATACAGATGATTCATGCTTGTTATTCAGAGAAAAAAAATGGCATTACCAGTAACTGCTCAAGGAAGAAGAAGTAGCAAACCGTGCTAATCAGTACGAGCACGACAAACTCTTGCCAGGCACTGCACAATCCGTCCACTCGTCAAGTTTTTCTTCCAGAATGGCAAAAAGATAGATCTTTTTATAGTTTATTGTTACCTAACCGCTTGGGTCTGCATATTCTGCTGACTCTGTTCATGTCGGCTGTTCTGTTGATTATTTGTCGGGACACGAAGTAAAGTCACGGGTAAGTTCTGGACTTCTTGTCTGCAAACGTCACAGATTCTTGTTCCTTTCGTGCTAAACCACTTGATGGCACATTCTTCATGAACAAGTCTAAGGTCGCCTTTGCAGCTGCATTCCATTTTCAGAGTGTTGCCTTCTTCGCAAACATCTAGACAGATCCTGCACACGGCTTCTTCCTCGGGGATTTCTTCATCCGTCTCTTCAGGAGGGACAGGCGTGATTTGATCTGCTAGAGTAAAAAAGACGAAAGGAAATACACATTGATGTCAGTCAAGGATTATTTCTATATTTGTTTCGCATTTCTCATAAGAATATGCAAGACAAAGGAATCAGAAATTTCCATTCATTGATCATAAACTAATATGTACTAAACTAAAAAAAAATCCATCACATTAAACAGTATGTTTATAATATCAATGTTCACATCTCAAATTTCTCATGAATCTGTGCATCTTGTGGTTCAATACGGTTGAAAACCAACTGCAAAAGCTTCAAGACCTTTAGAGAATATTAGCACTAGGATGCTGAAGCAACTACAAGACAAACTCTATCAAATTAAGATTCTAGATATATAAAGGAATTGATATTAGATTCTATGTACCACCAGTGGTCTCAGTAGAAGCATGCTCTTTGCGGTTGTCAAAAGAGACTGATCGCACAATAACTTTGTTTCTCCCGGGCATGGACAACGATCTTGAAACTGCTGGTCGAACTGCATCTTTCTGCGCGAAAGTTTCTTCTCTTTCAGTTGAGATTTGGATAAGAAAAGAAATTCCTCAAAAAAGATTCCAGAGAAACTTAGCACTTCTACACAAAGAGACCACCAGAGTAAAAAAGAAGAATATATTCTGATTAATAAAAAAAAAAAATTGATGACTAAATCCTACACAGGTTACTCACATTAGCTTTAGGATGTTCACCTGGCACTCTAGCTGAAACAGGTGTAGATATCACCGGAGACAATTTGGTGGCAGGAGTAGTGGGAAGTGACGTGCATCTTTTCCAGTAAGGCAATACCGATGAATCTGTCGCAATGGGGTTTGTGGTGGAATCCATAAGACCTGGAGTTAGCAGGGAGCTTTTCTCACTGTCAAGTAGAGAAGCTTTCTTTTTTGAGCTCAAACTTCGCAAGAACCCTCCTGATGACGATGATCCACTGCCTTTGAATGAATTTAGTGATTTCAGTGGACCTTTTGGATTTCGACCGCTACTGACTGCAGTGGGCCTTGGGGGTATTTGGACTGAAAGATCCAAACGCCTTCCGCCCAATCCAGAAGTTGGTATGTCTCCAATAGGCTCTTCTTTGACCTGATGATCACATTATAAGTAACATACATGTGCTCATAAAAGTTCAGGACTTTTCATCATCCATGACAAAGCCAACACAAACCAATCAGATCGGTTCCTCACCTAAGGAAAGAAAAGTGGCATTAGCAATTTGAGTAAATCTTTTGTACATTTTTATGTATCATCATAGTTTTGGATTCTTTTTATTTCATGTAAGTCACAAACACTGGTTACAAAGCCTCGAGATTTCTTGATTCAAGAGCATAAATCAGGTGCCAGTCAGTTCATATTCATAAAAGTTCTCTAGAGGTATCTATATATCTCTAAATCTCAGGCCCCCACAGCCAGATAGGGAAAAAGCCAGTTTAAAGTTCAGTAAAAGGCAAAATATCTGCAATAATTTAAGAAATTCCAAGTCATAGTTGCAAGATCTGGACACTATCACAAATTAACCTTTATCAAAGCATAGCTGAAACCTTTTTTCTTTTGTAGTCAAGTTCTTTCTCTATCTAAGACAGATAAATGCAATTTCCAAGACTATGAAGTACTTCCCATTTATCAACTCAGATTCAGACAAGCAAATCAAGAGGAAAAGATCATACACAGGGTCTTTTGGACTGTACAGTAAACCCTAAATTGACAGATACTTCCATGGCTAATCAAACATTTCGTCCTTCACACATGCCCACCCAATAAAATTTCCCAGATGACAGAACTTAGGGGAAATGAAGAAAACCCAGATACGTTTCCAAGCGATTCCGCAGATTCCATTGTTAAAACAAGAATCAAATATTGAAATCAGAAAGGAGTTTTCAAATTTACCCCAAAAATCCACAGACCCAGAGAAGCTTAGTTGGCGAAAAAGAAGAACAAAGTTGAGATTTTTAATACCTGAGAAAATAAAGAAGAAGAATCACCGGCGATCACAGCAGTGGGGGGCTTTGCTGCCGATTCTGGCATCTTTAATCGGACCAATCAAACAAAGTAAATTATAAAAAAAATATATGAAATCTCACCCTCCTCGACAAATATTCCGAGAAAAGAAGCAAATCTAAAAGATTTTGAGATATATTTGTCCTCCTATTTTTGGTTATTTTTATTTTAGGCTGAAACACTGATACAATGACAAATAAAGGCGATACCTTTAAGGCTTTAAGTAAACGTATTCAGTCCACTCGCTTAATGATCTTTATTACATTTATTAATTTATTATTAGCTTAAAGCGTAATCACCTTCTTAATCTTTTCCTAATGAATATTAAGCAATCTCTTCAGTTCTTGTCTTTTTCCGACATTTTCCCGGGAAAATATGACTCTGTACATCCTTCTTTTATCTACGACTGTCTTCTACTCGTACCTTTTATTCCATTTATTTATACGCACAAATGATTATTCCAAATAAATTGTATCTTCCATGATCGAATTCCAAATATTGATTTTTAAAAGATAAATACCCTCCTACTTTTGGGAATATATCTAATTTTATAACTATAGAATACAATACACAGTCATTATTGCACAACAAGTAAAAACTAATTAGTGAGATAAACCATAAACTGCAGTACAGTCTCGAGCCTATCGGTGAGCTGATGGGGCTGTTGCTGCAGGCACCCGCGAAGGTCTGAACGATGGCGAAGCCTTTGGCGTTGACGTACTTGCCCGTACCTCCCATACTGGCGAGATGAGATTCCGAAATGGCTGTTCTCTGGACTCAGAAGAAACTGATGTTGGCTTCGTACCCACCACTCTCAAAACATTACGCGAGCCTCTCCAGTAATTTCAATCTTCCATTGTAGCCATACCAACTGGGACAATGCCTGTTGGTTTAGTAGTTCATGTTGGATTAGTAGTCCATGAGCTCGTGAACATTTTCTTTCTCTCTTTCTTCCTCTTTTTATTGTGCGAACTAAAAAAAGAAAATTTGGGCTGTGAATGTATTGATTCTTGTATGGTGGTCGATTAGTTTGATGATTTAGGTTTTGGACAAGGTTTGTTGGTGTGTTTTTCTTGTGGTGTGAAGATGTTTCTTTTCACCTCCTCTCAATTGCTCATATATATATATAAAATCCTTTACAAAATATTGTTCTTGTATCTCTTTCACATTCTAGACAAAATACCATAGTTTACTAAATATAGGGGTCTTTAATTCTTGTTTTACTCTAAAAAATATTCTCTCGTGCTTCCATTTGTGCTATAGAATCATTCTTGAATTCTACCTTTGTCTTCGCTGCAGAGTTTTGTTGCTAGTTTCAAGTATATGTCTCAAACGTGAGTTTTTTTTATTGATTTGGACAACATTGGACTTTTGGCTTCTTGTGGATGGGCTGTATTTCTCTTGCTGTTGGACTTGGTCACTGTTTTTTCATTATCGTTTGGGATTTTGTAAGCCCACGATAATTTCCATTAATTGAGAATCCTTTGTTGTCTCCTTCACCTATCGTTGCTGCAACTTCTCCAATGTCTTTGAGCTTCTCCCACCAACACCATGACAATGACAGTTAGTAAAAAATAATTAAGCACCGTGACCAAGCTGTGTCGTGGTAAATGCCACTGCCCTGAAAGCGAAAATTTCGGTACGACCGTGGTGCAATCAAGACCGATCGCTTCCCCAAGGTTCACACATAAGCTCCCTCGAACGCGTGCACTCGCGAAAAAAGAAGATGGAATAGTTTTAAAACTCGTATGAAAAAACTAAACCGTGCGTGGGGTTGCACGGTTGGAGAATATTGAAAGAAATGAAAAAAAATGTTGGTTTTTTTGGATGATTTTTTGGCTTGGCCGAAGTGGCCTTTTATAGGCTTCTTTGGAGTGCCCATAACTGCCATTACCGAGATGGCAGCCACCAAAAGTGGTTGGCTGGGTCGGCTCCTAAACAAAGGGGTGTTTGAACAAGTCTTAAACAAAAATTAGTAATTTTTCTCCAACAATCCCCCACAAAATGACTATCACAATTTTTAAAACATATGAGTAAAATGAATAATGTAGGAATTGAATTACTTAAGCAGCAATATCTTACGATTGAATTGATGCGTAGTGATGTGAGGCAACAATTTAAACTAGTGAAAGTGAATTGCTTCATGAACTTTCAAAAGCTTAAACTGAGACCCCCACAACGCGTATCAATTCCTTGGTATTTGCTATTCCGCGATACGGTTACAGTGCTTTTAAAGGCCATGCGTTTTCTTTTTACCTTGGTTCTATGAGTGCTCTAGAAAGAAACTCAATTTTCCTATAATCTTAGCATATTCAGTTTGTGAAACACTATCACCGTTGTTTCTTTTAAGATTCATGCTTGGATCATAAGGAGTTCTTACAAGCAGTTCATCAAAACAATCAAACTTCTTAAGAATTTTCTCAACATAATGTGATTGACACATAGAAAATCCATTTTCCGTTTTATGAATTTTAACACCAAGAATAACCTCAGCTTCTCCTAAGTCTTTCATATCAAAATGAGATGATAAAAACTTTTTGGTTTCTGTGAATGCAATAAAAATAGGATTGTAGTTCAAAATTGTTATTTCAAGAAGTTGAGATATTTAAGGAGCTGAATTCAAATTGAGGAGGACTGGAGGAAGTCAACGAGAAGATGGAAGTCATGAGGTAGGGTCTTCTTGTCGTGCCATCCCTTAGGCACGTCATGCACGGGGTTCACTTGCTCGTTGTCCAAGGTTAGATAAGGGGTACGGATTCAATGCTGAAGAGAGATCAACATGACGGCGCGGTTGAAGAACCGGGAGTGGTTGCTGAGCCGAGCGGAAGACAGATAAGTTGACCTGGAAAAAAAAATAGAAGGTTAACAATTCTAAAAAGTATCATTGGAGTACACGAAACAGAGAAAGAGAGAGTTCTAAGGTTTAGGTGTACTTAGTTGGATACTGTACTGAGCAAGGAAACAGTTGAGGTTGTATTTACGTCTAACTCAGGGGGAGTTATCCGTGGAGGTCTTTAGTACATTGTATAAACTTGAAAGTGTACTTAAAGATTGACAAGTAAATAAACGAATACTGTTTGATATTTTCTGATCTCTTTGGTTATTGGTTTAACTGTCATCTTCTACAAGTTTTCAATTGGTATCAGAGCAGGTAACCATCATTTAGAGTAAATCTAAAATCTGGTTGGAGATCCAAGAAGACGACTAAAATGGAAGGACCAAGAGACATGTATTCGTTTGGAAAACTTGTCATGTTAGACTCATCTAACTATGGATACTGGAAAGTTAAGATGAGAGTGAGCATAGGAATTGACGAAGATGCTTGGAGTGCAGTTAAAAACGGATGGACACCACCAACAGTCATTGACGAAAATGGTAAAGAAAAGGAAAAACCATCAGATCAGTGGACACCTAGTGAAAAAAGGAGTTCGACGTTCAATGCAAAGGCCCTGACAACTATCTTTTCATCAGTTGATATAAATGAATTTAAACAGATTCAAGGGTGTGAATCTGCTAAGGAGGCATGGGATACACTAGAAGCTATCCATGAAGGCACAACGAGTGTTAAGAGGACACGACTAGACATATTGGAACACCAATTTGAGAAGCTGGAGATGTGAGAATATGAAAGTGTGAAAGAATTCAGTGGTCGGATGAATGCAATCGCAAACGAGGTAAGTGTACTTGGATAGAACTTGGATGACAAGAAACTTGTCAAAAAGCTACTGAGATGCCTTTCGAAGAAATTTCATGCATAGAAAGTTGCTATGAATATGTCACTAAACACGGATACAACTAGTTTCAAGGAAATAGTTGGAATCTTGGCAGCATATGAACTGGAAATGCAACTGGAGCAAGGGGATATTGTCAAAGATGGTAGCAAGGGAATTGTACTACAAGCTGTTTCATAAAACACCAGATTGGACAATATTGAAGAAAACATTGTGTTACTGACCAGAAAATTTGGAAAGTTCATGAAGAGAAGGTCAGGAATGAAGAAACCATCAACCGAAGATGCTGGATTCAGAAAGGAGAACAAATCTGGCTCTCAATGTCATGAGTGCAAAGGTTTTGGTAATTTTAAATCAGATTGTCCTAGCATTACAAAAAGGGAAAATGTTTTGAAGAATCTCAAAGAAACACAGTGTTTTAAATGCAAGGAATTTGGTCACACAAAGAACGAATGTGCTGATAATAATCTGGTGAAAGGAAAATCACTAATCATGCTTAGTGAATCCAGTTCAGAATCTGGAGAAGAATCAGAAGAAGAACAGTCAAGCTTTGTTTCTTTCATTGGCATTATTGATGAGGACGATAAAGAAAGTGTAAAAGATCAACTTGAAGAGGAAGATGAAGTTGATGTAGAGATGATATACAATGAGTGGATCAAGATGGGAAAGTTGAATGTTCAACTGATGAAAGAAAATAAGATTCTGGAAACTCAGATTCAGAACATGAAGAAAGAAGTACTTTCTAAAGAAGAGGAAGTGCACTTCGTAAAAAGGCAGCTAGAGGAGACAAACAAACAATTGAAGATGTTGTCAAATGGAACTGACAAATTGGATCACCTGCTTTCGATTGGAAAAATGAAAGGTGACAATCATGGAATCGGTTATGTCGGGCATACAAGCAAGACAGAAAACAAGTTTGTTTCTGGAGGAGATCTGAAAGAAAATATGAAATGGAATGAAAGACAGCTGACTCATAGCGCTCCAAAGAACGACCAGAACAGACAAAGTTTTGACAGAAAAAGAAATTGGAATGCTCACGCTGTTGACTACAGACATAGAGAACAATATCAGAAATCCTACCATCACTACAATCAGAGAAGAAGTATGTCAACACAGAACCACAGACATCACAATTGGAGAACACATTATGGTAAGAACAGAAGGATGAAATATGTTGTCTGTTACTTCTGTGGAATTAAGGGTCATAAGCAACGTACGTGCTACAAGAAACACATGTATGATGCAGGAATAATTGGAGTCATTGTCCGACTTCCATTGGTGCGCTTGTTCGATCCGGGGTCCAGTAGAGTTCCGTTGCTCAGCCCTTACCTGAGATGGATGCTAGAAGCTTGATCGCATTGAGAGATGGGTCCCATACCGACTTGAGACGCTAATGAGCCACATCCATATATGCCATAGCAGCGTCACAAAGAAAGCCAATCCGCTTCCTGGAACTGCCAAAGCAAAGACACTGAGGGCCCATTGAAGGAACAACTGCAGGGGGCTGGAGTGGCTGCGACATCATCGAAATCTCAATCCTCTAATGTAAAACAAATCTGGGTAAGGAAAAGTGAATTATATTGCAATGTTGTATACATTTCTGCCCAAAATGAAAAGACAAATACCTGGTTATTTGACAGTGGATGCTCAAGACACATGACAGGTAATAAAGGACTACTCTCATATTTTGTTGAAATTAAGAATGCAGGGAGTGTAGTGTTTGGAGACGGGAACAAAGGAAAAATTCTTGGAAGAGGAGATCTCAATTCACCTGGACATTCAGCATTGACAAATGTCTAATTTGTTGCGGGTCTAACAGCTAACTTGATTAGCATCAGCCAACTCTGTGACAGTCATCACCAGGTTAAGTTTACTAACAAAGAATGTTTAGTGATGAATTCTGAAAATAAATGTGTGCTTACAAGATCACGGTCCTCAAATAACTGCTACGTGTGGATTGAAGAGAAAATGTGCCTTAAAGCAACAGACGACGTATTATCACTGTGGCATCAGCGACTAGGACACGTAAACTACAGATCCTTGGTGAAACTGTCCGATTCTGCAGCAGTAAGAGGTATACCTAAGCTAAAGTTAGAAAAATCAGAAACGTGTAAACCTTGTCAGCTAGGTAAACAAATCAAAGTTCATCACATGCGAATGCCCGAAGTGAAGATAGAAAGAATCTTGGAACTGGTACACATGGACTTGATGGGTCCAATGAGAACAGAGAGTTTTGGAGGAAAAAGATATATCTTTGTCATATTGGATGATTTTTCTCGATACACTTGGGTAAAATTTATGAGAGAAAAATCTGAAACGTTTGAGCTGTTTCATTTTCTGTTCCTTCAATTGAAAAATACTAAAGGTTGCATTGAGCGAATCAGGAGCGATCATGGAAAAGAATTCGAGAATGACGTATTTAGCAAATTTTGTCAAAATCATGTTATCATTCACGAATTCTCAGCACCTAAGACACCGCAGAAAAACAGAGTTGTTGAAAGGAAGAATAGGACATTGCAAGAAATGGCTTGAGCAATACTGCATGGAAAGTCCATATCTATCAGATTCTGGGCAGAAGCGGTAAACACAACATGTTATATCATTAATCGTATATATCTTCGTCCAGGTATGTCGAAAACTCCATATGAGCTGTGGAAAGGTAAGAGTCCAAATTTGAGTTACTTTCATGTTTTTGGGTGCACTTGCTTTGTATTGAACGATAGAGAATGCCTTGGTAAGTTTGACGCAAAAAGTGATGAGGGAATTTTTCTCGTTATGGAAATAACACAACTGCTTTTCGAATTTTCAACTTACGAACAAGGAAAGTTATTGAATCAGTAAATGTTGTATTTGATGA
>CM071873.1:18200121-18213756 GCA_036759665.1 Gynandropsis gynandra
TCTTTGGCATGTTTGTATTTAACAAATATATCAAACAATGCGTTGGACATGTGGTTTAAAAGATGGCCGCGTACCGTTTTGTTGTCTTTGTCAAACTTCGATTTTACCTCGTCGTCCGCCTTCTTGGATTTCTCGGTTTGAGGCGTGGCCATCGAAGTGGAGGGCTCGACGAGGGGTTGTTCAGCGTCAAGGAGGTCGGTGTGGAGGACGTAGTCAACGTCTAACTGCTCAAAGAATATGAGCAGTTTCTAGGACCACCGACGGTAGTTCATACCGTCAAGAGGCTCCAGCTTGGAGAGGTCGGGCAGTAAACGTGGTGGTAGTATGACAGCCATGGTCACGGTTTAGGAATGAAAAGAATAAGTAGTTTTCGCTTTCAGATTGTTAGAAATTAAGAACGTGACAAAAGCTGCGTCGTGGTATAACCACTGCCTTGAAAGCGAAATTCTGGCACGACTGTGGTGCAATCGAAGGTCGTTCGCTCCCCAAAGTTAACACAACAATACCTCTAATTCAGGTGCACTCGTGGTAGAGAGGATGGAATAGCGGAAATACTCGTATAGGAGGTGAAACAGTTGAAAACTAGAGAACCGAAGTGGCTTTATAGGCTTCTTTGGAGTGCCCATAACTGCCATTACCGAGATGGCAGCCACCAAAAATGGTCGGCTGGGTCGGCTCCTAAAGAATAGGGGTATTTGAATAAGTCTTAAACAAAAATTAGTCATTTTTCTCCAACAAAGGGTGAGTGAGCTTCACAGCCCCTCTCGAATCCTTGGCGATGGAGCTCAATTTATGCTTCAGCTTCGCGGTTTGACTCATTTCTGGGCTTGCGGTAAGTCTCCTTGTTTTTCTTCCTATTTTGTCCTCTATTATTGAAGATGAGTTTAATTTCTTTTATCTGACTTCTCTTTTCCTTTGATTTTGCTTTCTTTTTGCTCTGTTAGCTTTGATTTGAATTTCAGCTTCGCGTTCTTCTTAGTTCTCCTTTGCATTCGGTAAGTTTTTAATACCTTCCACTTTTTCTTACAGCTTTGGTATTCCCATTACATATTCTTCTTCCACTCCATTTGTGGATGTTTTCCTCATTTCAGCGTATAATTCATATAATTTCTAGGTTTCCTTTCCACTTTGAGTTGATAAGTTGCATATGGAATCCATTTCAATGGATAAACCTTAGCCACCATAGGTATATCAGTCATAACTATGCCTCTCTCATCTACAATTGTGTATTTATTCCTGCAAACTAAACTTGATAACCATTCCTTGTCATTTGTGCAATACTCAACATGTTTCCTCTTAGTTTGGGAACTAAGTAGACGTCTTTAACGATTTTTCTTCCTTGCTTTGTTTTAACAGTGATATTTCCTTTCTCTGTGATCATTAAAAGCTCTCCATTGCCCAATCTAATTGGAATTCGAACGCTCTTGTCCAGATAAGTGAAATGCTTCTTATTGTGTGTCATGTAGTTTGATGCACCACTATCTATCAACTAAGTGTCGTTATCTAGTCCTTGTTGTGTTTCTTGGTGTGCTGTGAACAACAACTCTTCGTCGTCTTTTTCACCTTCTTGTATTTGATGTGCATGTCCTTGTATTGGCTGAAATTTTCTGTGTCTGCATTCCTTTGTTTGATTTCACAATTTGCCACACACTAAACATGGTCGTTTAGGGTTATGCTGCATGATCTGATCAGCATTGACACTCTTGTTCTTGTAGTAGCATTCATCCTCATTGTGGTTGTTCCTCTAGCACACACTACACCATTTTCCTGTGTTTGCTCTCTGGTTCATTTTGGAAGCATTAGGCTTACTAGAATCACCGTAATTTCCAGCCCTTTGTTGTTGAAAACTTGCCTTAAGTGCTCCCTCTCTTTCACTTTTCTTTTGGCTCATAACTCTTGGCTCTCGGTTTTGTAATGCGTTAATCAAATTTGAAACTGTTAAATTCTTTAGATATTTGGTTTTCTCTATTACTTCAACCGAAACCTCATAATCCTTTGTCAATGAACCTATAATTTTTTTATGCCAACTCATTGTGTGTGAATTTTTCACTGTAACTCCTCAATTCTGAACCAAATCAGTAACCCTTTTGGAATACTGCTTAAGTGACTCCCTCTCTTCCATAGATATATCCCGAAACGACTTTTTTAGTCTCTGCAATCTAACCATTACAATCCTTTCATCCGCTTGGTATTCTCCTTTTAATGTTTCCCATGCTGTTTTAGCCGATTCTATCTCCTGAATTTGTGTAAATATGTCTCCTGTGATAGCTCTATATACGATTCTCAGAGCCCTCTGATCCTTTAAATGCTTCTTTTTCCATACATGCAGATTTTCTTGTTGTTCTTGTATTGCATTTCTTCCTAACCTTGGCTGTTTCGGTAAGCCCTTAAACACCACTTCCCACAACTCCTCAAACCTAAATATGGTCTTCATTTTAGCTACACAACCGTTATAATTTTTCCCTTCAAAGATGGGCACATATTCCTCTTTTGTTCTCATATTTGTTTTCGCACTTAGTATCTACAATCTCCTTAATATTTTGGGATAGTAAAATATGAAGAATACTTGTTGTCTCTTGCTGTTTCTCCTATCTGCAAATATGTTTCTGCAAATTTCTCACTTCGTCTTTTGTTTTCTTGCTCCTGCTCCCTCTTGGACATATTTAGTTCTTTTTGTGTTGGATTTGTGTGTTTCCTTGTTGCTTTTGTTCCTTTTGTGTTTGTTTTATGCATCTTTTGTGCTCTTAGGTCTCCTTGAACCTACTGCTTATACCATTTGTTGGTTTAGTAGTTCATGAGCTTTAATTTTAACATAAGCTCATGAAAATCTTCTTCCTCTCTTTATTGTGCAAACTAAAAAATAAAAATTGGTTTGTGAATATGTTGATTCTTGGATGGTGGTTGATTAGTTTGATGATTTAGGTCTGAAGGTGATTCTCTTCACCTCCTCTTTATTGCTCATATATAAAAAAACCCATTACAAAATATTGTTCTTACATCTATTTCACATTCTAGACAAAATACCATAGATTACTAAATATAGGGGTCTTTAGTTCTTGTTTGACTCTCAAAATTTTCTCTTGTGCTTCCATTGGTGCTATAGAATCATTCTTGAATTCCACCTTTGTCTTTGCTACAAAGTTTTTGTTAGAATTTGTGTGTTTAAGAAGAGAATAAGATGTTTGTAGAACTAAGAGAATAGAAAGAAGAATTAGGAATAAACTTTAATTCATTTCCATGAGTTTAAGCATTACATAAGTGGTTCTATATATAGAGACCATGAGCTGAATTTAAACTACAATTAGAAGTAAACAAGTACAACATAATTAATGAATTTGTCCTCATCTTTCACGGCTAAAGAGGAGAAAGGGACAACTCCTTGTTGCTTAGTTTCTTGATTTGCACATGTGATTCTAATTACTCAAAAATAGCAACATCCCTTTCCTTCCTTCCAACGGCCACCTTTGACTACCAAATATAGTTGTGTGTGTTTTATTTAATCCTTAGGAGATTATTAAGAACTAATCTATCCATATATGATTAATCTCATATATGTAGAATTAATTCTTAACATCCCCCCTCAAGCTTAACTATAGTGTACTACTATTGATAAGCTTGAGTCATGGCTCCTTGCCTCATTAAAACCTAAGTGGGAAAACCCAATGGGACAAAACCACACTTAGGAAAAAGAGTACAATTCATTGCCATGTTAGACATATCATGTCCGAATGTTTGTGAGTCCAAGCCGAGGGAATATGGACTCACAAATTTTTTTGCTTGTAGCCTTGGTGAAAATGTCGGCCAATTGATCTTCACTTCTTGTATAGCACGGTAGAATTACTCCTTGTTCAACCATTTGTCTAACCTTGTGACAATCCACTTCAATGTGCTTTGTCCTCTCATGAAACACCGAATTGGACGCAATGTGGATGGCGGCTTGGTTATCACAATGCATTGTAATGGGAGATGATGTCTCAATGCCCAAGTCCGTGAGAACATTTCTAATCCATACTAACTCATTGGTTAACTTCCTCATTGCTCGGTACTCGGCTTCCGCACTTAAACATGAAACCACCTTTTGCTTCTTGCTCTTCCAAGTAACTAGATTGCCTCCTATAAATGTGCAATAGCCCGTGGTTGACTCCCTATCCACTCGGTCCCCTGTTGGATCTTGCATATATTGGCTCACTTGGTTCACCGCAAAACAAATGTCCGGCCTTGTTATGGTGAGATAGATCAATTTCCCAACCATTCTCCTATAGAGTTTAGGGTCTTCAAACGGCTCATCATCTATCTCCCCCTTACGCATCACTTTGTATCCATCTTCTAGTGGAGTTCTTGCTATTCTTCCTTCCATTGTACCTAGCTCATTCAACATATCAAGGGTGTACTTTCTTTGGGATAGAAATAGTCCTTCCTTAGAACGACATATTTCTATTCCTAGAAAGTACTTTAGTTCTCCTAAATCCTTAATATCTAACATAGTTTTAAGATATACCTTAGTGGCTTCCACGCCTTCTATGTCACTTCCCGTGATGATTATATCATCAACATAGACAAGCACCACCACGATTCCCTATGAGCTTGGCAATGTGAATAGAGTATGATCGGCCTCGGATCTTCTAAAGCCACGTCCATTTACTGTCGTGCTAAGCTTGTGGTACCACGCCCTTGGGGATTGTTTAAGACCATAGATCGCCTTTCTAAGTCTTAAAACATTTCCCGGTTTCACTATGTGTTCTAGCCCCGGAGGTGGATACATGTAGACCTCATCTTCTAATTCCCCTTGTAGAAATGCATTTTTGACATCCATTTGCCAAAGATTCCACTCAAGGTTCACGACAAGGGAGAGTATGATCCGAATAGTATGGAGCTTTGCAACGGGAGCAAATGTATCTACATAGTCTTCTCCATACACTTGTGTGAATCCTCTTGCCACGAGTCTTGCTTTGTGCCTTTCTATGGACCCATCACTATTGTATTTGATCGTGAACACCCATTTGCTTGAGACGGCCTTCTTTCCCTTAGGTAATTCCGACTCAAACTCAAACCAATTTATCTCCATTGCTTTGTGCTCATTCCCCACGGCATCTCTCCACACTTTATGCTCTTTGGCTTCTTCATATGTCTTCGGCTTCGGGTCCTCATCCAAGTTGGCCATGAAGACTTGATGTTCATGAGGGTACACGGCTAGAGAGCATGTTGCTTGAATTGGATGAGCTACCGCTTCACAATTGTAATACACTCTTTTTACCTTCCTTAGCCTTGCGCTTCTTCTCAATCCTTATACCACTTCTTGTGTTTCAACCCTCAGCTCCTCTTGTACCTCGGCCTCATTTACATCTTGTACTTCTTGTACCTCGGCAATTCCTTGATCATGAGCTTGATGTTCTTCCTCTTGAAAGTTCATCTCATCCATGGCATTTATATCAGCCTCGGACTGTCCATTTTCATTTCCCCCTTCATGATCAACGGTATTGCCTTCTTGTGATCTTTCTTCCTCAAGTCCGGCTCTTTCTTCCTCAAGTCCGGCGCTTCTTGGTGTTAGATGGATGGTTGCGTTCCTTCTTGGTAGTTCAACGGTTCCTAACCCAAGTGTCTCCAAAATTTTCTTGAGGTTGTTAGCTCGGTCCGAAGGTGAACTAGCCAAGTCCTTTATACTTTCCCAATTTTTCTCATCATAGAACCCTTTGTCTTCCATGAACTTGACATCTTTGGATACTAGAACTCGCCGTGTAGAGGGATCATAACACTTATACCCCTTTTGGGTAGTAGAATATCCAATGAACATAGCCTTTGTGCTTCTCGCCTCTAGTTTGTTTCTTTGTTCCCCGGGTACTAATACAAAACATACACAACCAAAAACTCGTAAGTGGTTAATAAGAGGTTTAGTTTTGTTTAATACCTCAAATGGGGAGAGATCTTGTAGGACTTTTGTAGGGGTTCGGTTTATAAGATAGCATGCGGTTAAAACCGCATCTCCCCAAAACCTTTTTGGTACACTTGTATGGAACATCATAGACCTTGCCACCTCCATTAGATGTCTATTTTTCCTCTCGGCTACACCATTTTGTTGGGGAGTATATGGACAGCTTGTTTGGTGGATTATGCCATGCTTAGATAGATGTAATTTGAAGGTTGTGCTCATATATTCTCCACCATTATCCGATCTAAAAATTTTAATCTTGGCATTAAAATGGTTAGTAACATAGTTTTGAAAATTTATAAATGCTTCTAGCACCCTATCCTTAGATTGTAACAAAGTAATCCATGTATACTTTGATTTTTCATCTATAAAAGTGACAAAATATTTATGGTTTTCTCTAGATAGGCATGGGGCTGTCCACACATCCGAATGCACAAGATCAAAACAATTTTCATAGTTTGTGAGAGATTTAGAAAAAACAGTTCGACAATGTTTTCCTAGAATACAAGCCTCACATTCATCCGATTTAAAAGAAACATTAGGCAACATTAAGCTTAAGGCACGAACATGTGGATGTCCTAATCTAGCATGCCAAATAACATCATCATAAGAGACTGAAAAAGTTTTGAAAATATTAGAAGCATTAGAAACATCCGAAATTTTAAAAACATCCGAAAAAGACTTGGTGTCTTCAAGCATGTATAAATCATCCTTGGTGACTCCTTTGCCAAATATTTTCCTTGTCTTAATATCCTGAAAAGAAACCTCATTAGGACTAAAAATCACATTACAATTTAAATCATTTGTGGTTCTTTTAACCGATAACAAATTTGATGTAAACTTAGGCAAGTATAATGCTTTTGTATCTTTTTCAAATAAATTAAGAATTCCTTCACCTTCTATTGGAACCTTGTAACCATTTGCTACTATGACACTACCTAAGGCCGGTTTAATATTTCTTAAGAGATTAGCATCACTAATCATATGATGAGAAGCTCCGGAATCAATTAATAACGGTTTAGTATTTTTAGATGCAAGAAAACCTTTACCCTCTTTATTACCGGAATTCTCCTTCAAGGCTTTGATGAGTGCTTCAATGTCGGACTTCTTGACCATCTCAGCTTGAGCATTCATCATGTAGGCGGCCATAGTCTTGAATTCATCCCCATGATTTTGAGAAGAAGATGCACCGGTCGGCTCTCCTTGTGTTTTGTTGGAAAAGTGAGCTCTTTGGTTCTTGAAATTATTGTTCCTTGGTGGCTTGAGGTGGGGATGAAGGATCCAACATTCCTCTTTAGTGTGTCCTTCCTTTTTGCAATACACACATTTTTTGAATCCTTGTTTGCCGCCAAAGCCGCCAAAGCCTCCTTGTTGAAAATGTCCCTTGTTTGCTAGTTGAATCATCTCGCCTTTGCCTCCAAATAAACCAAGTGACCCTTCTTCTTTTTGAATTTGAGCACACACATCCTCTAGGCTTGGTAGAGTGTCGGACCTAAGGATGTGCTTGATAACATCATTATAGGCGGGACTTAGGGTGAAGAGGAGACTAAAGACTTTATCTTGTTCTTTCCTCTCATTGAGAACTTTTGGATCAATGGAGCTCGGCCTTAAGATGTCTAGCTCCGCCCATAAGGACCTAAACCTCCCAAAATGTTTGTTGAAGGTCATCCCTTCTTGTGTGAGATTGTTGATGTCTCTTTTCACTTCATAAATCCGGCTTATATTGGAGATGTTGCCGAAAACCTTCTTGAGGATGTCCCATAATTCCTTTGCACTTTCACAATAGGAATAGGCTTCAAGGATTGATGGCTCAAGTGAGTTTTGAAGGAAAGATACGACAGCTTGATCTTCTTGTGTCCACTTTTCCAAGTCCATGGTGATAATTTCTTTTCCATCTTCACCGTGAGATGTTACCTTTGGAGCTTCATTTTCTTCAATATGCTTCCAAAGTCCTTTGCCTCCTAGGGCTGATTTGATTAATCTTGACCATAATAGGTAGTTTGGACCTTTGAGGATTATGGGAACAACCATTTTTGTGCCTTCCATATCCATTTTGCTTGTAAAGAGATTTTAGTGATATGAAGAAGAAGAAGAGAGATCGAGAGTTTGAGCTTAGAAACACAAGAGAATGATGAGAGAATAAATTAAAACCGCTCTGATACCATGTTAGAATTTGAGTGTTTAAGAAGAGAACAAGATGTTTGTAGAACTAAGAGAATAGAAAGAAGAATTAGGAATAAACTTGAATTCATTCCATGAGTTTAAGCATTACATAAGTGGTTCTATATATAGAGACCATGAGCTGAATTTAAACTACAAGTACAACATAATTAATGAATTTGTCCTCATCTTTCACGGTTATAGAGGAGAAAGGGACAACTCCTTGTTGCTTGGTTTCTTGAGTTGCACATGTGATTCTAATTACTCAAAAATAGCAATATTCCTTTCCTTCCTTCCAACGGCCACTTTGACTACCAAATATAGTTGTGTGTGTTTTATTTAATCCTTAGGAGATTATTAAAACTAATCTATCCATATATGATTAATCTCATATATGTAGAATTAATTCTTAACAATAAGGATGGCTATGCCACCATTTTTTACGTTATATTTATTTTATTTTTTGCTTATTTTATTTATATGCGATGTTCGAAATAATCTCCAAGATGAATTATGTGAGAAAAGATAAGTGATTATGATAAGTTGGAGAAAGTATTATCGATATTCCACACTGGTAATGTAATTTTACAACAATAATATCGCGCGAAGGATTTTAAGACATAGCGCGAATTGTTACAGTTTTTCCTCATTGCAGAACAATTGAACGAGCTATTAATGAACAATCACCATTCTTGTCCCACTAATTCTGCACCACTTTATGAAACAAATGCGGCTTCGTTAAATTATAACCACTGTCATGGTCGTGGACATGGATATATACACGATCGTGGTCGAGGCCATGGACATGGTTACGATTGTGGAAATGTATATGGTAGAGGACGAGGTCGGAGCAATCCACCAAATAATTTTCATCATGGAGAAAATAAAAGGAAAGATAATCGAGTGATTGAAAATGAAAATGTGTCTAAAAAGCGAAAACATACAATATGTCATTGATGCGGTATGAATGGACATTGGTCTCAAGTGTGTTGTACACCAAGATATTTTGTTAATTTATACCAGAATTCACTAACGAAAAAAAGGAAAAAACATTCAAATGAATTTTTTCTTTAATGATCTCGATGATTTCCTAGATGACGACAAGGGTGGAATGCACCTAGACATCGCATATTTTATGTATCAACCTGACAATGAAGATGAATAAAGAAAATGAGATATCAACATAAATTATATGAAATGTTTGCTTCATATGAAATGTTTGCTTCAAGTATCAATGATTGAGACATATGTGTTGTCGATTGTGCTACAACGCACACAATATTGAAAGATCAAAAGTATTTCTTCAAGTTGAGAATATATGAATCCAATGTCAATACTATATCTGGAAGTGCAAAAATAATTAAGGGATGTAGAGAAGCAAACTTTCTAATATCCGGGGGGACAAAATTTATTATTCAAGATGCATTATTCTCTCCACGATCCCAAAGAAACTTATTGAGTTTCAAAGATATCATGTTGAAACAATGAATGATGAAAATCGTGAAAATCTTTATATCACAACAATGGTTTATATCACGAAACTCCAAAGCTTGAGGACATGCCATTTTACACGTTGTAGCCCTAATTCAAATAAGACCAAGTGCTTATCATAAATATTCTCTATTGCAATTAGCAAATGACCAAGAACCAAATATATCTCATCTACGAGTATTTGTTTCGATTGCTCCACCATTACGGATAAAAAATGGGCCCACAATGTAGATTGAAAGATATAATTCACCATCTATTATTAGATATTTTGAACCACAAATGAGTGATGTCTTCACAACTCGTATTGTTGATTGTCATTTTAATGAGAATGAATTCCCACTGTTAGGAGGAGGAATAAAACAAGCCTCACAAGATCAAATATGTAAAACACAATCATTACGGATATGCAACGGATCTCTGCCCGTTGCAATTCCCCCACATCCGTTGCAATCCGTTGGTAAAAGTTTCCAACGGACGGATCCGTTGCCCCGTCCGTTGGAAACTCCGTGTTTTTTTGTAGTGGATTAATGTCATATATGTAGAAATAATTCTTAACAGTTTTGTTGCTGGTTTCAAGTATATGTCTCAAACGTGGGTGTTTTAATTGACTTGGAAAACATTGGACTTTTGGCTTCTTGTAGATGGGCTGCCTTTCTCTTGTTGTTGGACTTGGTCACTTTTTTTCATTATCGTTTGGGCTTTTGTAAGCCCACGATAAGTTCCATTAATTAAGAACCCTTTGTTGTCTCCTTCATCTATCATTGCTGTAACTTCTCCGATGTCTTTGAGCTTCTCCGACCAACACCATGAAAGCTACAAGGATGAGTGACCTTCAATAATGTCTACTTAGAAGAATATCGATAGAACCCACCACCCATCGAAGGACATCTTTCATACGATCACAAACATTGATTGGTGCAAAACCCTTGAACACAGGGCGTGGAGGCATGCGGTAGATTGATATCCATCCCCAAGCATGCATTTTGAACCCATTAAGAAGATCTTCTATCACATGTGGGTCTGAAATCAAAACTTCTGCATGCCTGCATTAAATTCTCTCATTGTCGTCAAATGAGATTGTGATGAAGACCATTAGCTCAGGTGTATACTGACTGAAGTAACCAGTGAGCTCCATGTCTTTTTTTTTCTTGCTAACTTTTGTTTTGGGGTTCACATCTGCCTCTCTCTCTTATTTTCTTTGCCTCTTTATTTAGAATATTGTGTTTACACTACAAGAAAATTACTATTTCCAAACGGAATTTGCGAATTGAACAAGCCATTCCTAAATTTCTGGACGGATAAGGAACAAATTAAGGTAGGAAAAATCAATTCGTCCTTAATCCTTCTGTAAATTTGCGGACCGAAAAGTAGTCCCTGAGTCGTCCGTGATTGCGGATAGATTTGAGACAGAATTGAGAGACGTTGCGGATTAGAGACCCCGTCCAAGGAAGTCTGCAATTTGCGGACGAAAACAACATCCATCCTTAAATTTGCGTACGGCTACAACTTCCGTCCGCAAATTGCGGACGGGCTGAGCGTCCGTCCGTATATTTATAAGGACGATTTAGGATTTAGGGACGTATTCGAGACGATTCATCAAAAAATATTTTTCTTAGTCCTTAATCCGTCCTTAATTATTCCATAAATTATCTATTTAACCCCTTCTCCTTCCATCAGTTTCTCACACACAATTCTCATATATTTCTCTACATATCTTGTTATAGTTTCTGATTATAATGATATAATCGTCGATATCGAATATTTTCATTTCTAGACAATGGATGTATAGAAGAATTGATCCAGAAACTCAAGGTGTATCGAAGGAGTTTATAGAAGGCATTACACAATTTATGACAACGGCGACAAATCAACAAGTTTATAAAGAAACCGGTAAGTTTGTTTGTCCATGCGTCAAATGCAAAAAATAAAAAATTCGTTAATGTGAGAAATATTTGGAATAATCTTTATTTAAGAGGGTTTACTCCAAATTATTTCATTTGGTTATCTCATAGAGAAAAGTTTGCACTACGACCTAGTAATGTTGTGGAAAATTTTAGTAGGAGTATTGATATGAGGCTTGGATCACGTTTCTTAAGTTTAGAATAAGATAGATGGTGGTTTTGAGTCTAACAACCCCTTTGCAACCTGTAAACCGAACCTGAAGCTTGTCTCGTGATGAGAACACTTCAAACCCGAGTTTAAACCTGACAAAAGAACTTATAGAGCGAGGATAGACGCCACGATCACGATGGAAGAGTGATTGATAAGTTTGAGCAACAACACTAAGCCTCAAATTCGCAGAATTGAAGATTAGTACCCAAGAACATGAAAAGGAGAACTCTCAATGCACAAACTGTGTTGTCTCCTCCAAAACAATAGTTCTGAACGTAAATAAGCCAAAGAAACCCTAAGGAAACCAAAACACAGCGTTTTGGACATCCCAAGTCGAAATAAAAGTCTAAACTAAAAAGGAAACATCAAATTCGTGTTCACACATAATCCTCCAGATCATCTAGAGTTTTTTGAAGCCTCTAGACTATCTAGAGTTTCTTGAACCCTCCAGAGTATCTAGCGTGTCTTGAACCCTCTAAACCAACTGGAATCATCAAGGTAGGACGTCTTGAGCTTGAATTAAGCTCAAAAACTTCAGACCTTCACTTGTCCTCTCGTCCACAGCTCCATTCGCACCATACGCATCAAATAGTATCTTTGTGAATCCATTCTCGAGTTTCTTTGCCTTAGATATTGTCATTGGTCCTTGAACTTCAATATCTTGTTCAACAAGTCCTAGATCACCATGCATGTCCTCATCATTCCCCTCCTCTTCAAAAGGATTTGTCCTCAAATCTTGTTCATCATCTGCATCGAAACGAGACAAGTCAGCAATGTTAAACGTAGAACTAATGCCATATTCACCTGGAAGTTCAATTTTTTATGCATTGTTATTGATTCTCTCAAGCACACGAAATGGCCCTTCTCCTCTTGGCATCAATTTCGACTTCCTTTGCTGAGGAAATCGCTCCTTTTTATGACATGCAATGAAATGCGCCATCTTAGAGAATCTATCAACTACAACAAACACAGAATCCTTTCCTGTCCTAGTCCTAGGCAAACCAAGAACAAAATCCATAGAAATATCAGTCCATGATTCGCTGGGAATAGGCAAAGGAGAATACTTACAGTGCGGTTGAAGCTTAGACTTCGCTTTCTTGCATGTCATGCACCTGCCACATATTCTTTCGACGTCTCTACGCATGTGTGGCCAATAAAAGTGCTCCTGCAACATAGATAAAGTCTTGGCCACTCCAAAATGTCCCATCAGTCCGCCCCCATGAGCCTCACAAATAAGCAAATCACGCATAGAGCAATTAGGCACACAAAGCTTGTTCTCATGAAACAAGTACCCATCAAACCTATAGTACTTACCATGTGCAGACCTTTCACAACCCTTAAACGTCTCATTAAAGTCATGATCAGATTCATACAACTCCTTAATGTGCTCAAAACCAAGCAACCTAGCATCTAAAGACGAAATCAAAGCATAGCGTCTAGTCAATGCATCAACAACCACGTTTTCCTTACCTTGCTTGTACCTAATCACGTATGGGAAAGTCTCAATGAACTCTACCCATTTTGCATGTCTTCGGTTCAGCTTGTGTTGTCCTTTCAAGTGCTTAAGAGATTCATGATCCGTATGAATCACGAACTCTTTTGGCCACAAGTAGTGCTGCCAAGTCTACAATGCTCTCACCAATGCGTACATCTCTTTGTCATATGTTGGATAGCTCAACTGTGCTCCACTTAGCTTCTCACTAAAGTACGCTATTGGTTTTCCTTCCTGCATCAACACAGCTCCAATGCCCACACCTGAAGCATCACATTCAATTTCAAAAGTTTTGGAGAAGTTAGGCAAAGACAAAAGAGGAGAATTAGTTCGTTTCTGTTTCAAAAGCTGGAATGCTTTCTCTTGTGCTTCTCCCCAATGAAACCCAACATTCTTCTTGATAACTTCAGTCAATGGAGCAGCTAATGTGCTGAAGTCCTTAACAAAACGGCGA
>CM071873.1:18226531-18237959 GCA_036759665.1 Gynandropsis gynandra
TCCTCGTATTTTCCTATGGAAAATGGAACGGTCACTTGGTTCGTCACCTTCATTTCACCGTTTTCGTTCAGCCACTGAAGCTTATACGGCTTCGGGTGCTTTTGTACCTTAAGTCCGAGCTTTCGAACCATCGTAGTGCTAGCTACATTCGTGCAGCTTCCACCGTCAATGATGACGCTACAAACCTTGCCGTGAACTAAACAGCGGGTGTGGAACAGATTCTCGTGCTGTTCTTGTTCTTCGCACTTGTGCTGCGTGTTTAGGGCACGTTGCGTGACCAGTAATTCTCCCGTAGCTGGTTCCTCTTCTTGCGTCTCGTCCGATAGTTCGGTCGCCTCGTCCTCGGATTCGAATTCTCCGTCATCTCGAAGGATCATTACCTTCTTGTTGGTACAGTCGCTGGCATAATGTCCTCTTCCGTGACATTTAAAACATTTTACATCTCGAGCCCTCGAAGTTGTGGCCTCGGTTTTACCCTTGTCGCGCGGCGCGGTTGGAATTGCTCTCGGCGCGTCTCGGCTCGCGGCATGCGTCTTCTGCGGGTCGCGGCCGGCTTGTACCGTGTTGTCCCTTCGGGGATAACTTGGTCTCTCATCACGTGTTTGGCCAAATTTTCCAGTTCCATAACCCGAACGGGGGTTACGTCGCCGCTGGAGTTGTTGTTCGATGAGAATCGCTTTATGAAGCATCTCCTCGATCTCCACGTAATGTTGTAGCTCGAGTTGGTCTTGGATGTCGAGGTTGAGACCTCCAAAGAACCGTGACATTGTTGCCTCTCGATCTTCCGTAAGATCAGCCCGCAACATGAGCAGCTCCATCTCTTGGTAATACTCCTCCACGGATCGGTTTCCTTGGATGAGTTTCCGTAGTCGCCGATGGACCTCTCGGTGGTGATGGTTTGGCACGAACCTCTTGCGCATTATTGACCTCATTTCCAGCCAAGTAGCTACTGGTTCCTCGCCATTTCTTCGTCGAGAAATCGTGAGTTGATCCCACCAACTCAACGCATAGTCGTAGAATTCCGTGGCCGCTATCCTAACCTTTTTGGCCTCGGGGTAAGTTTGACAACTAAAAACTAATTCTACCTTTTTCTCCCATTCAAGATAGGCTTCCGGGTCGGCCTTGCCGTGGAACGCGGGGATTTTGAGTTTGAGACCAGCGAGGTCGTACCTCGGGTCGTCTCTCCGCTCCCTAGGTGCGCGTTGCCGCCGGTGACTACTTCGGGACGAAGATGAGCTACCTCGTTCGTAGTAGTTGCTGTCCTCCTCAAGCGGGTTCCTTTCACGTTGCTGGAACGTTGGTATATTTCTTGGCCGTGGGGGACGTTCAGCTTGAAATCCTTGACGGAATTCCTCCATTTTGTTGTTGAGACTTTGCTCTAGGCGAGCCGCGAGAGCCTCAATGAGTCTCTAATTGACACGGCTTTGTTCGCCCTCCATTTCACCCGTGTGTCTCGGGTTTTCCTTGGCGTGAATCTGTCCGTAGGTTCCTGCACACTTAACAAACGGAGCAGCCCCAAGCGGAAAGCAAAACAACACCGAAACCCTAGACTAGTACACGCACGGACTCGGTCGCGCACGTTACACGTTCGAACGGGTTTTCTATCACACGGACTAACTAAGTTCGAAAATGATTTCAAATACACAAACTAATACGGTCAATATCCTCTTAATCACGTTCGCAACTTAACGTTTTCAATGATCACAAACGCACGAAATGAAAAACTTGTACACGAAAGACTTCTAACCGATAAACCTAGGCGCACGAGTGCTTCTCTTGTTTCTAACAATGATTCGTTCAAGCTAATCAAACACTACTCAAACCTTTGAATCTTCAAACGTTTCTTTTTTTTAAATTTTTTTTTATTTTTCGTAGGATTAAACAAGTTTTGACCGAAAGATCAAAACAAAGAAAAATAAAAACTAACCGTGGGTGCTAGAACGAGCTCTGATACCACTTGACGCGATCCCGACTGAATCGACGCTCTAGACTTGGTTAGTGACGGATATGCCTTGCTGCAACGAATTGCACAAGGGTGTGTGGAACGAATGGTCGCACGAGAGTTGCGGAAAGGCTCTCGATTTACCGGGTTCGTCTTCGATGGATATGACGCACCAAAGAAGGACGAACGGCTCGATGGATATGACACACCAACGAGTAGGAAGCTGGATATTACGCACCAACAACCCGAAGAATTCACAAAGGGAATTCAAGAATGATCAAAGATCAATCAAAGATTAATTTTCAAATTGATAAAAGTTGGATGTTGTTTTACAAGGAGGGTGGACGGCCATAAATAAGAAAACAAGGAAAATTCAAACTTCAAGTTCATTAAATGCTACTCTTCATGCAAGGGCCTTCATAATGGTCTTGAAATCTTCAAACAAGAAGATAGGATTCTTGCTGGCCGTGCACCTTGATTTGCGTCCGTCTCGTGTCACGCGTCGGGTCAATAATTAGGTAACGGGGAAAATAAGTATCACGCGGCCTCGTTAAAAACCCGTCGTCGGAAAACCCGGTGGGACAAAACCGACGAGGGGAAAAGAGTACACGCGGGATACTTAACCTAATTATTGGTCGTAGCGGAACGAGCTTCGGCTTTGACGACGTTCTTGAATTTCGTGACATCGCGTGAACTATCATACTCCTCGTGGGCGTGGACGGTCGTGAGAATCCCGATGATAGCTTCCTTGAGCTTTGCAGCCTTGGCTCGGGTCATGTCTCGGGTCGCGGAGTCGGCGTCTCGGGTCGCATGCTCGGCGTCTCGGGTCGCATTCTCGGCGTCTCGGATTACAGCCTCGGCGTCTCGGGTCGCGGCTTCTCGGATTTCATCCTCGGCGTCTCGGGTCCGCGGCGTCTGAGTCGCAGAGAATCCTTCTTCTTCCTTTCCACGGGTCGCATCCTCCTCATTGTTGATGGTCGCGTCTTCGGCGTCCTCCGGGATCATATCACATGCCTAATCATCCGAAAAGAAGTTTGAATGTATTTCTTCAACCACTGATTGAAAAATTAAAAGAATTACGGAAGGAAGTTCCAACGTACGATGTTTTGAGACGGCTAAATTTTATATTACGAGGTGCTCTTATGTGGACAATAAGTGATTTTACAGATTATGGTATGCTATCTGGATGGACAATCCATGATCGATAGGCTTGTCCATATTGCATGGGGGAGGTAGATGCTTTTCAGTTGAAATATGGATCAAAGACGAATTGGTTTGATTGTCATCGTCGTTTTTCCTACTGATGATACATTACGACGCAACAAAAGAAATTTTAAAAGGAATATAGTTACGCGGAAATCTCCTTCTCCAGTTTTGACCGGAGAAGAGATTTTGTATGAATGACTTCTTCCTTTGGGTATTCTTAGGAGTATAGATTTCGGAGGGAACAATCACCCGATAAATGATGGTTATGGAATTACTCATAATTAGTGCAAGAAGAGCATATTTTGGGATCTCCTGTATTGGAAAAATCTGAAGCTTCGACATAATCTTGATGTCATGGACATAGAAAATTTTTTTTCGTTAATATCATCTACACAGTAATGAATTTCACAGGAAAAACGAAGGATAACATTAATTCATGGAAGGATCTAGAAAAGTATTGCTCACGGACGGAGTTACGTATAAGTGACGACGATAAAGCTCCAGTTCTGATATTTAGATTGTCGAATGATGAGAAACATAAATTGTTGGAAGATGTATCGATATTCATAGAGGAGAGTTATCAGGGATAAAAAGTCACGTTTGTCATGTATTCATACAAAGACTACTTCCCATATGTTTTTCTGAATTGATTGACAAACATGGACACGAAGCAATTGGAGGTATCATTGATTATTTTAAATATAGTATAATGATTAATAATTTGCATATATTAATTCATAAATAAACTAATTAGTACTTTAATTTTCAGGTATTGGTATATTTTTTCGAGATTTATGTGCGAGAAATTTGAGTGTAAATGTGGTTCGTAGACTTAAAAGTAACATAGTTACTGTATTATGTAACTTGGAGAAGATTTTTCAACCAACATTCTTAGATGTTATGGAGCATCTGACAGTTCATCTACCACACAAAATCGCACTAGGAGGTCCAGTTCAATTTCATTGTATGTATCCATTCGAGAGATTTATGTTTCATCTAAAGAAAAAAGCCAAACAAAAAGCTAGTCTAGAAGGTTCAATTGTGGAACAATACGTGAATGATGAGATATTGTTCTTCACTTCTTAGTACTTTGAGCCACATCTTCAAACACGAAGTAGAAATCCAAACAGATGTTTTGATGGTGGTGTGGCATTTTCATATCCAGTACCAGATGTTCCAGATATATTTTACGAAATTGGTCATGCAACAACAAACCACCGAGATTGTTGCTATTGATAAAATTACTGTTGAAGCACCGTCGCATGGTGAAGTAAAAAAATTGAAACAAATGAAGATGAAAGGATAGAAGAAAATGAAGAAGAAGAAGAATTTGAATCAAATTCAGAAACACAAGAATCGACGGATGAATTATGTGACTCTGAAGATGATTAATATTAACTTGTTATCGGATGTTCAAAATAATAAAAGAATTGTTATTGAATTTTTAACTTTGTTATTTAATCGACAGAATATAAGTTTTTATTAATTGTTATAGGTTCATGTCCCTCGATCGATTCTCGTTCCTCAAACCATTTCCATCCCTCGGTCGATTCCCGTCCCTCGGTCCGTTCTCGTCCCTCGGTCCGTTCCCATCCCTCGGACCGTTCTCGTCTCTCGATCGGTTCTCGTCCCTCGGTTTCATCTCGTCCTTGGTCGGTTCTCATCTTTTGGTCTGTTCCCGTCCCTCGGTCGGTTCCCATCTCTCGGTCGGTTCCTATCCCTCGGTTCCATTCCTCAATCCGTTCATGTCCCTCGCTCCCAACCCATGGGTTGCATACAGATTGCGGATGGATCGTAAACTATGGACGGACGTAGAAAACCGTCTGTAAGCCGTCTGTAATGACATACAGAAGCATGACACCTTCCGTCCGTAAATTACGGACGGAATAGGAAAGCCATCCGCAAACCGTCCATAATCATGGATGGGAATAGGATGCATCTACCCGTATCCGTCCACGATTGCAGATAATTTTCGGACGGAAATCCTGTTCTGTCCGTGATTGCAGACGGTTTGCGGATGGAAATCTCGTTCTGTCCGTAAATGTTTATAAATTTCTCGGCCGTGACTCCTTCTCCTCGCCCAGCTATTTTTTTCCTCATGCCGCCCATCCCTTGTGAGCCGCCATCTGTCCGTCACCTCCGTCAGCCGATCGTCCGTCGCCATTTATGAGCCGTCCGTTTCTGGCCGTTTGTGAACCTATCTCGTTTGGCCGTCAGTGAGTTAACCCATCCCACCGCCGGCAGTTCGTTGCCAGTCTGTCCGTCTGTCTGCTGGCAGTCCGACGCCAGTCCATCCATCCATCTGTTGCTGGTCCACACCAGTTGCGATCACCGTTGCCGTCACCGTCACCGGAAGGGTAAATTACGTTTTATTTATTATAATTGTAGAATGTGTAGTTTAAGTTATAATGTAAATTTACATAAAGTTAAAATTAGCATATATTTATATATAGTTACAATTTAGTTAAATTTATACTAGGTTAAGTTTAGTTAAATTTGTAATAATTTTAGTTATATTTGGAATGTGTAGGTTAGGTTTTTGCTGAAATGTCTACAAGAAATTTGATTAGTTTAGTTTAATAGCATATATATTAAATTCAATGTTCTTATTTAGGTTAAGACATATATATTAAGTTATATGTTCTTTTTTAGATTAAGAAACACATATATTAAATTATATGTGTTTCTGAAATTATATTACAATAAATTTAAGTTTAATTTAAAATTAAAATTTTTTAAATAAGTATTGAATTAAAACTTGATATAATATTTTAATTTAAAATTTTAGTATGTCTCGTTGCATTGGAAGAGACGCTAACATGGGATACCGTTCAGCCTCGGAGGAAAGTGCCAATGGTCCATCTCCTCCACAACACACGGGACAATCCGATACAGTATTTTCGGATTTATGAATCCGAATTTATTTCCAAACACTATATCAGCACAATATATGCTGTATCCATTTTATCAGCATATGCCACCACCAGTGGAGCCAATGATACATCACGAGCCTCTGATGCATCACGAACCAACGGTGGAAGAAATTTTATCGATGGATGAGGAAAGACGTAAACTTCTTTGTTTAGATCCAAGTCGTGAAGACGACGCACAGTGGTACGTAACACTAAATTTTGAATTTTACTTTGTAAATTAAGTGTTAATTTACCTTAATTTTGTTTTATAGGTTTGGCTACGATCAGCTTTCTCGTCATATAACAAAGTCGGTGAAAGCTGATTATGAACGTCCATGTTATAACTAGACGCAGACCGATTTCGATATCAAGGAATAGTGATGGAAATCTTTCGTGGTAAGTTTATACTAATATTTATTTTTATCAAAATTTAAAATGATATTTCAATAAAATGATTATTCTAATATTTTCAGCAAAAAAATTATTGGAACCCTGAGATTACGAACTAGTAAAGTCCGAATTTAAACGGGTTGTAGGAGTTCGACTCAAAGCTCTCGTAAATGATTGCAAAAGAGATCGAGAGAAAAATGACAAACCTATTTAGATGGCAGATCATGTATGGGAACAAATGTGCGCCTATTGGGATGATCCTAGTTTTTAGGAAGAAGCGAGCGCGCTAGTCAATCCCATCATTCCGATAGAGAAGGATACGAGATGACTGCACATACTACTAGTTCCCGCTCATTCTTTATGAAGATTTGGTACAATTATTTTAATTTTATAAAGTTTTTATACGATTGACCTTTGCTTAATATTAAAACATATATCTTAAGTTTGTTTTAGACGGAAGAGAAGGGATCTGAACCGTCGTACGTAGAATAGCTAGAACTTACACACATGAAGAAATCCCACGGTTCATGGTAGATGCTAGAGTGAAACGTGTTCAGGATGATGTTCCGAACATGGCATCAGAACGAGTGTCCCAAATTCCTCCGAGAGAAGACGAGACACAACCTTCTCTAAGTCAGGAAGAATACAACGAGATGTATTTCGAGGTAAATTAACTACAATTTTAAATAATTTTTTATTTATAATTTTAATTAAATATCGATATTTCTTTTGTAGCAAGTAACACGGTACAAAGGTCACATATTTGGTGTTGGAAGAATGACATCACAACATGCAAGTTCCTCCAAAGGCAAAGCAAAAGCAACAACAGAAAAATTTCGAAATATCGTCTCAAGAATGCAAGAAGAATTGGATAAAAAACGTTAATTTTTGAAAAAGGAAGTTGAACGATCACAAATGGAATGTCAACAGTGGCTGAAAATGATGAAGGAACACATGCCTAATATCAATTGGGATACGTGCGGAAACAATGATTCTGACGACGATAATTCGAAACTACCACCAACAAATCTTGAAAAATACATTAATGATGCAAAAACACTAATTAATTAATATTAATTTTTAATTTATAAATCGTAACTAAAATTTTTATTTTTTTCAAAAAATGTTTTTCCAGACAGATCTTTCGTCCGGTTGCCATGCGCAAAGTTGTGGACGACAATAGTACCGTCCGTAAATTTTAAAGACGGGTCGTGACCTGTCCACAATATAAGTATGGCCGTGACCCATCCTTAAACTTTGCGGACGGGTCGCGTCCCGTCCGAAAATTCGCGTCGTTTATCGTCCGTGACCTGATCGAGTTTCCCTTTGCTTTGGGGACGACCTTGCAATCCTTAATTACGGACGAGTGTAGACTTATTTTTTTATTCTTATTTGCGGACGGATTGCAAATTGTTTTATTTTTGCAACACGCATTTACGGACAGATTAGGGACGGATTTGTTAGTCTCTAAATCGTAAATTTCTTGTAGTGTTAAGCTTCCGGAATCATTCTTACTGTAACATGTATGAGATTTGTTCTTATATGCATCGGTTGTGTATATGGTTTCGCTTCTCTGATTTGCAACATGCTTAACAGGTCTCGCATTGGCGTCGCTTTCCGTCCCCGACCGAAATGGAACGGTGCTTGGTGTCTCCAATCACTCCCGGGGTTCATGGAAGGTCTACGGGCAGAGGAGAGAAAGAGATTGATAGGAAGACTAAGAAAGAGAGGAGAGAGAGAGGAGAGACATAAAATTAAGAGAAGAGAGGAGAGAGGGAGATGAACGAGCTCAATAGAGTACCAAGAGTTTTCATCGAGGGACCGATACTCTATCTCTATCATCATCATCGAAACTCGCTAGAAAGCTATTCCCCGTATGGAAGTCATCCCAAATCGGTGTAATTTCCACTACAAAACGAGGTCATATCCAATGGTCAATCTGTTGGAAATGACCATTTCCATTGGATATTTGACTTTCGAAAATCGACCACTCAATCCGTTGCAGTTTCCAACGGGTTTTTTTTAACAAGAACTATCTATTGTGTGTTTCAACGGGAACTATCCGTTGCAAATGTATTAACGCATTGTAATAAATGATGCTGTTGAAAATATGGCCATTGCAAGTTATAACGAATGACGTTGCAAATTCCAAGGGATATCAGTTAGATCATCCGTTAAAACAAATGGAAATCCGTTGGAAACCTTCACGGAGGTTTACCAACGGATGCCGTTGGTGTTTGGCGGGAAATTTTAAATTTTATCAATGGATGCCTGTTGATAATGTTGTTCTACTATCAACAAACATCCGTTGATAATATGATAAATGTGTAAAAGAGAGTTAATTTTAATGTATTTAAATTGTTTATATATTATTTTAAGCTAACTAAATACAAATCAAACTAACCTAGTCTACACGTCATCTAAACCGCCACCGTCGTCTTCGTTTCTTCTTCTCCGATCCCTCAAGAAGGGGTCGCATCGAAATCGATGGTAGCTTGATGTCTAGGTGGTGTTTCCTCCATAGGTGGTGGTGGCTCATACGGTTGACCAATCATCAATTCTATAATTCTCTTCATATGACGCATCTTCGCCACCACATTTTGAAGTGCAGCCTCGAGTTGTTTCATACGTCGTTCCTTCGTGTACATCTCCTAGATCGTGGGGGGTACCATCGTGGCATCTTCTATTGGCGCTCAAACCATATAGACATCCCTTATATGGTCTAGCTGACTTAATATAAAACAATTAAAAGTTAGTATATCGATTTATATATTTTAAAATGACTATTGTAATATCATTTACATGTAAATATATTTTGTCCTTTTGTAAGAGACTAAATTGATCCGGAGATGAACTGACAACTTGTGATTGTTGTGTGATAATATACGTCATAGCTTTCACCATCCGCTCTGTCCGAGGGTCGACTAACTCGGGTTCCTCCACATCTTCCTCGCGATGGACTTTTTCTTGGCATGTGTATAGATGACCAGCTTAAGAAACACCGGTTCTCTTTCCATCCTCTGCATATGCAATATTAAAGTAATTTTAATTAGATAAATTTTTTAAATTTAATGAAATATAAATTAAAAATTTTAATTACTTGCCAAAATGTATGGTGATACTGACCATCCCCGAGAATCTTCTTGTCATACTAACATTTCTTAGCCTCCTCTCTCTTGGCCTCAAAGTCTTCCGACTCGCAGTGTTAGAATGAAAACCTCATCCATTGTCCATGTCAGTTTGGCGTTCTTGTTGTAGTAGCTCGTTTAGTGATGTGCGTTATATCAAGTAATAAAAACCTAGACTAACGCTTCCGCAAGAATACGGATCGTGTAGCAACTAGGGTCGAACACAAGGAATTGATGCGACTTATAAGCTATTAGACTAATGAATAAGACGTGATGAATCTAATGGTAGATGAAATGCAAATGCAAATGCAAACTAAACCTAAGATGGGAATGACTCAGCGACAAATCACCATAGGTATCAAGAGTTGCACAACGATGTTTCGAAGTTCTAACGAGATAATTGGTCTTAGGTACTATCATGAGTTCAGGGAATTCAAGCTCTCCTATAGGAACTGACTGGCGTAGACTTGTCCACTATCTAGCATGCATATACCAATGTATCCATTGCGCATCTTACATGGATAGACGCATTACGACCGCTATCCTAATCCCTAGATTTAACCGATTGACCTGGCGTAGATTCTAAACCGGCTAAACCCTAAATCATGGCTAAGTTCCGAAGTCTAATGCCCTGGCGTTGGTTTATTAGACGCCTAACATCATTCATTCAAGTGGCGTACAAGTAATGAAAGCATTAAGATCAACCATGAAATCTGAAAACATGATAAATTACCGAATTCATTCATAACGAGTGGCGTACAAGTATGAAAGCATTAAGATCCACCAATCATTAAGCACAAGACTTCGTTACATGTTGGCAATACTCTCTAACCTATGGCAATAGATCTACTTGAACATGAACTCAGGAAACGAAACACAAAAGAAATCTAAATTCGACATAGAAAGAGAAAGAGAATGCTCCCTATTCATCGACCAATGTCTTCAATAGATACTCCATGCTTCGGATCCGTAGATCCGTCCTTCTCGATCCTTCCAAGTGTGTCTCTAATGGCACTGAATTGTCCTTGAGTCCCCCCCTCTCAATTGGGTTCGAATCCCCTTTAAATAGATCTGATTTTGGTTGTTAGAAATCTTGGGAATTAGTTGAGAAAATCAAGGGCCCGAGCGGGTACAGCTTCTACCCGCTCGTGCAGGCCTTGTGCCCGACCGTGTACACCCATTTTCGCCCGAGCGGGCACCTATGCCCGAGTGTGTTCCTCTTCAGCCCGAGTCGTGCAAAGTTACGGCGCATTTTGATGACCATTAACCCGAGCGGGCACTCCTTTGCCACCCGATCGGGCACGCATGCCCGACCATGTTCCTTGAGCACCCGAGTCGTGTAAAGCTACGGGATTGTCATGGCATCAATTACCCGAGCGGGCACACTTCCAATGCTTGAGCGTGCATGTCCTAAGATGTTGTTTCCGCTCCTTTCACTCGGTGTTTGAGTGTTCACTTGAGTCAATGGCCTTGCACAAGTTGAACCTTGTCACTCAACTACGTTTCCGGGGTTAAATTGCCATAATCTCTCGTGTTTCTCCTCATGTCTTCGTTTCCTATGCAAAACACGAAATGTAGATGAAATCCTCAAATAGACTCGATAAATGAATGAAATCTAACAAATCTACCTAAAACTAGACCTAAGAATGACATAAAAACTACTACGGATTACGTGTTATCAAAAGCTACGGGGTTGTCTTGGCATCAATTACCCGAGCGGGCACACTTCCAATGCCCGAGCGTGCGTGTACTAAAATGTCGTTTCCACTCCTTTCGCTCGGTGTTTGAGTGTTCACTTGAGTCCATGGCCTTGCACAAGTTGAACCTTGTCACTCAACTACGTTTTCGGG
>CM071873.1:18243314-18260387 GCA_036759665.1 Gynandropsis gynandra
TACCCGCTCGTGCAGGCCTTATACCCGACCGTGTACATCTATTTTCACCCGATCGGGGCCTCATGCCCGAGCGTGTTCTTCTTCAGCCCGAGTCGTGCAAACCTTCGGCACATCTTGATGACCATTAACCCGAGCGGGCACTCCATTTCCACTCGATCGGGCTCGCATGCCCGACCATGTTCCTCTTGTACCCGAGTCGTGTGAAGCTACGGGGTTGTCATGGCATCAATTACCCGAGCGGGCACAGCGTCTGATGCCCGATCGTGCATGACCTAAGTTGATGTTTTCGCTCCTTTCGCTTGGTGTTTGCACGTTCTCTTCAATCCACGGTCTTGCACAAGCTGAACCTTGTCATTTTGGGGTTAAATTGCCAATTATATCTCGTGTTTCTCGTCATGTCTTCGTTTTCTACACAAAACACGAAATGTAGATGAAATCCTCGAATAGACTCGATAAATGAATGAAATCTAATAAATCTACCTAAAACTAGACCTAAGAATGACATAAAAACTACTACGGATTACGTGTTATCATTTAGCATTGTTCATCATTAGGTGCGACCGTGATTTCATATCGCGCATCCATGCGGTATAAATGCACGATGTTCTTTCTAGGCCATATATAAGATCACTACAAAATGAAATTTAAATAAAATTAATATATTACATAAATTTAATAAATAATGAATTATAATTATAAGTAACAATGATTATATAAAAGTACACCACCAACGACGACGTATCACCTTTGGTGTCACATGCATGATCCTTGCACTACTAGAATATATCAATTTTCAAACGAATTACAAATGGATTGTCAATAGAGAGAGTAATACGTTCATATTTTATCCGCAAATTTGCGGATGATCTAGTCATCAGAAATACATCTGTATTTATGGATGGATTTGAAACGGATAAATTGCCTTTCTCGAATTAGGTACGAATGTGTGTCCCGTTTGTTATTTTTGGATGGCTCCCTCGTCTATCAGCAAATTTTCAAACGGATTCCAGACATGTGGTTATCTCATGGAGTGAATTTTGCACCACAACATAGTAATGTTGTGGGAGCTTTTAGTAGAGGTATTATACATCATGAGGTGTTTGAGATGTCTCAAGATATAAAAAATGAACCCTTATGTGGAAATGGTTTAAAATGTATTCGATGAAAGAAACGAGAAAAATATCGAAGAAGATCCGATGGAGATGCAAAAAGAATTGTTGATATGTTAGAAAGTGTTAGACATCCAGTTTATTATGGTTCTAGAAGGGTTCTTTCACAATTGTCTTTGTTTGCACATTTGATGAATTTGAAGGTAGAAAATAATCAATAAGAGAGTTGCATGGATTCTATATCGCAATTAGTAAGAGATTATTTTTCTGTAGATAACAATGCTGTAGAGTCATATCATGAGACAAAGAAGATGGTGAGATCTTTGGGTTTATGGTCATATCAAAATATTGATGTTTGTTAAGACAATTGCATGATTTTTTGGAAAGAGACATCGAATTTGCGTAATTATTGATTTGGTGGAAAAAACCTGTTTTATTTGATAAGGAATGAAAAATCAGTTCCATATCGTTGTACATTGTATTTACCAATTACTGTTAGAATCAAAAGATTGTATCAATCAAACAAGATCACAAGCGACATGAGATGGCATGCTGAGCATTCAAGTCATGATGCAAAAATGTGTCATCCATCAGATGGTGAGGCGTGGAAACACTTTAACAAGGCATATCCTGGAGTTTCAGCTGAAAGCCGAAATATTTACTTAGGCCTTTGCATTCATGGTTTTAATCCATTTGGAATGTTTAGGTGGAGTTATTCATTCTGAAAAATTATTATGACACTGTACAACTTATCACCTGACATGCGCATGAAAAGAGAGTTTTTGTTCTTAACAATACTCATTTTCGGGCCTAGTCATCCTAAAAGAAGTTTGGATATATTTCATCAATCATTTTTTGAGGAATTATAAGAATTATGGAGGCTATTCAAGCATACTACGTCTTGAGGCAGTAAAAATTTATATTACGAGGTACTTTTATGTAGACAATAAGTGATTTTCCATCTTACGATATGTTTAGTGAACAACACATGGTCAATTGTCCGTTTTATATGGACAAAACATATGTTTTTCGGTTGAAATATGGATGAAAGACTAGTTGGTTTGATTGTCATTGGTTTTTTCTTCCTCTTGATGATACATTACAGAGTAACAAGAAAATATTCTCCAGTTTTGACAGGTGAATCCGTCAGTTTTGACTGGTGAAAAGATTTTATATGTATGACATCTTGCTTTGGGTGTTCCTAGGAGTATAGATTGCGGAGGGAACAATCATCCAAGAATTTATGGGTATGGAATTACTCATTATTGGTACACAAAGAGCATATTTTGGATGATGTTGTTGTTCGAGTGTTTAAGAACATCATCCATGTCAAAACTACATGTGTAAATGAAAACATTAGGTAATTTTAAAAATTAATACAATAAAACAAATATATCTGTAAAATAAAATTATACCTTAATATTCTGTCAGAACGTTCGAGATCGATGATGAGAATATTTTGACGATCGTCGAAGGTATCGATCAAAGCATATATATCAACCATATAGTATTTATCATCAAATATCAATTGTGCCAATATAGGTTACGGGGAATAATATGGTGGCGGAGGAGGTGGTGGCAAGGCTCTAGCAGAACCAACCAACAATCCTTCGTGACCGATGAATCACCAAGGTCTCATAGTGTTTAAGGATAAGTGGTAAGCATTTGAGAGAATTTTTTGTTTTGGTTTCAAGACTTTATTGCAAGAAATTGTTCAATGAGTTATACACCCAAATTTTTAAACTGGCACCCTTTCGAAATTCCAACGAATGCCCATTGAAAAGGATGTCCAATCAATGGACGTCACTTGTTGACCTGATGTTTGAGTTTTCAGCGGATGCATGATGTCGCCCGATATCAAGCTAAATATATTTCCTAGACCACTTCACCGCAAGTATACGGTTCGTGTAGTACCAGGGTCGAACTCTAGGGACTAATGCAGCCAATCCTAAGAATATGACTAAACTAAGACGATGAGAAGTAGGTGATGGCATGGTGTAACTATCTAGAAAACTAAACTAATGGTGGCAATGATAAAAGGATGTGGAGGACCTGATAATGACGAACACTACGAGTGTCGGGATACCAGGAATCATATGAATGTAACAACTAAAGATCATAAACCTATCGAATTATCTTGATAACAGGAAATTCATGCTCTAAGGTGAGGAATGATTCTGCCAAGCCTAGACCTCCTAACCATATGTACGTGCAACCCTACCTTCCAGCAGCGATTAACCCGTACTATGGCAGCTTTACGAGCGCAATCCTAATTCCAAAGTCGATTAACCGACCGCTTAGATTCTCATTAATCGAACTTAACCTACAATTCAACGGTTCCGGATTCATACTTTAACCTTCCAGCAAAATATGAATTCCTATGTTACTGAGCGGGCAGCACTAGTGTAGACTTTCATGGTGTTGATTGTAGAACCGAATATCAAGATAAATACAATAGATCTAAGCATTAACGCATAAGTTTGTACATCCGTTACAATTCGATATCCCTAACCCATAGTTAGGAATCTACTCACTCATGGAGATTACAGACGAAGAAGATGACAAAACCCTAAACATGATAAACCCTAGGAAACTCGATGCCTCGATCTTCCCTATTGTGTTACCGATGTGTGATTGATGCTTCTCTTCTTCTCCAGCGTCTCCCAAGCCTTTCCTGATGATTTCCAAGCCTTTCCTTGCCCTAGGCGTTGCCCCCTTGCGTCTGGATCTCTTCTGGTCTACTAATTTTCTCGTTTGAATTCAAAATCAAGGTTGTTGCGAGAAAGGCGGCCCGCTCGGGTACACCTTTTACCCGATCGTGCAGAGGCGTGTCCGACCGTCTACTCCGTCCTGCCCGATCGGGCATTGCTTCCTGATCGCGTGGTTGAACAGCATGAGTCGTATAAACTCTCGGGGATTTTCCCGATCGCGTGGTTGAACAGCCTTGTTTGCGCCCGATCGGGTATCACTACCCGATCATGTAGTCTTCGTGCCCGGGTCGTGCAAGGTGTTGCAAATAAACCCCGTAGGTTTTGCCCGAGCGGGTAGACCTCAGTGCCCGAGCGGGCACTCTTCTATCCTTGTTTTTGCTCTTTTCCGCTCGTTGCTCGGGTGTTCCTTTGAGTTTCGAGGCTTGATTTTAGCTCCGAGTGAATTATATCTTCGAATGTGTGGTTTTACTCAGGAATTCGCCTTTTTACGCTCGTTTAGGCTTTGTCGCCTTAAAACCCGAAAACCAACAAAACGGGCGTATGTAAAGAAGAATCATATCGGAAATGTAACTCTAACTAAGAAATATATGCGAAAATGATACTAATACCTAACCTAAAATTGATACACTTCACGTGTTATCAATGCACATTGGAAAATATGTACCCGAGGCAACGGAATCATCAACGATTGTTTTCTACCATTTCAACGTGCATATGTTGAGAATTCAAATGGATGTCCGTTGGAAATTATGTTCCCGAGGTAATGGACTCACAATTGCGAGCTAGGCATAATATAGATCATCAATGCTATTTCCAATGGATACCCGTTGATAATGTATGATATATTTCAATAGACATCTGTTCAATTTAGCAACAGATGTCCATTAGAAACTGAGGAAATCCTTTAAAATTTTCGAAGTCCCAAAAAGAGATTCTACGAATCAACCGGCATTCATTATAATTTTCAATGGATGTCCATTGAAAATGGAATAAAAGAGTTAAAAACGTTGAGATTACAAATAATTGATATTATAATTAGATAATTTACAACTCTTTGTTTGTTGATTCTTCAATTGGCACCGTTGCCGGGGACTAAAGGCGATTTAGCTATTTAGTTTTAAGATTCTAGGTCATTTTTTATTTTTTATTTTTTGTCAGCTAATGAAATATTTTTTTCTCGTTTTCTTTGTTTCTTTTGTAGGAATTAAGTTTATGACAAGAGGTGCTGGGAGATCTAGACTCATGAGACTCGACCCAAAAATCGAAAACTTTGCAAGAAGCACTCGTGAGCAAGCAAGAAGGAGAAGAATAGCCGACTGATAAGTGTTTATATTGCATACCAATCGTATAGGTTTTTTTATCACATTTTTTGGATATTTCGATGTTTTGTATGCGATTGTGTGTATATGTCTGTAATATATTCTTTGTAAGTACCTTTTGTGATTTAGACGCAAAAATGAAGAGTATATAGAGCAAAAGGCCACATATATCAATCGCGGTGGGCACAAGAGGCTAAACAGGATAAGATAAGACGAAGAAATGACTCTGTCAAAGCAACATAACGAGCAATATTGGAGGAGAAGAAATGACTCTGTCAAAGAAACAGGCGAGATTGGAGGAGAAGAAATGACTCAGTCAAAGCAACAAAACATGCGAGATCGGAGGAGGAGAGCACCGACTTTAGAAATCCTACTCCAACTCGAATTAGGGTTTCAGACCCTATTAAACTTGAGCTTCCTCCCTTTTGGTCAGAAAGTCCGAAAATAATTGGTTGAGCCATAGGAGAACTATCCAACAAGCCGCCGAAGAAAACAACTAAACCTATCATACACACAGAGAGAGATATAAAACATAGCTAGAGAAACCCGAGGATGCCGGAGACACACGAAGGCACACAAAGATATCATTGAGTTTATTCTTTCTCTATCCTTCTCTTTCTTTCATGTTGTCATTTGAACTTATGTTTGAGTAGTAGGATTGTTCTAGGAGAAGGGAGTAGCCCTAGGCTATCCTAGAACCCTTGTATTGATTGCTATCTATGATTGCAATTTCCATCCCCGTTTTATCCTTTGTTTGTGCGCTTAACATTTATGTGATTTTGAAGGCCACATAGTTGCATGACATTAGGGATCTGAGTGAGGTACCGAAAGGAGAAACTGGAAATCGGACATACAAGTTTAGGACAGTTTAGGTTAAGCCACGAAAGTAGGAAAACCTAGATTGAGAACTCACAAACGAATCACAAAGCTTAGACTAGCTTATCAGCCACAAAAGTAGGAGGTTTGATAGTTTATGCACATCTCTAGTCCTTGCAAGAGGATAGTTGATAGATTAGGATCATTTGCCTTCAAATCGGATGAAAAAAGCATGAGTAGTCGATTGATAGGCATGGTTTTGGGTGTTTAGTTGCGAAATCGTATCCTAGGACGTTTGTTTGATTGGTTAAAGCATCATTTTATTATTCGTCATTAGTTTATTTTAATTTCATCACTCTTTATTCGATTTGCATGTATTGATTTGATTGTAGGATCGACACCTAGATTCTACACTACACACGTCCCATGCACTTGTAGAGTAGGTTTAGGTTTTATTTAACTTGAACACATATCACCGACCACTTCATTCTGAATAGCGAGGAAACTCTCGAAGAAGCTGGATCCAACTCCTCGAGAGTAGAAGCAAATATGGTCGAGCTCGGGAAGATAAACGAGTGCTTTTTGGGAGGCAATCCAAGTCCTTTTTGGACAAATTCTTTGGAATGGAAAGTAAATAGAGAAAACTCTTGAGTCGAGTGATCTTGAGCTCTAAAATGTTCGGTCAAGTGATAGTAAAGATAAATGATTGCTCCTACCCGAAAAAATCTCCGAGCGAAAACTTGCCCAAAACGATTGCATGCATGGCCATCAAAAGAGAGATCTTTCTCAGCGAGGGAGAAATCAAGAACAAAAACATATAATCCATGTTTTTTTTTCTTGAAATGTTTTCAAAATTCCTATTGTCTGTTCGAATTCTTGTATTCATTAGGAAAAGAAGACTCCGTGAACGACAGCTTTGGCAAAATTAAGGTATTATCCCCTGGGCCATGTTAACTCTAGTCGGACGATTTCACTTTGATAACACATTGAAGACTCCGTGAACGAATGCTTACCAAAGTTCTACACACCGGAGAAAGTACGAACACACCCCAAGACAATTTTATGATACATTGAGGCATTTGGAACCAATGAATCATTAACATTCCAACCGTGATATTTCTCTAACTTTTCATTTTTAGTTTTTGCTTTATTTTTCATATAATAAACTGTAGTAAGCTATTTAATATTTACCTTAATGTATGTTACTCGAGACTTTTCCTTTAATTGTGATTTTAGATTCTCATGAGTGCAACATCTAATGACCGCAAGCCGAAACAATTGAAAATGGAACGGAATGCTGGAAACAGTCTAGCATAATCACATGCACAAACACATCACTATTTTTAGTGTTAGAAGTCATGTATTTAGATCTTTTATTTTCCTTATTTCTCATGGTCTTGTCTTTCATGTTAGTTCAACACCGAGGACAACATCAAGTCTAAGTCTAGAGGAGAAATAGATTGACATCATAGCTACTATTTAGAATCATTTGGATTGCATATAAGTTGATTTAAAGTATATTTTGTGAGAATAGTTTTTTACTTTCTAATAAACAAAAGCACACATACGCATAGCTTAGCCAAGAGGTAATCATTATGTTTAGGAAATTTGAGAATCTTTCTTGCCTAGATATATACATATACCAAATTTAGTACCAACTACGGTTATAGAACGGATTGTCGAACATGGTTGACTAAGAGATTTGTAATTTCAGTTTATTTTATCGTTCTATGCGATAGATTAACACTCACTCATCTTACGGTAATCCTAGAATCTTAGTTCCAAGCATTTTTTTTCTAAAGATTTTTTTTCTATTCTTTGGAGTTTTAGTCCCTTTTCATCTTGTTCGAGTTTCCTATAACAATGTTTCACTCGAACAAGAGTCACTCATCTCGCCCAAGGGTGGTGGCAATCATCACATGTGAGTGTTAGCCCTGGTTACCTATTCTCTATACCCTTTTCATATGATCATAATTATACACTTGGAGATAGAAAAGAAAAGAGACAAAAAGGCCAAAAATTCCAAAATCTCACGTATAAAAAAATAAACAAAATAAATTGAATGAAAAGGTCAAGTCTAGGAAAGAAGAAAAATATGCAGAAAAACGTTTCATCGCTTTCACCTAGCCGTACTCTAACCATTTGGACCAACTCACTCCTAAGGACAACGATAAATAAACTCGAGAAATATACTTGGTAGGATTTTTAGTTCGTTCTCTAAAATTTCTAATGTTAGTATAAATACCATGACTAAGAATCTTTCAATAAGTTAGAGGACTCTATAGGATACTAGTTTGATTTTGTTCACTACCAATGTAGCCTAAGTGCACATGAATGTTCTTGAAATCCTTGTTGATCTCAATTTACATCGTTCTCCTTTTCAAGAATTAATCATTGATTATGTTTTTGAGGACAAGCAAAAGCGAAGTCTCGGGGAGTTTGATCATACCCATTTTTCTCTACTATTTGTCGTATATTCATATTTCATTTGGATTGTTTTAGTTCTTTTCTATGCCTTTTTGGGTCATTTTGTGATCGTTCAGGATATAGGGGCTCATGAGCACATTCTGGAGAAACATGGTGACATTTAGAACGAAAAATGCACAACAACCAACCGCTTGACCAGAGCAAAGAGGCACTCGGCCGAACAATTTCCCGAATTCCCTAAAATCTTGCGATTTTGAATTGTCTAAGTGAGAGGAAGCTTTCTTATATAATGAGGACGACTCTAGGCACAAAGGGGAACAAGACGAGAATTAGAGAATGATCCTTGGGTCATGCAAAAGAGTGAAAAAGCTATCGGACTTCATCGAAGGATCGAACTACAGGAGGATATAGTCGAAGAGGAGGCCACGACGACATCTGATCAAGATAGATCGATTGAGCTTCTCTAAATTTTCTCTTTACTCATTTTGTACCATATTTCTTTACTTAGGTAAAGATCCATAGATGCGATCCGTGTTTAGGCTAGAATTTTATGTATTTGAACTCATCGTACTTCATGAATAGTCTCACATTCTTGTATGGCCACTAGAATTTAATATCATAATGTATAGCTTTAGATACAGATGTTGCGTTATATTAGATCATATGCAATTAGATAGACATGACTAGTCATACCTACAAGTGGCTTAGTCGGTCTAGGAATTGGGATATAAGGCTATATTGCATTCAATTTTCAGGCCATAGATGTCATTGGACTTGTGACATTGGTAAGCTATATACGAGAACATGATTTGCACTGCGAGAGCAAGTAGAGTCGGATTTGTAATGTGAGACGGAGTATATCAATTTTAAGGTTATTTATTTCCCCCAATAAGAACTAAATTACACTTTTTATAATCTTTAATGAGTTCATGTATGACAATTCTCTAGCCTAAAATCATTGTCTTACCTATATATATATTTGTAATTGTAATTTGCATTACTTGTTTATATAAGATAGACCCATACATCTTTTTGTTATTCATGACCGTAGTTTTCGTGATATCGATAGTTTAAATACCTCTTAGTCCTTATGTTCAACCGTGGTACTACAAGATTTGTATCCTAGCAAAATGTCTAGTTTAAATATAAATTTTAAAACTTGATATGTTGACATCACACCTAAACTATCCATTAAGTTTTTCTCGAGGGGATAACAAATTGAAGACACAAGGCATTACAAAGATGTCTAAACCTAATATTTTCAACCATAGAAAGTTTAAGATGCATAGCAATTCAGTTGGTCGAATATATGAAGTGTGTGATTGAGTCCTTGATGGCTAAAATGCGACCAATTACATCTGCACAACAAAAACATATAATAAATGGCAAGATAAATGAACAAAAGGTATATATTTTCTTTAAAAAAACTTCTAAAAGCCAAAAACGCAACTTGGTAGATCACTATTATGGTTTGCCAGTGGAAAAAACAGCGCGTAAGTCTTTTATCCTAAACAATTCCTTTACAATTGTAATTGATTCGTCCAGAAATGTGGTCACTTTTGTAGAACTTACTAACCTTATTTCCACTTTAGAATTTGAAAGTTTGAAGTTTTCACTACTATGAATTACATCAAAGCTTTAAAAGAGACAAACCACACAAACATGTGAAAAGGCCGCAACTAACATCCCCGTGTAGAAGTGTTGACTATAAACATAGAAAAAACCATTAAAACAAAGATCAACACAACAACATACGTGGTAAGACAAAGCTGAAAAATCCAAAACTCACATTTTCATCAATTAGTAGGAACTCATGCAACATTATCTGATCCCTTTTTTAACGTTAGGTGCCTCCCATACCCTGAAAACTCTAGTGATAACCTGCTACATACCACGACCAACAATAAGATCTCCAAAGCTCACATTTGAGTTGCTAAAATACACGAGAAATAGAGAACGTGAGGTTCTTGCATCACTCAAAGTAATGGGAAAGTCAAAGGGTCACTACTTAGTACCACCCAGTGCGTTAGGAGGGAAGTACGAAGACTTGGAGACATGTATTTTTTCCTTCAACTATTTATTTCTATGTTTGCAATGACTGTGTAAAATTTATCATAGTGATTCATTATGTGCGACGAAGGTTCAAGCTATAATGCCTTGAATTTCGTCAAGATACATGCTTCGGACAAACCCAACTGAAGGACGTACATCATGTGAATTGAAGAGAAAAGGTTAGCAGTGACATAATAATTTATTTATTTATTTTGGTTAATGACTAATAATTTGTTGATCTATTTATCAATTTATTTATCATTACATTTGTTTATGCAACAAACTCTAAATCTACACGAACTTTAATTCACATTATTATTATGCTAACTAATTTTAAAAAGTACAACATAAACGAGATCTATATCTAATGGAGCTTCAACAACACATATTTTATGCTAAGATTGTTAGAGCCTCTAACAGAAGGCCACCAATATGAGTTTCCATAAACATACGAAGTCGATGGTTTGATTGTCGGAGACCTTCAGCAACTACATGGGAGCATGACATAGTGTTACAATTGAACCCTTTCGGTCCACTTTTGTAGAATTATTGATCTACATTCTTTGTTCATGACTATGCAATATCCGTTGTTGTTCCCTTACGGTCAAGATGGTTCCCATGAAAAAATCCCATATATCGGTTCGAAAAAAATAAAGTGTTGTTTTGTGGCCATGTGTGAGTTCTATGTTTATTGGATACATATGCGTCTATTAGAAAGAATGATCATTATCAAAGGAGACCATTTATTTCAACAATATTTCGTTGGGGCATACACTATAGTTTAACAAGAAAGAATATGATGGGCTAGAAACAATCATAAGAAATTATGATTTGATCTTTACAATAATATTTTTGATGTAGTTGGGAAAGGTGATAGAAATATAAAGTTTATTGGTAAACGGATTATATTACCACCATCATTTACAAGAGGATCAATATACATGGTTAAAAACTACCACGACATGATTGTTGATGTGGTTAATCTCAAGTAATAATTTACCTAGACTAACGCTTCCGCAAAAATACGGAACGTATAGTACCAGGGTCGAACACGAGGAATCGATGCAACTCTAAAGCTAGTAAACTAATGAATAAGACGTGTAAAAACGATAAGTGATGGGAATGCGAATGAAACTAAACTAAACTAATTAACAGAATAAACTCAATGACTAAAACCATAGGTTTCTAGAGATGCACGATGATGCAACGAAGTTCTAACAAAATCATGGTTATAGATATTGTTACGTATTCGGGGAATTCAAGCTCTTTTCTAGGGAATGATTCTCCCGATGCCTAAACCCACTATCTAGCATGCGTACTACCAATCTCCCAATTGTGTAATCTCACCTACTAGATGCATTAAGATCGCTATCCTAATTTCTAAGTTTAATCAACCGACCGGCCATGGTTCTAAATCAATTGAGACTTCATATCAGGGCTACGTTCCAAAATACAATTCATCTTCTAATGCAATTAGATTTTTATAAACATTCATTCAAGTGGTCAACAAGAAGAAAAACATTACAAACAACCAATCAATCTGAAACGAACAAATAATATAACCAAGCATTAAGAACAAAACTTCATTACATATCGGCAAAGCTCTCTAACCCATGGCTGTGGATATACTCAGACATGAACTGAGCAAAAGAAACACAAAAGATAACTATATTCGACATGGATAAAGAATGAGATCCTTTCCTATTCTATTACCGACGTTTTCAATAGCTTCTCCACGCTCCGACTACTTCGCTCCTTTCTTCTCTCTCTCTCTCTCTCTCTCTGTGCCTCTGAGTGTCTCATCTGGTCTCTGGTTCGTCCTCTTGCCCTAGATGGCTTATTTTCTCTTTAATTGCCCATTCAAACACTCAAATTAGTTAGTTCTGAGATTGACGGCTGATAACATGTAAAGTGTATCGATTTTAGGTTAGGTTTTAGTGTCATTTTCGCATACATTTCATAGTTAGATTTACATTTCCGATATGAATCTTCGTTACATACGCCCGTTTTGTTGGTTTTCAGGTTCTTAGGCGACAAGGCCTAAACGAGCGTAAATAGACGGATTCCTGAGCCAAACCACGCATTTTGAATTATAATTCACTCGGAGCCGAAATCAAGCCTCAGAACTCAAAGGAACACCCGAGCAACGAGCGGAAAAGAGCAAAATCAAGATTTCAAGAGTGCCCGCTCGGGCACCAAGGTCTACCCGCTCGGGTAAAACCTACGGGGTTTATTTGCACACCTTGCACGACCCGGGCACGAAGGCAACATGATCGGGTAGCCATACCCGATCGGGCGCAATCAGGGTTCCCGCTCGGGCGTTAATTCATCCCAAAAATCCCCGAGAGTTTACACGACTTAGGCCGTTCAATCACACGATCCGGTGCTGATGCCCGATCCGGCAAGACAAAGTACACGACCGGGCGAGGCTCTACCCGACCAGGTAAAACCACTACCCGAGCGAGCCGCGTTTCTCGCAAGCAACTAGATCTTGCATTCAAACAAGCTAATTTATAGACCAGAACGGATCTAGAGCGAGGGGGGCGACGTACAGGGCAAGGAAAGGCTTGGAAACCATCAGGAAAGGCTTGGGAGACGCTGGAGAAGGAGAGAAACATCAACCCTCACATCGGTAACACAATAGGGAAGATCGAGGCATCGAGTTTCCTAGGGTTTATCATGTTTAGGGTTGTGTCATCTTCTTTATCTGTATTCTCCATGAGTGAGTAGGTTCCCAACTATGGGTTAGGGATATCGGATTGTAACGGATGAACAATGTTATGCGTTAATGCTTAGATCTATTGCATTTATCTTGATATTCGGTTTTACAATCAACATTATCACTCTTATACTAGTGCTGCCCGCTCAATAATATAGGAATTTAGACTTTGCTGGAAGGTTAAAGGATGAATGTGGAACTGTTGAGTTGTAGGTTAAATTCGATTAATGAAAATCTGACCGGTCGGTAAATCAACTTAGGAATTAGGATTGCGTTCGTAAAGCTGCCATAGTACGGGTTAATCACTGCTGGAAGGTAGGGTTGCACGTACTCATGGTTAAGAGGTTTAGGCTCGGAAGAATCACTCCTCACCTTAGGGCATGAATTTCCCGTTATTAAGATAATTCGATAGGTTTATGATCTTTAGTTGTTACATCCATAGTCTTACCGGTATCTCGACACCCGTAGTGTTCGTCATATCCAAGTTTTCTCCAACCTACCATCGTTGCCACCACTTAGCTTAGTTCTTTAGATATTTCGCACCACACTTTCATCCACTTTTCTCCGTCTTAGTTTAGTGATATTCTTAGGATAAGGCTGCATTAGTCCCTAGAGTTTGACCCTGGTACTACACGATCCGTATACTTGCGGTGAAGTGGTCTAGAAAATTATATTGCTTGAGTTTCCGCTCATCAGCGGTCCGTGCGGGTACAACATGCACCCAGTCGTGCAGAAGGCAAGCCCGAGCGTGTACACTTCTCAGCCCGAGCGAGCATGCTTACCTGACCGTGTGGTCTACCAGCCCGAGTCATGTTCTGTTTCGGGGATTTTCAATACTAATTGCAGCCTGAGTGGGTCCCTTTTGCAGCCCGAGCGGGCATGGTCACATGACCATGTTCACTTTGTGCCTGAGTCATGTTCTATTTGGGGGTAATTTGCGCAACTTTTGCCCGAGCGGGCCTCTTCCATGCCCGGGCGTGTAGCACATCAATTGCTATTTCTGCTCCTTTCGCTCGATGCTTGAGTGTTCGATTTGGATCCCTGGCCGTGCACATGTTGTATCTTGTCATTCAATCACGTTTTCGGGGTAGAATTGCCGTAATCACTCGTGTTTCGCTTCATGTCTTCGTTTCATATGCAAAACACGAAATGGTAGATGAAATCATCGAATAAACTCAATAAGTCGGTAAAGTCCAAGAAATCTAATCAAAACTAAACCTAAGAATCATGTAAATACTAAGACGGATTACATGTTATCAAACTCCCCAAGACTTAACCTTTGCTCGTCCTCGAGAAAATCTAGAGTCAAGTACAAGAAGAGCTAAACAACAATGGACACTAGCACAAATACTTAGAAGGATTAGCCATCATGCAAAACAACGCGTCACATAAACGTAAGCCTAAGCATACCTAGTTCAGACTTCTATCAACAAAAAGTCACAAGCCATGCAATCCTACCAATAACCTAAGTCTATTTCATACCCCTAGAAAACGTCCAAGCGATCTCCATACCAATTCTCCTAAGCTTGAGATATCATTAAACTCGTATTCTCGTTCTTATTCTCTTTTCTTTTCTTTTTTATAGATCCACGTTTGGTTTCTAGGACGTCGAAGTCAAAGAGGGATGGCTTTCTACTTAGACCCAGGCTGCCTATGGCACACTCATAAGGTCTTGTAACCTTAGCGGAGTGAAGAGGTGCGTCATTAAAGAACACTTTTCTCTTTTTTTTTTTTACCAAAGAATATGCATCACTCTAACCCTTAGGATGTAGAATAGCGCCTCAACCCACCACTTAGACCCGAACCATTGATCTCGATGTACTCATGTCAATATAAACCTAAAACAGTAAAAAACTTTTTTAAGATGACAACAGAGTATAAGCATGTGGAATCTAATGATCCATGAACGGTAAAATATATCAAACAAAGCAAAGATCAATCGGTATACACAGAGATATGGATACTTGGTACTGAAGCCTAGGAGGTGAATGCAACTATAGATCATGGTTTCAAGCACAACTACTCAACTAATTGGTATCCAAAAGGATTCTAAGAAAACCTAGACTAATGTTCACGATTCGACAAAGTCGCATAAAAAATGACTAAAACTCGAAAATTCATGCTAGGTATCCATCCGTTTATTCCTAAAGATAACAAAAAAATAAACATCTAATCCTAATCACATGCATGATACTCGACGGGTACTCCCCAAGACTTGAATGAAACACCGTCCCGATGTTCAAGACCTAAGAGAATCTCGCATACCAAACTACGGGAAAATAAGGTTTGGAACGTGTGCACCTTGTGTATCTTGCAATCCCGAGTTGGTGATGTGGCTGGACGTTGTTTGCGTCTCCTTCTCAAGGATGATATCGACGTTGAAAAACTTATGAAAAAGAATCACACAATCCAAAAGAAGGAATACTAACCCACCGAGTACATCAATGTGAAAAGAATAAGAATAGGTTCGAAAATGAAATAAAAAGAAAATGCAAAAGTCGGGTTGCCTCCCGAGAAGCGCTTGTTTAAGGTCGCGAGCCTGACCAAAACACTCTACTCATGTGTTGGCTCTGAAAGAGCGAAGACAGTTCGATTGCCTTCCATATTGTCCATGTTGTAAAGTTTCAAACGTTGGGCATTCACTTTGAATGTGCTGTCGTTTCCCATCAGCTCGATAGCGCCATGCATTGAGACGCTTTTGATTGTGAACGGCCCGGACCAGCGTGACTTGAGTTTTTCTGGAAAAAGTTTCAAACGTGAATTGAAGACAAGTACTCTGTCACCTACCTCGAATGTCCACTGGACCATGTGTCTATCATGCCACTTCTTCGTGCGCTCCTTGTAGATCTTTGCGTTCTCGTATGAATGGAGGCGCATCTCCTCTAGACGATGGAGCTGTAGCATCCGTTTCTTAGGAGATGACTTGTAATCATAATTAAGTGCTTTGATTGCCCAATATGCTCGATATTCTAGCTGACCGGTAGATGACATGCCTTACCGTACACTAGCTGAAACGAAGTCATTCCGATTAGCGTTTTGAATGTTGTACGATAAGCCCATAATGCATCATCGAGTTTCAGTGCCTAATCCTTCCTAGAATTAGAGACCGTCTTCTCCAAAATCGACTTGATCTCTCGATTAGAAACTTCAACTTGGCCGCTGATTTGAGGATGATATGGAGTTGCTATCCTATGTCGAACACCATACTTCTTCAACAACCCTTCTATGATGCGGTTCACGAAATGCTTACCTCCATCGCTGATCACAACCCTCGGGACTCCAAAATGTGGGAATATAACACGTTTGAACATCTTGGTTACTGGTTTGGAGTCGTTTGTTGGACTTGCTAAAGCTTCTACCCACTTCGTTACGTAGTCCACCGCGACTAGTATATAGAGGTTTTCGCACGAGGACAGGAAGGGGCCCATGAAGTCTATTCCCCATACATCAAATGGCTCGATCTCTAGAATATATTGTCGTGGCATTTCATGGCGTCTAGAAATATTACCCGTCCTTTGGCAATTGTCGCATGATGTGACGTACTTGTGGGCGTCCTTGAAGAGTGTAGGCCAATAGAAGCCCGCTTGCGGCACCTTTGCAGCTGTCTTGGCTGCAGCAGAGTGTCCTCCATAGCTTCAGGAATGGCAACGTGACAGTATCTGTGGAGCTTCTTCTTTGGGGATACAGCGCCTAAAGATTCCGTCTATGCCTCTTTTGAAAAGATACGGCTCATCCCAATAGTACGCCTTGACGTCATGGAGAAACTTCTTTCTCACATTGTAATTCAGCCCTTTCGGTAATACTTGACAAGCTAAATAATTCACAAAGTCAGCATACCATGGAATGGAAGTGCAAGTTAAGGACATTACCGCATCATCTTGGAGATAGTCGTCGATAGGAGTGCACTCGGGGATTTCAAG
>CM071873.1:18260736-18284945 GCA_036759665.1 Gynandropsis gynandra
TCCATAACTTCTATTTTTGCCTTATCTACCTCTATTCCCCTTGCTGATATCTTATGCCCCAACACGATGCCTTCGCGAACCATAAAATGACACTTCTCCCAATTCAACACAAGATTCGCTTCTATGCACCTGTCTAACAATTTACACAAATTGGTTAGACAAACATCAAAGGAAGGTCCATGAACCGAGTAATCGTCCATGAACACTTCCATAATTTCACCATTTACATCGGAGAAGATAGAGGTCATGCACCGCTGAAAAGTAGCAGGTGCATTACACAAACCAAAGGGCATCCGACGATAGGCAAATGTACCGAAGGGGCATGTGAACGTCGTCTTTTCTTGATCATTCGGATGGATTGGTATCTGAAAGAAATCTGAATAACAATTAAGAAAACAAAAATAGGAGTGAAGAGCTAAACATTCCAGCATTTGATCAATGAAAGGTAAAGGGAAGTGATCTTTCTGAGTGTTGGCGTTCAGCTTGCGGTAGTCGATGCACATGCGCCATCCCGTGACCGTTCTTGTCGGAATCAGTTCGTTGTTCGCGTTTGGGACGACGGCGATGCCTCCTTTCTTCAGAACTACCTGTACAGGACTCACCCACGCACTATCCGATATAGGATATATAATTCCGGCGTCTAACAACTTAAGGACCTCTTTCTTAACTATTTCCATCATGTTCGGGTTTAATCTACGTTGATGTTCAATGGAAGTCTTAGCGTCATCTTCTAAGTGAATCCTATGCATGCAAATGGCTGGACTAAGTCCCCTAATATCCTCTAATGTATAACCTATGGCATCCCTATACTTCATAAGACCTTTTAGCAATCATGCTTTTTGGGATTCGTCTAGGTTATCATTCACTATCACTGGATAAGTAGATTTGAGTCCAAGAAATTTGTACCTTAACCCTTGTAGTAAGGGCTTCAACTCCACTTTTGGGGCTTTGTTAACACTCCAGTCAGATTTTGGACGCTTGGTTTGGCTATTAGGCATATCGGAAGTGGTTGAACTAGCGATGTAAGCTGCTTGAGAAGCGCTGGAATCTGTCTGGCATGCGCGGAGGTTTGTGCACTGGTTTATGGCGTTTTCTTGTCTGGAATCCCTCCCCATTTGATCTGTGCTTATGTATTTATGAGTTGAGAAGTCTCCTTGATAAGGATTGTCCGAAATTCCATCTTTTTCTTGGGTTACGACTTGTTGTGCTTGGATCGCACAAAAATATGCTCGGAGTGCGTCTAGCTCGGTGTTCGGGATCTCATTCATCTTTCCTTCGTCCAGCAGCTTTGTGTAATGTTTCACTTCGTTAGGGTCATTATAAAGTCCCTCTCCAGCTGCTAAAAGATCCATCTCAAGAGAATCCATGTTTCCAAACTCTTCGATAACTTCCTCGGCTAGTTTCTCTAAGACGTTTATGTAGAATACCGAGTCTACCATACAAGGCTGTTTATGTTTGTCGTTCAAATTAAACTCCACTTATTCATCTCCAAAGTTCAACGTGAGTCTATCTTCTGCACAATGTATGATCATCTTAGCCATATTAAGAAATGGCCTACCGAGGATGATTGGGATTTTCTTGTCCTCCTCCATAAACAAGACGACGAAGTCAACCGAGACGAAGAACTTCCCCACTTGCAAAGGCACGTCTTCCAGCATGCCCTCGGGTATTCTAACACTTCGATCATCCATGGTGAGCACCATTCGTGTAGGTCGAAGATCCATCCTACCCCTAAATCCAATTTTTCGTATAATGACAATGGTAGCACGCTTATGCTTGCTCCGACATCGATTAGTGCATGGTTAATTTCATAATCTCCTACTTTACAAGGGATCACGAATATACCTGGATCAGGCATCTTCTTGGGTAGGTTTGGCTGTAGCATCGAGTTAGTCACCATGACGGTTTCCGTCTCCACATCTCGCTTGTTTGTAAGTACGTCTTTGAGGAACTTGGCGTATGAAGGCATGTTCTTCAGCGCTTCGTGGAATGGAATAGTGATGTGCATCTTCTTCAACATCTCAGCAAACTTTGCAAATTGAGCATCCTCGTCCTTTTTGCGTTGGCGTTGAGGGAATGGCAAAGGAGGAGGTCTCGGTTCGGGTTTGACGTATTTAGGCTCATCTTCCTCCTCTTTGTGCTCTTCGACGTTGCTGCCCTCTCTCGCTACTGTCCTAGATGATTATCCCTTTTCAAACGTTGAGGAGTGGGCTGATCCAATGTATTACCACTCCTTAAGTGAATGGCGTTGATTTGCTCATGAGGATTTGCTTCCGGTCGCGCCGGTAAAACTCCTAGCGGTCGTGCTGCCCCTTGTGCAAGTTGTGCAACTTGCGTCTCCAATTGTCTAAGATGAGTTTGAAAGCTCTCTAGCTTCTTCTTGATGTTATCTTGATTCCTCACCAAATTACTCTGACTTTGTTGTATTTCCAACATCAAGTTACCTTGATTTTCTTGGAATTGGAGGAGACGAGTGAACATGGCGTTGATATCGGGGGCTGCTTCGGATTGGTTTGGCTGTGACTGAGACGCACGTGGCTGATGGTTCTGAGTTTGGGGGTGTGTCCTTGGCAGAAATTTTTTATTTCATTGTATTATCCGTGGTTGGAAATTCCCCGATAAACGTTGTGCATTGAATACACCATCGGAATTCTGATACGAAAGGTTGGGGTGATTTCTCCACTCAGGGTTATAAGTGTTTCCTAGAGGCTGATTGTTGCTCACATAATTCACCTCCTCGTACCCTTGAATTCCTTGCTTTTCCGACTACTCAAAGCACTTCGATCGATGCGCTTCGGAAATCATATTGTAGATTCCACTGATTTGATCTTTTACTTCAGCTATCTCGGCATATAAGGCATGCGTGTCATTCGAGTTAGCTACCCTTGCTGGAGTGTTGCGATTGTATTCTCCAGCGGTGTTGCTGCCTTCATCAGCCATACGATTGATTAGGTCTTCGATCTGTGGAAACGTGAGATTACTCAAGGAACCTCCAGCGGCGGCTATGATCAGAATCCTCGTGTTATCCATGAGTAATTGCAGAAAATTATGTATGAGATGACCCTGATCCATGCCGTGATGTGGGCAAAGGCGATGATAGCCTTTGAATCGTCTCCACGCTTCGTATAGACTCTCAGCTGCCCCTTGAACGAACGTGTTGATTTGATTCTTGGCAAGCTGAGCTTTACTCTGAGGGAAAAATCGCGTCATGAATTTCTGCTCTAGTTGTTCTCATGATCGTATGGAATTTTCCGGTTGGGAATACAACCACTCTTGCGCCTTATCCATCACTGAGAATGGAAAGGCAGCTAGCATGACATCCTCCTCCGAGATTCCGTCTCCGGTTCTGATAGTTCTACAGAGCATCTTAAAGTCAGTAAGATGCTGGTTCGGATCCTCGGTGGGTCTCCCTCTGAACGCTGCTTTACCGAGCATATGGATGAATACCGGCTGTAATTCCACGCGAGCGTCTCTCCTAGTGGTGCATGACAAAAGTTGTGTATGCTTAGAGACCGTGTATGATCCATAGGTTATCACTGGTTGCATTTGTGACACGTTTGGGTCTCGACGTTCTGTCATTAACTCTTCTTTGCTCTTGTCTACAATCTTTGGTTCGATCACTATCTCGGTTTGGAGGTCTAGGTGCACTTGTGTGTTATTAACCAGTTGGCTTGCACTAGCTCTCGTTTGTCTCCTTAATTCTCTGAGTGTTCTATCGATATCTGGGTCTAAACTAGATCAGCACTTCCGGTACCTCTCATGCACAAGTTAGCTATACGAGATAAAGAAACAAAACACAAAATTTGTGTGAGTTCCAAGAAGTAAACGAATTTGACTCAAAAACAAAGAAAGCAAAAATACGAAAAAGAAAAAAATAAGACTCCGGAAAGGACTATGTCTTAATCTAAAAGTATCCTAACTCTAAAGCCGTAATCAATTCCCCGGCAACGGAGCCAAAAACTTGATGTGGTTAATCTCAAGTAATAATTTACCTAGACTAACGCTTCCGCAAGAATACGGATCGTATAGTACCAGGGTCGAACACGAGGAATCGATGAAACTTTAAAGCTAGTAAACTAATGAATAAGACGTGTGAAATCGATAAGTGATGAGAATGCGAATGAAACTAAACTAAACTAATTAACGGAATAAACTCAATGACTAAACACCACAGGTTTCGAGAGATGCACGATGATGCAACGAAGTTCTAACAAGATCATGGTTATAGATATCATTACGTATTCGGGGAATTCAAGCTCTTTTCTAGGGAATGACTCTCCCGGATGCCTAAACCTACTATCTATCATGCGTACTACCAATCTCCAAATTGTGTAATCTCACCTACTAGATGCATTAAGATCGCTATCTTAATTCCTAAGTTCAATCAACCGACCGGCCAAGGTTCTAAATCAATTGAGACTTCATATCATGGCTACATTCCAAAATCCAATTCATCTCTCAATGCAATTAGATTTGAATAAACATTCATTCAAGTGGACAACAAGAAACAAAGCATTACGAACAACCAATCAATCCGAAACGAACAAACATTATAACCAAGCATTAAGAACAAAACTTCATTACATATCAGCAAAGCTCTCTAACCCATAGCTGTGGATATACTCAGACATGAACTTAGCAAAAGAAACGCAAAGATAACTATATTCGACATGGATAAAGAATGAGATCCCTCCCTATTCTATTACCGACGTCTTCAATAGCTTCTCCACGCTCCGGCTACTTCGCTCCGTCCTTCTCTCTCTCTCTGTGCCTCTGAGTGTCTCCTCTAGTCTCTGGTTCGTCCTCTTGCCCTAGATGGCTTATTTTCTCTTTAATTTCCCGTTCAAACACTCAAATTAGTTAGTTCCGAGATTGGCGGCCCGCGGTGGTACAACATGCACCCAGTCGTGCAGAAGGCAAGCCCGAGCGTGTACACTTCTCAGCCCGAGCGGGCATGCTTACCCGACCGTGTGGTCTACCAGCCCGAGTCGTGTTCTATTTTTGGGATTTTCAGTCCTAATTGCAGCCCGGGTGGGTCCCGTTTGCAGCCCGAGCGGGCATGGTCACACGACCATGTTCACTTTGTGCCCGAGTCATGTTCTGTTTCGGGGATAATTTGCGCAACTTTTGCCCGAGCGGGCCTCTTCCTTCCCTGGGCGTGTAGCACATCACTTGCTGGTTCCGCTCCTTTCGCTCGATGCTTGAGTGTTCGATTTGGATCCGTGGCCGTGCACATGTTGTATCTTGTCATTCAATCACGTTTTCGGGGTGGAATTGCCGTAATCACTCGTGTTTTGCTTCATGTCTTCGTTTCATACACAAAACACGGAATGGTAGATGAAATCCTCGAATAAACTCAATAAGTCGGTAAAATTCAAGAAATCTAATCAAAACTAAACCAAAGAATCATGTAAATACTATGACGGATTACATGTTATCAATTGCTATTTGTATATACTTTGGTAATCCCGATCTATTTGTAACTATGTTGGCGAAACCTAAATGGAAAGAGATCTTTGATCATCTTGAATTGTATGGTGGAGAAGTTTCACGTGATAGGCTCTAACATTGAATGTTGAGTATTTAAGCTTAAATTAGAATCACTTCTCGCCGATGTCAATGATGGATGACTTTTTTCCAAAACTGATTAATCTGCGAGTTCAAACTCCTCTAGTAATTTCTTTATATGACCAACATCTATTATAAAAAGCTAACATTTAATAAACCATTTGTTTTCTTCTAGTGATACATACACTGAGTTCCAGAATCGTGACCTCCCACACTCTCATATTTTGATATGATTGAACCCTTCATTCAAGAATCTAATGACAGATGACATCGTCAAGTACAACCAAGCAAAGTTTCCTACTAAGGAATACGATTGTGAAGGATTCATGCTGGTTAAACAACATATGATGCATATCTAGTGTGGTTTAGATAGACCATGGTCCTCATATATAAAAAATGATACATGCACGAAGAAATATCCGAGATCATTCATTGAATACATTAATGTTGATCATTCAGTTTATGTCATGTATAAGCTACCAAAGGACGATTTTCTAAGTTTGTGATCAAGGGCGGTGTAAAATTGGATAATCCTTTCCTTTTTCCTTTATTTGGAAATTCTAAAGAAGTATAGGACGTATATCAATGTTAAGTAGTACAACAGATCTAATGCGATCAAATATTTGTTCAAGTACATCACAAAGGGGATGGACAAAGCATCTTTATTGATTGAAAAATGAATGAGTGTTGATAGTTAGAATTTCGAAAATACGGTTGTTACAAAAATAAATAAAATATCTAACTACTGTGAATATGGTACCATCTTCGTACGAAGCTGTTTGGAGAATCATAGTATTTCATATACATCACCAAAAAATCCTCTGTCATGAGGTTATCATTGCATCTATAGTTCTGGCCAAACCCAGTTTCGAAGATATTATATTTGCAGCATGGATAAAAAGAGGAACAAAATATACAAAGTTGCAATGAAATTTAACGTATGTCTAGTTTCCAACGATGTTTGTTTAGAACAACATGTATAAAGTTTGGTCTCCAAGGGAAAAAGGTTTTACACTAGACAAAATTGTCAACACTCTGGCTAATTGTATTACCTTAGGATATTACTAAATGTTTTCAAAGTTCCTTCAAGTTATAACGACATAAAAACCGTTGACATTCTCAAGTATGCAACCTATAAAGAAGCATGTGTAGCACGAGGCTTGCTGGATGGTGATAATGAATGACACTAATATATGAACAAAGTTGTAGGATGGGATATGTTGACACAATTTCGCCGTTTATTTGTCACGTTATTGTTATATTGCGAGGTAAGCAAACTTGGAGATCTCTAAAACAAAATTATTGTTAGTTTTTGACTGAAGACATTTTGATTAAAAAAAGAATTCAGATTTGATGAGCTGTAATTGTCAGACAATGAATTGCAACAATACACACTAATGAGATCAAAGTGCTTCTGGTTGTAAACGATAGATCATTGACGGCTTCCCTGACATACCTACACCATACAAGATCATATTGCAAGGAATTTTCAATCATATTTTATGACATGAATTGCGGTTTAAACGGGAATTAGAAAGGGAACAACATATAAAATTATTTGAATCGTAAATCTGGAACAACTAAAACTATATTCTATGGTAGTTGATTCAGTGGAGCATAAAAAATAAAATTTTTTGTTGTATATGGACCAGGTGGAACAAGCAAAAGCAATTTATATAAGACCCTCATCAGAAAATAGAGTAGTCATTCTGGTAGCATCTTTATGCATAACATCACTGCTCCTACCTAGAGGTAGACCCACACATTATCGCTTCAAAATCCCTCTAAATGTGAATGATCAACTTGCGATATAAAATAAGGAAGTATGCTTGCAAATTTAATGATACAAATATAACTAATTGTTTAGGATGATGCGCCAATGGTAAATTGAGACAAAACATACGACTAAACCAAAATGAAGTTAAATTTGCAGAAAGGCTACTAGATATTAGTGAAAAAACAACACGTGGAAGGAATATAAAAGCTGAAAAGTAAAATGAAGGGTAAAAGATCATAATCGACAATAAACTGATGCTTGATATCATAAACAATCCACTACAGACTCTCACAGATGCAACATATCGAAACTTCATTGAATCTTTCATGGGTCATGAATATCGTAAAGAAAGAGTAATTCTAATGCTAAAGAATGCACATGTTGATGATACGAATGACTTTATATTATCATAGCTTCCAAAAAAGATGGTTGAGTACTTTAGTGCTTACATGAAATTTATAGCTATGTACTAATGATTGACATTCCTTCTATCGTGTAGAGTATCCTTAACTCTTTGAAGTTTTATAGTATACCAAAAGATGTAATTCATTTAAAGGTTGGTGCTTCAATTATAATATTGCATAATATAAACTAAAAAAAGGAGTCTATAATAGAACGCGTCTTGTTGTAACTCATATAACAACATGAGTACTAGGAGTAGAGAGCTATAAATATCACCAACTGATTCGGGTCTATTGTTTACAATATAAAGAAGACAACTTCCAGTGAGATTGTACTATGCATTGACATAAATAAAATCTAAGGAAAAAGTTTGAAACATATCGGATTAAATCTATCACAACTCATTTCAGTCATAGATATATGTTGCATTGTCAAGAGTCACTTTAGCAAATGGACTTAAAATATTGGATCTAAATTAAAACTTCATAGATAAATCAGTAATAACGAATGTTGTATGGAGAAATCTTTAACGACCTACAAAACACACCAGGTAAGATGAAATTTACACTTCTTATTTTCATTTTTAACATTTTTTTTTTCATATATAGTATACCATATGCCTTGTTATCTATCCATTAATAAATTATTTAAAAATACTTCCCTTTAATGCAGCAAAATCTCAAGTAGGATTGGTTTGAAGGAAAAAACTCAGTGTTAGTCATTAGCATAATACAATAGTTACTTACGGTAATTACTAAAGCATTGCATATATTATTCGTCAATCCATACAATTATGTTTTGCCCGTGTAATTTATTGTACACTAACCTTACCTGACAACGTTCTAGGATATTTTTCACTTGACAACATCATCCCTGTAACCTATCTTCTTAGTCTTAGTGAGTGCTGCAAATACGTTACACCAAAATATTGTTTTCATAAAATAATATACACAGTATATCTTTTACTAATCTTTATGTCTTCCAATGTTATTGAAATTTCAGGTAGATCAATTACTCATAATATCTAACACAAACAAAGTTCACGAATTCTATTTCATTCTTACTGTATTATTTCTACTTCATGCATAACGTAAAACGTTACTGTATTCTAATCTTAAAGGTATTTAATGAATGCTCAATTTAGCGCATAATGATATTGAGATTGTATTAAATAAACTGATAAATAAAAAATTTAGTGTCAGTTTCAATATATAACTGGTCACTACGTTTTATACATAATTTATGAGCCATATTATGACCGATTTTGATGACCGTTGTGATGTTTACGTGTGATTATGTATTAGTTTTACTTGTTTCTTTTGTTGTTGTGTTTATAGGTTTTAATAAGTGAGAATTGGGTAACACGGGATGAGAAACGACGAAGATGAGAATGACAAGCAAGACCATTTTCCCCAATTTGTCCATTGACCAACATAAGACCACTCTCATAAATATTTCCATAATGGTCAAAACGACACACACCTAGAATGGATATCAAAGTATGGACACTAATCATAGGAACCAATAATGAACATCAAAGTATGGGCACCAAATGAAAATGGTAAAATCACTTTTATTCCAAAAATTAAAATTAGTGGAAAACGTTTTTGAAATAAAGAAAATGGTGGAGAAGGTGGAGAAAAATAAGGAAAAGAAGTTATTGTTGCATAATTTTAGGAATTGTGTTTTCCACTTGCTATTTTTCTAAACTAATCTTACACTATAAATATGAGGCATTGGAACCTCATTTCATCATCCCATCCAAAAACAAAAACAAAAAGATGAAGAAGAAAAATAGAGAGAAAGTCGTCTTTTCTATTTTTTAAGGTTCTTCTCTTGGATATTTTGAGAGAGTTTTCTCTTCTTTGTAAGAGAGATATTTTGTTTTCTCCTTATAATTTGAGAGAAGTGTTGTAATTCTTTGACAGCCGGTATAAACCTTCTATTATTCATCTGTGGGCGTAGACATTTTGCCAAACCACGTAAAACCCTGGTGTCCCATTTTTACATTTTTCTCATCTTTACTTTGTTGCCTAACACTAGAATCAGAGTCTCGTTTAGTACCAGTCGTTCATACGAAGATTGGGTTATAATGAGATAAATACTGATAAAATTTCAACACGGTATGAGATAGAGAAATTCAATGGGAATAATTTCTAGATATGGAAAACAAAGATGATGGCAGTTCTAATGAAGGAGGGTTGTTTGGCAGCTATTAAGAAAAGACCGAAGGATATCACTGATGGGCACTAGATCAAAATAAATAAAAATGCCATTGCCAGTTTGCACCTCGATCTCGTCGATGACCTCCTAAATAGTGTAGAAGAGTTGGAGACTCGAAAAGAGATCTCGGAGTATCTCTCTAAGTTATATTAGAAGAAGTCATTCCACAACAAGATCTTTTCGAAAAGAAGATTGTACACTCTCCGGATGTCGGAATCTACTTTCATGATAGAGCATATAAGTATGCTCAATACACTATTTTCGAGACTCTCCAGAACTAGGTACAAAATAGATGTAAAAGAGCGTGCTGAGATATTGCTTTAAAGTTTACCAGATTCGTATGGTTCACTGATCGTGAACATGACTAGCAATCTTTTCACAGACTATATAGTCTTTAACGATGTTGAAACTACTGTTCTAGAAGAAGAACGGAGGCACAAAAACAAACATAACATGTTGGTTGGATCACAACAAGCAGAGGTCTTAGTGATGATCAAAGGGAAATCGGCAAAATATGGTTCAAGTGAGAGTCAATATGTTGACAAATCAAAGTCAATAAGTAAGAAGGTTATTAAATGCTTTCACTGTGGAAAGAGAGGTCATGCGAAGAAGAAGTATTGATATTATATTAAAATTGGAGAGAAAGCAGCAAAGCCTCAAGGCAACGCTACAAATACCATAAAGGTGAAGTGTTATACAACGAGGTAACCACGGTTACTGAAGATAAACAAAATTTCTCAAATATATGGCTTCTAGATTTAGGAGTGTCATGACCTCTCGAAGAGAATGGTTCCATGATTATGAACCTATCTTAGGAGGATCTATGTTTATGGGAAATGATCATGTTTTGAATATCACTGGCATTGGTACCATCAAGGTAAAAATTGAAGATGGTGTTATACAGACCATGCAAGGGGTACAGTACGTGGAAGGTTTGACAAAGAATCTATTGTCTATTGGACAATTAGATGACATAGGGTCCAAGACCTATGTGGAAAATAGGATCATGACAATTGTCATGAAAGCTCTGGTTGTGCTGAAAGCTAAAAAGATAGTGTCTAATCCGTACATGCTTAAAGGAAATACACTGTGGGAAGGAGAAACAAATGTCGCAGAATCAAGTTCAACAACAGACTCAATGATATTGTGGTACCAAAAATTGGGTCACATCTCAGAACGAGGCTTGAAGATTCTTGCAGATCGATGTTTTCTTTCGGGGCTAAAAAAAGGTCACATTACCCTTTTGTGAGCATTGTGTTATAAGTACGCAACACAAATCCAAATTCAGCAGTTCAACTGCTAGAAGCAAGGCTATCTTGGATCTGGTTCATTCTGATGTTTGGCAAGCACCAGAGATGTCCTTAGAAGGTGCAAGATACTTTGTATGTTTCATTGATGACAACTCCAGAAGATGTTGGGTGTACCCTATCAAGAAGAAATCAAATGTATCAGAAGTTTTCAAAATCTTCAAAGCGCATATCGACCTTGAATTTAGAAAAAGGATAAAAGGCTTGAGGCCAGACGATGGAGGAGAATATACCGGCGATGAGTTTAATCGGTTCTGTCAATAAGGAGGAATCAAAAGACAGTTCACGGTGGCATACACAACTCAACAAAATGGTGTAGCAGAGCGGATGAATAGAACCCTGTTGGAAAGAACAAGGGCTATGTTAAGAACTGTTGGCTTGACAAATACGTTTTAGGCCAAAGCAGTTGTGACTGCTTGTTATATGATCAATCGGTCACCATCAACTTCAATTGATCTTAAGATACCTAAAGAGATGTGGATGGGAAAGCCAGCTGATTATTCCAACCTTCATATGTTTGGATGTACTGCAAGACGGGTTGAATTGAAGATGATGTGGGATAGATTTTTAAAATACTAAAATGGATAATGACAGCGATGAGGTGACGTGAAAAACTTGATAATTAAGAACACTATGGGTTCGGGTTACCGGGATTTGCAAGAATGCAACTAACAAAGGATCATGAACCTATCGAATTATCTTGATTTTCGGGGAATTCATGCTCGTAAATAAGGAATGGTTCTTCTGAATCCTAAACCTGTTAACCACAAAAAACGTGCAATCCTACCTTCCAGCAGTGATTAATTCGTGATTACGGTAGCGTTAAGCGCGCAATCCTAATTCCTAAGTCGATTAACCAGTCAGATTCTCATTAATCAAGCTTAATCTACAATCAACTGTTCGAGATTCATAATCTAACTTTCCAACTAAACACAAATGTCTAGATTACTGAGCAGTCAACACAAGTATAAGACATTTACGATGTTGATTGTAAAACCGAATTTCAAGAAAGCTTTGATAAGTCTAAGCATTAACAAATAATCATAAGCATCCATTACAAATCCGGCAATCCTAACCCATAGCTAGAGGTTTAATCACTCATGGAATCTACTGTAAAACAAGAGAAATAAACCCTAGACATGATAAAGAGTAAGAAATATGATTCCTCGATCTTCCCTATCTTGATACCGAAGTCCGGATTGTTTTATCTCTTCTTCTCCAGCTTCTCCCGAGTTTCTCCTTTTGTTTTTCAGTCCCTCTCATGTCCTATACGTCGTCCTCCTTGCCCTAGATCACCCCCTCTCTTTCTAATTCGAGTTTGAATTCAAAACAGGTTGTTGAGAGAAAGGTGGCCCGCGCGGGCTCATGCTCTACCCGTGCGGGGTGAGTGATTTCCTCCAGCCTGAGCGGGCTCTTCATCAGCCCGACCTGGGAAAACTTTGCTGGTCAATGTGCAGCCTGCACGGGCAACTTAGCCACCCACGCGAGGTCGTGTTCTTCATCCAATCCGGGCGTGTTCCAAGCCTCCCCGAGTCGTGCAAACTTTGCTGGAGTTGCAGCCCGTGCGGGGTCTCTTCCAAGCCGAGCAGGCTGAGTTATCTTCTTGTTTTCGTTCCTTTCACTCGATGCTTGGGTGTTCTGTTTGATTCCGTGGCCTGAAGTTGCTCCGAATGGCTTGTAGCTCCCATTATACGCGGTTGAATCCAAGAATCGACATTCTAAAGCTCGAATAGGCCTTGTCGCCTTAAAACCTGAAAATAAACAAAAAGGGAGTACATAAAGAACGTTTGTGTCGGATTCGTAACTCGTGCTATGCAAGCTATGCGAAAATGATAGAAATTCCTAGCCTAAAACTAACACACACTACGTGTTATCAATAACACCCAAGAAACAATTAAATTGGATCCAAAATCTAGAAAGTGTGTTTTCTTAGATATGCTAATGGAGTAAAGGGGTATAGGTTGTGGGATCCCATTGCCTATAATGTTATTATCAGCAGAGATGCCGTATTTGTAGAAGAAAAGGTGAAAAATGATAGCAGTTCTATGGAAAGACCAGAGACAATAGGAGTTAATGTGGAAAATAAAATGGAACAACAAGTTCCATGTTCTTCTCAAGATATTGAAAAATTTCGGCCAACTGAGATTTCAGAAACACAGCTCCGACGTTCAGATCATTCAGATTGAGAGATGAGACAAGTATGGCTGAATGACTTTACTGTGGAGGGAAATGTTGCTTATTATCTTCTATCTGAAGATGGAGAACTAGTCACGTTTCGTGAGGGAGTTCAAGGAAAAGATGCATCTCAGTGGATGACAACAATGGAAGAAGAGATAAAAGCACTTCACAAAAATAAGACGTGGGACCTTGTTCCTTAACCACAAGGAAGGAAGGCCATTGGAAATAAATGGGTCTTCAAAATAAAACGAGATTGCAACAATCAACTAGAAAGGTATCGTGCAAGGCTGGTGGTAAAAATATTTTCACAGAAAGAAGGTATCAATTCAATGAAATCTTCGCACCTGTTGTTCGACTCACAACAGTTAGAGTTTTCCTGGCAATGCGTGCTACATTGGATATTTACCTTGAGCAGTAGACGTTAAAACTTAGTTTCTTCATGGAGAACTTGAAAAGAAATTTATATGCTCTAACCAGAAGGGTTTTCGAACAAAGAAAAAGAGAACTTGGTTTGTAGGCTGAACAAATCTTTATACGGTCTCAAACAGGTGCCGAGATGTTGGTATAAAAGATTTGATTCTTTCATAATGAGCCTCGGATACAACCAACTGAATGTAGATCCTTGTGCATACAACAAGAGATTTGGTGATGATGATTTCATCATTTTGCTGTTGTATGTTGATGACATGTTGGTAGCAGGTCCCAATAATGATCGTATTAAAGAACTGAAGGCTCAATTGGCTAGAGAGTTTGAAATGAAAAACTTGGGCTAAGCAAACAAGATTCTGGGATGAAAATTCACCGAGATAGAAATAATACAAAGATTTGGCTTACACAAAAGAACTATATTAGTAAATCTTGCATCGTTTCAACATGCAAGATTGTAAGCCAATTTCTACCTTTCTTCCTATTAATTTAAAGTTATCCTCTGAGATGAGTCTTAGCATAGAAGAAGAGAGAATAGAGATATCCCGAGTACCGTATGCATCAACAGTGGACAGTTTGGTGTTTGTCATGATATGTACCAGACCAGACATTGTACAAGCAGTGGGAGCAGTTAGTCGATATATGGGAAAATCTGGAGTTAAATATTGGAGTGTTGTAAAGAGGATATTGAGATACCTCAAGGGCACCACAAATGTTGCATTGTATTATGGAGGATCAAACTTGACTATTACTGGGTAAGCTGGGTTTCAAAACTATAGTCTATCGTCACGACATCTATGAAAAAGACTGAGTATGTTACGACAATACAAGCCAACAAAGATGCAATTTGGTTTCAAATGTTAATAGAAGAGCTTGGTCATAAACAAGATAACATTGTCTTGTTCTGTGATAGTCAGAGCACTTTGCATCTTTCAAAAAGTCCAACATTTCATCCAAGGACAAAACACATAAGGGTACAATATCATTTTATATAGGAAAAGGTTGTGGAAGACTGTGTGGATATTCAGAAAACCCACACAGAGAAAAACATGGCGGATATGTTGACGAAGCCAGTAAATAGTGGAAAATTTATTTGGTGTCGATCTTCTATGGGTTTAGCGGAAATCTGGACAACATGACAAAGGCAAAATGGAAAGGGAGAAAGAATACAACAAAAATAATTTTAAGTGGGAGAATGGAAGTGGTAAAATCACTTTTATTCCAAAAATTAAAATTAATGGAGAAGGCTATTGGAAAGAAAGAAAATGGTTGAGAAAGTGGAGGAAAATAACGAAAAGAAGATATGGTGGCACAATTTTAGGAATTGTATTTTACACTTGCTATTTTTCTACACTAATAAATATGAGACGTTGGAACCTCATTTCATCATCCCATCCAAAAATGAAAACAAGAAGATGAAGAAGAAAAATAGAGAGTGAGTTGTCTTTTCTAATTTTAAGGTTCTTCTCTTGTGTGTTTTGAGAGAGTTTTCTCCTCTTTGTAAGAGAAATATTGTTGTTTTCTCCGTACAATTTGAGATAAGTGTTGTAATTTTTTTGGAGTCGGCATAAACCTTCTATTGATCGCCCGTGGACGTAGGCATTTTGCCGAACCACGTAAAATTCTATTGTCTCATTTTTACATTTTTCTCGTTTCTTCTTTGTTGTCTAACAATTATTTATCCACATCCGATCCTAACATCAAACATGGGCATCAACATATGACACAAGGTATGGACATCAAAGTATGGGCACCAAGCATGAGAACCAAGAATGAACATCAAAGTATGGGCACCAAGCATGAGAACCAAGTATGGGCATTAAAGTATGGGCACCAATCATGGGAACCATAGTATAGGCACAAAGAATGGGTAGTGGAGCACTATTTTAATAATGTATTTGATTTCTTTCAAGGTGTGGAGACTTTCCTATATAAGGAGCTCTAAGTCTCATTTGTAAGACACAAAAATTTGGAGTGAAATACATTTGAGATTTTTGAATTCAATAGTTCTTATCTATTAGAGAGAGCTACAACGCTTGGATCAACGAAGAGGAACTCAAAGACGGGTCCCGAATCTCGACTCCCCGGTTATTCACTCTCCTTTCTTTGTTTCCTATCATATTTTCTATCTCTAACATGATGTTTGTTATAGACTTCATGTGTGAGTAGTTGCATTGTTATAGGAGATAGGATTAGCCCTAGGGGCTTAAATCCACGAAACTATTATTAAAAAGAAGTGCAATGCTCCATTAGCTATTTTAATTCTTTATTTGTGTTCTTTATGCGGTATGCTTACCTTGATCAAGTAGATGTATGTGTTAGGGTTTTGAGAGATGGACGAAGAGGTGAATTTCAATCCCGGATAAATAGGTTTAGAACAGTTGGAATTGGGTCATGAAAGTAGAAAAATTCTGATTGAGAGTTAAAATGAATGAATCATAGAGCTTAAGGTATAAATTAGTAGATCAGCCGCGAAATTAGGGGGTTTTCTTGTTTGTACACGTCTTCTTCGCCTTGAAAGAGGGTTTTAGACATATTAGGATTGTTTTCCTTTAAAATGTTGCGGAGTGTGCATGATTATTAGTAGTTGAAGTGTGGTTTTTGGATTACTTAGTGGTGAAACCGGTTCCCCAGAGCATTTGTCTAATTGTTTGAACTCTCATTTTTATTATTTTAATCGTCTTAGACGATTTAGGTTTGATTTGTGTTGCGTATTCCCTATGAGATCAATACCTATATTATACTACACACATGACGTGCATTTACAGAGTTTGTTTAGGTTTTTAACTTGAACGTACCAATAACAAATAATATGATCATGTACACTTGCGCACGAGATATGTTCCAAGTTGTATTATCACTTTGCTTGTTTATGTGTTTGTGGGTTTACGTCTCGGTTTTGTTCACAATACAATAGACCACAATGAGTTCATCAACTAGTTAAAATCAATTGTCGTGGTACATCAAGCATTCGGCTAAAATTACATACAGTGTAATAAAACTAAATAAAAAAATCGATTCACATTAATTAAATGGAATCATACCAAACTAAACCGGAACTAAAATGAAATAGATTAAAAGATTTTAATTGCCTACTATAAAATCCGGTTAGAATTTGTTATCAGACTCACGTGTCGTCATCATACAAAAACCCAGTTTTTAATGTATTAGATTATGAAAACCTATATGGAAAACCCAAAAACCTGAAATTACATCTCTCAACACATTACTCAAACTAAGGATCAAATATCAATTCTAAAGGAATCACATCTCAAACCGAATGTGCAAAACTTTTTTATTTCATTTTCATTCAAAGACTTCAAGTTATATATTTCTAAACATGAGTTGTCAGATTAAGACAACAAAGTACATATGCTAAAAAAATGAGTGATTATGATGATGATCCAAAGCCCTTGAATCCCATCATTTGTGCAACCTGGGGATATATTTCTGGTTCCTCTTCGGTTTCCTTTTCTTTCTGTCACATGATTCAATCAATAAACCATCCATAAGTGATAGGCGCACGGGCTAAGTGGCTCAGGACGCGTATTCGGAAAACCGAAATCCTCGTTTGTTAAGCAGGATTTCTTTGAGTTGCATGGAATGTTGACACCACAAGAGGTGCGGAAGCCTCTTGATACAGTCTAAACACACTTCAAGTGTTCCCAGAACGAATTGAAGGCCAAGACGTTTTCCGGAAAGGTTTTAGAATATAAGTAAAATTTCTCTCAAACTTAATTCACTCCAAAACTCCAAGCTGGTTACAAATGAAGGCTGAGACTGCTTTTATAGGCAATTCTCAAGCCTTAAAAGAAGACAAAATACATGAAATGATTGTCCTATTGCCCCTATTGGCCGAAAATAGTCTGAAAAATGGAAAAATGAGCCAAAAACTTACTGGAATAGCCGAATGACGTCATCTGACCGTTGGGGGCGTGGGGGTGACGTCATGTTACCGTTGGGCATGTGGGAGTGACATCATGTTACCGTTTGAATGTGCTGGAGCATCCCTGTGATGTCATGTGACCGTTGTGTGCGCGGGAGTGACGTCATCAGGTCGTCTGGGTCATTTGGGCGTCCTAAGCGCCCGGGCTGATGCGGAAGACGGTTGCGACCTGTCCGACGGCCACGGACGAGTGGTCTTCACGGACGAGAGCCTCCCACGCTTCCTTCACAATCTCGGCCGCCTTGGTTCGTAAGTTCCGCGCTCGGCCCCTCGTGATTAGGCCGTAGGAGGATTCCACTTGCTCGGTGCCTCGGGTCACCTCCTCGCCCGCATGTCCGGCTCTTGGGTTGTCCTGGTGTCCGATGTCCTCATCATTCCCTCCCCCTTGCGAGCGTTCCATCTGTAGAATGCTATCATCTGCATCAAAAGGAGATAAGTCAGCAACGTTAAATGTTGTTGACACATTATACTCACCGGGTAGCTCAAGGCGGTAGGCGTTGTCATTGATCCGTTCGAGGACACGAAATGGCCCATCCCCTCTTGGTTCAAGCTTCGAGCTTCTCTTCTCCAGGAATCGTTCGGGTCGCATGTGTAGCCACAACCAGTCTCCCTCTCTAAACACCCGTGGCCTTCGCCCCTTGTTGGCTTGCTTGGCGTATTGTTTGGTCTTGCGCCTTATGTTTTTCCGAACCTTCTCGTGCATCTTTTTTATGAGTTCGACCTTCTTCTCGCCGTCCTGGCTAGTGACCTCCTTGCTTGGTAGGGCCGAGAGATCCAAGGGAGTTATGGGATTGAACCCATAGACGACCTTAAATGGTAAGTGCTTGGTGGCAGAATGTTGTGTCCTGTTGTAAGCGAATTCTGCGTGGGGTAGATACTCGAGCCAGTTCTTCGGGTATTTTCCGATGAGTGACCGTAAGAGTGCTGCCAAGGTGCGGTTGACCACCTCGGTTTGACCATCCGTCTGCGGGTGGCATGTTGTGGAGAACAACAGCTTGGTCCCTAGTTTCCGCCAAAGTGTCCGCTAGAAGTGACTCAAAAACTTGCTGTCTCGGTCAGACACAATTGTCCTTGGTAGACCGTGAAGGCGTATGACCTCCTAGACGAAGAGGTCCGCTATGTGGGTTGCATCGCCGGTCTTCGAGCATGGTATAAAATGCGCCATCTTGGAGAACCTCTCCACTACAACAAAAATAGAATCTTTGTTTCGGATCTTCGGGAGTCCGAGAACAAATTCCATTGACAAGTCAGTCCAAGAATGAGTTGGAATTAATAGAGGAAGATACAAACCGTGGGGCTGGCTACGTGACTTGGCTTGGTGGCACGTGATACATCGTGCATAAAGCCGCTGTACATCCCTTTTTAGGTGCGGTCAGAAGAAATGCTCTTTGCTTGTGGCCAAGGTCTTCTCTACGCCAAAGTGCCCCGTAAGAGCCCCTCCATGAGCTTCTTGTAGAATCAACTCCCTCATCGAGCTTTGTGGGATACAGAGTCTCCTGTTGCGGAAAAGGTATCCTCCGTGCACGTAGAATGGTCTGTGGCCTATTTCTTTGCTCATTCGGAACACCTCGCCGAGCTCCGGATCTTGGTCGTAGAGTTCCTTGATGTGCTCAAATCCTAGGTTCCTCGCCTCCATTGTGGTGATTAGAACATGCCTTCATGACAAGGCATCGGCCACCACGTTCTCGTTGCCCTTCTTGTACTTGATTATGTACGAGAAGGTCTCGATGAACTCTATCCATTTGCCATGCCGTCGCTTGAGCTTGTTTTGACCCTTTAGGTGCTTCAGGGTCTCATGGTCCCTGTGGATGATGAATTCCTTCGCCTGAAGATAATGTTGCCATATCTGTAGAGCCCGAACAAGAGCATAAAGCTCCTTGTCATACGTTGGATAGTGGAGTGTGGCTCCACTTAACTTCTCGCTGAAGTAAGCCACGGGTCGTCGTTCTTGAACGAGAACTGCTCCAATACCGATTCTTGAGGCGTCACACTCTACTTCGAACATCTTGTCGAAGTTTGGCAAGGCAAGGACAGATGCGGTGGTCAAGCTCGCCTTTAACGCCTAGAATGCTTTGGCTTGCACTTCTCCCCACTCAAAAGCTTTGTCCTTCTTGATAACCGCGGTGAGTGGTGCGGCTATACTGCTGAAGTTCTTCACGAACCGGCGATAGAAACTTGCTAGCCCGTGAAAGCTTCTTACATGTGCGGCGGACGTCGGTGTTGGCCATTCTTGTTTGGCTTGGATCTTACTCTTGTCCACTCGTAGTCCCTACGACCTTACCACGAATCTAAGGAACACGATCTCTTTTGTGGCAAAGGAGCACTTCTTCATGTTGGCATAGAGCTGTTACGTTCCAAGCGTCTCTAGTACCAGCTCAAGGTGCTCGTGGTGTTGGCTAAGGTCCCGACCATACACGAGTTTGTCGTCGAAATACACCATCACGAATTTCCCAATGTAGGCTCGCAGTAGGTGGTTCATTAGCCTCCTGAACGTGCTTGGGGCGTTGGAAAGCCCAAAGGGCATGACGAGCAACTCGTACGGTCCCTGCTTCATTTTGAAGGCTGTCTTCCATTCGTCGCCTTCTCTCATGCGGACTTGATGGTATCCGCTCTTGAGATCGATCTTCGAAAAGATTGTGGCCCCACTTAGCTCATCCAGCATATCATCGAGCCGTGGGATCGGATGACGGTACTTGATCGTGATGTTGTTGATCGCCCGACAATCAACGCACATCCTCCACGTCCCGTCCTTCTTCGGCACCAAGAGCACGGGTACGGCGCACGGACTTAGGCTTTCCCGGATGTAGCCTTTGTCCATTAACTCCTGAACTTGTCGCTAGAGCTCTTTGGTTTCCTCAGGGTTCATGTGGTAGGCCGGTCGGTTCGGTAATGGCGACCCCAGAATAAGGTCGATCAGGTGCTCGATGCCCCGTAGCGGTGGAAGGCCAGCCAGAATTTCCTTGGCAAACAAGTCTTGATACTTGCTTAGGATGCTGGCGACTTCCGGCGGATGCTCCGCTGCTTCTTGGCTTACTAAGACATCTTTGTAAACCGTTAGTAAAATGGGCCTTTGATTGCTTAAAGCCTTAGGTATTACGCTAGCCTTGACATAAAAATTCGGTTTAGACTTATCGTCACGACTCAGGTTTAACTGCATTTCATAAACCTGAGCGGGACTAAGGGGTGCTAGCGTTACCTTTCTATTGTTCATGACGAATGAGTAGAAGTTCGACTTCCCGTTATGCCTTACCTCGTGGTCATACTGCCACGACCTTCTTAGTAGGATGTGTCCTACTTGCATTGGCACAACATCACAGAGTACTTCATCGTGGAACTTCTCGATGCTGAAGGGTACTTTGACTTGCTCGTTCACCTTGAGCTCCCCTTTATCGTTTAGCCACTGTAGCTTGTACGGATGCGGGTGCTTCTTCGTTTCCACGCCAAACTTCCGTACCATGTTGATAAGTTATCAAAGTTAAACAAATAACCTAAACTACCTGCAAGTGCACGACACGTGTGTAGTACTTCAGGTGTCGATCCCACAGGGATTATGCAACACAACCTAAACTCTAGCTGTGAATCAAACTTGCTAACGAATGAAATATGGTTTTAAGAATGAAATACTAAAAGCAAATAAACAAACTAGTTCTTAAGAATGAGACAAACGTTCCAAGAAACCGGTTTCACCACAAGACTACCGAAACCAACAATCAATCTGTCTATCATGCAACCCCAATCAAGTTATCTAAGGCAGACAATCCTAATATGATATCTACCCTCTCTCGAGGCATAGACACATGATCTAGTCAAGTTCTAAGGCAGCAATCCTAATATGATATCTACCCTCTCTCGAGGCATAGACACATGATCTAGTCAAGTTATCCCCTACTTTCGTGGCTGACACCTTGAACTAAACCCATAAGACCTGTGATTCATCCGTTTTACCCTCAACCGCTGCTACCCTACTTTCGTGGCCTAACCTCGGTTGTTCTAAATGTGATCTTCTACGACTAGAATTCTCCTTTCAGTCCTTCTCCTAACCCCTAACACATGCATCTATGCGGCCATCACAAACACAAGTCATTTAAGCACTCAGATAAAGAATAGAAAACGAAAACGAGAAGATGCATTCAAAGATAAATCAAAAGTGGTTCCGAGATAGCCATGGGCTAATCCCTTCTCCTAGAACAACAAACTACTCGCTCATGCGTCCGTAAATAAATATAAACGAAATAGAAGGTCTAAGGAACATGAAAACCAAACAAAACCAAAGTATGAAGCTGATCTCCAAAGCTCCTTGCAAGTCTCCTTCGCAAGAACCCTCTTCTTCTCTCCCTCGATCAAGAACTCGAAACTTGGTGAATGAGCTCGACCTCTGACTCCTCTCCTCTTCTTTCCTTCCTCTTTTCTTTCCTTTTCTCCCTCCCTTTACTTCTGGACGTTCAGTTCTTCCTTATGTTGCAGCAGCCACCAATTGTTGTCTTTTCATGAGTTTCTATTATTGAATAAGTTGGGTGACGTTTTCATTAGTTCCTCCAGCAAAATATCACTTATTCCTCTTCTCTAAAGTCGTTTTCCTTATTGTATAAGTCCCCAAAAAACTTCCACTTGTTTTAAGTCAAATTAACTTATTTGGAGTTGTAGGTGACGGTCGTGACCCGCGCGGGCAGGGTAAGTGATCCGCTCGGGTACGGTGCAGAAGATCGCGCAAGAATGCGATGAAAAGGAGGCTGCCCGCTCGGGCTCAAGGGCTGCCCGCTCGGGCTCATGGCCTACCCGCTCGGGCTCATGTGCTGCCCGCTCGGGCTCAAGCCCCGGGCGGGGTATTTCTCGCCCGACTCGTGCTCAATTCGATGGACAAAATCGCCGTAACAAATGCCCGCTCGGGCTAGGGAGTTACTCGCGCGGGTAGTGGCTATTCCATGCTGATTCTCATCCCGTTTGTCCCGTGATGATCCTCGATGTTGGTACATTGTTTCGTACACATCCTTTAGCTCCAAAATGAACTGCATACGCATAAAAACCTGTAAGAATATGAAAACATGAAAACAAGTAACACGGATACAGAATCATACGTAAATCATCACATATATATCATAAACATCTCTAAAATTATGCAAGAAATACGTATGAAAACGAGATGATCACATGTATGCGCTGGCACCGTTAGTACAAGATTCGCTATCAATTATCAGTCCACATACCTTTTCTCTTACGAGACACTTTGTGTGGAAGATCGTCTCTCTTTGTGCCGTTTCAGGTGGCCCGGCCATCGTGCTTAAGACGCGTCGTGTCACCATCACCTCTCCGCTCTATGGGTTCTCGATCTCGCTGCCCCGTTCCTCTTCATTCGTGGACTCGTAACCTCCGCGATTAGTGATGGCCATGACCCATGGATTAGGGCAGTCTCTCGCCATGTGCCTACTCCTTTGCACCTGAAACACACTAGTTCGCGAGTACGGGTTTGGTTTGAAGGGTTTGGTCTGTTACCTTCCCCTTTGGAAATCCTCGACGTTTCGGGTGCTTTGCCTTTGGAACGTTCATCGGCCCTTGGTCTTTCTGGCAACCTTGGGTGTTGTTCGCTTGTCCTTGTGGGCTGCCTCCTTCCGCGGCTTACTATTTGCTTCCGTCGAATCTGTTGTTCTATCTGAATGGAAAAATGTAGGATGTCTTGCAAGTCGTGGTAGTGCTGCCTCTCTACCTTCCTTGTGATCCTTTCGTTCAGCCCATCCAAGAATTGAGCCATTATTGTCTCTTCATCTTCGTCTAGCTCCAGCCTGTTCTTAATGCTTGATGGTTCCTAATGCTTTTGTTCTTGCACGCCACTTGAATAAATGATTTTTGGTATTTACGAGCAAATGCCCTACACTATCAACCTGCACGGTCTAGCATAATGCATAGCACGACCGGGCGCATAAGGAGAAACGAGTGCCTGACCGATCTCACCCCATCAGCACGACCGGGTGCATAAGGAAGTTGAGGTACCTGACCAAGCACTACTCCAGCCCGACCGGTATTAGCACAAAGGACATAAATGTAATTTACTCCATTAGGGTTTCATATTATCTTGTATATATATATCATAACTGATGTAATTCATGTTAGATCAATATACGAAATCACTTTCTACATGGTATCAGAGCTCTGATCCGAACCCTAACCCTAGCTCTCCTCACCGCCGCCGGCCGCCTCCCTACACGCCCATTCCCAACCTTCTCTCTCAATCCCGGCTCCACCATCCCTCCCTCGTCCCAAAGCGTGGCTAGTCGCCCCTCCCCCCAGCCCCAGCACCTTAATCTACTCCTAGATCTAACCTTAGATCCAAACTTCAGCCGTACCCGACCGGGCGCTACTATACTACCCGATCGGGCACTTTCAATAA
>CM071873.1:18306770-18321571 GCA_036759665.1 Gynandropsis gynandra
GAAGCGGAATATCGCTCTATAGCGGATACCGCCGCCGAACTTCGCTGGATCACGTCTCTCTTGCCTATGTCTGAACCACCGGTAATATACTATGACAATATTTGTGCCACATATCTGAGTGCAAATCCCGTATTCCATTCTCGCATGAACCATCTTGCCTTGGATTATCACTTTGTTCGACAACAAGTCCAAGGCGGCCTCCTCCGAGTATCTCATGTTAGCTCGGCTGATCAGCTTGCGGATTTGTTCACAAAACCCCTATCTCGTCAACCGTTCGTGTCGCTTTGTCACAAGATTGGAATCACCGATGGTGCTCCATCTTGAGGGGGCATATAAGAAGTAGGGACATTTATGTAATTTCTCATTTTATTAGGGTTTTCTACTCTTTCTACTTCTTGTATCTATTTATACACCTTGTACTCATTTGATTAAGAAATAGGACAAAATCATACCATTCATAATATTTACAACATGAGGCTGCAAATTTGGCGAGCTTTCAAGATTCTCTTTTGCTCGCCTTGACTCTTCTGATCAAACAACGACAAAATTTGAGATTATGGATCATGAAGTCGATCAAACAATCCTAGATAAAGTAGACAACGATGCCTTAAAATACAAAATTACAAACAATTCATGATATGAATGAAGCAAACTAAATAAGATATAGAACAAGTTTTACAAAGCAGGAACCACATTGTCTTTAACCAGCGAATTTGAATTTGAGTTTATTGAAAACAAAATCTGCATTGTTTTAGTCCAAACATATCTATTTCTCCTCTCTCTCTCTCCTTATAATATATATATATATATATTGGGAAATACCATTTAGAATCTAGAAAGGAAAAAAAATCAAGTTAGCCAAAGAACTGGAAGAAGAGGATGTCAGGGGAACTCAAGGTCAAGGCAATCAAAAAATGAAGAGCAAGCTGCCAAGAGGATCACATGTTGTCGTGATTGAAGACTATTATATCCTTTTTTTAATGAACATTATAGTTGTGAATTGTTGTGTTTGTTATTGTAGATTGTGTGTGTGGTTATTTTTGGTTGAGTTACTTTATGTTTAAGAATGGTTAAATAACTATAGTTTGTGGTTGTTTTTGGTTTTATTGGGTTCAGGTGTAGAGGAATAAAAAGTTCGACATCTCTTCAAAGGCTCTATGTTCTTTCTCTTATTTGATGAAATAGAAATATGAAGTTCTCTTACCAAATTGGTATCAGAGCTTTGTCTATTCTTCAAAATCTTTCTCTCTTTGTTGTTTCAATGGAGTTTCAATCAAGTGAGATTCGCATGAACAAATCCAATACGATTTTGAAAGTATTAGTGAAGAAATAAACTATAAGATGGTTGACATTCAACATCAAGTAGCCAAATTACAGTCGTTGGATCTAATATTGTGGGAACAAAACCTCCGGATTGTGTCATGTACACATCCTCGTAAAGCATTCCATTAAGGAAAACAGTCTTGACATCCATCTTCCATATTTCATAATCATGGCAAGCAACTATTGCAAGTAAAATACTAATGAACTTTATCATCACAATTAGTGAAAAAGTTTCATCATAGTCAATACCATGAACTTGACATCACATATGTATCAAAAACGTCTCCTAAATCGTGCAAGAAATACGTATGAAAACGAGATGATCACTTCTTTAAAATTCACGTACATCCTATGGGTTTTACCCCTTCAGGTGGATCAACCAAAGTCCATACTTTGTTTGCATACATGGAGTCCATTTTGGATTTCGTGGTCTCAAGCCATTTTTCAGAATTTTGGCTAGTTATGGCCGCTTGGTAGGTCAAGAGCTCATCTTGATCTATGAGCATTACATTACCATTTTCAGTCACGTGAAATTTATATTTCTATGGCCTACGATGTAATCTAAGTGATCTACGCAAGACTTATGCCTCTTGAACATGTGTTTGCTTCACAATAACTTGTGGTTTCAGTTCCTCAACAAATTGTAGTTCTGGTTCCACAAAGTTTTGTTTTACATGCTCAAGTTCAATCTCAATATCAGCAGTATCATGTGGTTCTTGAATGTCTTCAAATTCTACGTTACTCCCACTAGTTTTTCTAGAAATGAACTCTCTTTCTAGCAAAACTCTCGTGCGAGCAACAACCATTTTGTGCTCAATGGTGTTGTAAAAATAGTATTGATGGCGCATAGTTTGTCTTAGGATTTTCATCTCTTTCTAGGAATAGTTTTATTATGATTTTGGATTTTACCGACCTATTAAGCAAAATTGAGGCTCTTCTATCGTTTTTTCTCGTGTTTTGCAGGAAATGAAGATATAGGGAAGCAAAGACAACAAATACCGCAAAACTACCCTAGGTTCTGAAGTGACTGACCAAGCACCTTAGACAGCCCGATCGGGCTCATTATCCAAAAAAACATCCCAAAGAGAACGCACGACTTGGGCAACTCATTGCTTGGGTGATCCTTTTTGAAGACAGCTGCCCGACCAAGCTGTTTGTTGTGCCCAGTCGGGCGTAGAGAAAACGTATTGATGTGGTTAATCTCAAGTAATAATTTACCTAGACTAACGCTTCCGAAAGAATACGGATCGTATAGTACCAGGATCGAACACGAGGAATCGATGCAACTCTAAAGCTAGTAAACTAATGAATAAGACGTGTGAAATCGATAAGTGATGGGAATGCAAATGAAAATAAACTAAACTAATTAACGGGATAAACTCAGTGACCGAACACCACAGGTTTCGAGAGATGCACGATGATGCAACGAAGCTCTAACAAGATCATGGTTATGGATATCGTTACGAATTCGGGAAATTCAAGCTCTTTTCTAGGGAATGACTCTCTCGATGCCTAAACCCACTATCTAGCCTGCGTACTACCAATCTCCAAATTGTGTAATCTCACCTACTAGATGCATTAAGATCGATATCCTAATTCCTAAGTTCAATCAACCGACCGGCCAAGGTTCTAAATCAATTGAGACTTCATATCATCGCTACGTTCCAAAATCCAATTCATCTCCCAATGCAATTAGATTTTTATAATCATTCATTCAAGCTAACAACAAGAATAAAAGCATTACAAACAACCAATCAATCCGAAACGAACAAATATTATAACCAAGCATTATGAACAAAACTTCATTACATATCGGCAAAGCTCTCTAACCCATGGTTGTGGACCTACTCGAACATGAACTTTGCAAAAGAAACACAAAAGATAACTATATTCGACATGGATAAAGAATGAGATCCCTCTCTATTATATTACTGACGTCTTCAATAGCTCCTCCACACTCCGGCTTCCTCTCTCCGTCCTTCGCCCTTGTGTGTGTGTTCTGCTCTCTTTCTCTCTCCCTACATGTGCTCTGTTTTCTCTCCTTGTTTCTGTGCGAATAGGTCCCTGAAGCTCTCCCCCCTTTCGTTCCTTGCAATAGCCACCCCTCTCTTTCCTTTTCTTGAGCTTTCCATTCTTGATTAAGTTGGGCCACGTTTCCATTACTTTCTCCAGCGAAATATCACTTATTCCTCTTGTCTAAAGTCGTTTTCCTTATTGTTTAACTCCCCCAACAAACTCCTATTTGTTTTAAGACAAATTAACTTATTTGGAGTTGCAGGTGACGGACGCGACCCGCGCAGGCTGGGTAAGTGACCCGCACGGGTGCGGCGCGGATGATCGCGCAAGAACGCGATGGAAAAAGAGGCAGCCCGCTCGGGCTGAGGTGATACCCGCTCGGGCTGAGAGGATGCCTGCTCGGGATGAGGTGATGCCCGATCGGACTGAGGCCCCGGGCGTGGTAATTCTTGCTCGACTCGTGCTCAATTTGCTGGACAAAAACACCGTAACAAATGTCGCTCGGGCTAGGGAGTTACTCGCGTGGGTAGTGGCTATTCCTTGCCGATTCTCGTCTCGTTTGTCCCGTGATGATCCTCGATGTTGGTACTTTGTCTCGTATATGTCATTTAGCTCCAAAATGAATGAAAACGAGATGATCATGATGCTTAATGCCTGGTAAAATCCAAATGAATGATGAAACTAACTATGAAAATAGATGAAAAATACTAGAACAAAATAGACGTTATCACGTATCACGTGAAACAAAAGGAAAGAAGGGAGAAAAGGAAATGGGGTAAGTTATTGGCACAAAAAGGTAACGAGGCACCGTTTAGACGGGAGAAAATCGTTTTACAGAGAATGAGGTGCTTGGAAGGTGATTTCGCGAGAGCCAAAGAACTCGATTCAAGACTGCTATTGAGGATAGGGAAATTGGAACTTTATCTCTTTGCTATTCTCCATGATTTGTATGACTTCATCTATTGCTTTGTGTTGCAATCTATGACTTTGGACCAAACCTCTGTGCCATGGGTTAGGGTGCTCTTGCAATGGATTTGTTTGGATCTTAATGCTTTATTTCAGATTGTTCTATCAATTAGTTTGATGGGCAATCGATGGGTTGTTCTTAATGCTTACATCCTTGTTAATCACTTGATTGAATGAGTTTAGAGGCTTGTCTTGGCTGAGAAGTTAGATAAATTTATTGGATTTAAGCCTAGAATGAATTAGATTAATGAGAATCTAACCACTCAGTTAATCTATTTAGGAACTGTGATAGTATTCTTCATGCATCTAGGTTATTGATTTGCTTCATCTAGAGATGAGTATGTTAATTTCCTAGGTAGTTGATTTAGTCATCGAGAGAGTCACTTCCAATATTTAAGCTTGAGATCCCTATTGAGTGATATAATAGGATTTTATGATTCATAAAAACGTCCATTATAAGTCCCGACATTTCCGAAACCCCTGGTGCTTTATCTTATCGAATTTAATCTCCTTATTCTCTTGTGACTCAGTTTTCTAGCTTGATAATCTTCCATTCCCTACTTTGTTTTTATTTTTGTTCTCTTTATGTTTTATTTTTATTTTCTAGTTTGAAAACCATATCTTGATCGATCTTCTTCTCTTGAGTCTTAGTTTTGATGTTCACACTAGCTCCTTGAGTTCGACCCTAACACTACACGATCCGTATACTTGCGGTAAAGTGGTCTAATAATTAAAACATTATTTAACCACACATACTAGGCCAATATCAAGTTTTTGGCGCCATTGTCGAGGAACTAGTTACAACATTAGAATTAGGATTTATGTTAAGTCGAGATCGAGTCCTTTCTGAGTCTTTTGCTTGTTTCAATTTTCTGCAATTTTTCTTTTATTTCTCTATTACATCTCTTCCGAATTCTACCTTGTATTGTTGTTGTCTTCCTACGTGCAGATTCCCTCGGTGTATGCCTAAGAATTCGAAGGACAACGAACTCCTCTTCGACCCCGAAATTGAGAAGACTACCTGGGTGTTGTTAAAACATCATAAAGCAAGACTTAGTGCATCTGAGAGTCTACACGAGGAAACAACAGTGGAGGAAGAAACGCTTGAAGAAAATTCATCTAGCGAAGAAAAGATGGTTGTGGAGGAAGCACCGAAAACATATGGGGTGTACACCACACCAAAACACACACAGCTTCTCTCCTACATTCGAAGGCCCGAGGTGGATAGAAATAGATTTGAACGACAGTCGACCTTCATTCACATGATGAGCCAATCGCCTTTCAAGGGACGACCTACAGAGGACCCGAACCATCATCTTACTCAATTCAAGATGTTGTGTTTGAACATTAAAGCATACCCCGGGATACAAGATGAAATGATAATGTTGCTTGCTTTCCATTCTCAGTCAGGGAGCATGCACTTGAATGGCTCTACACTCTACCACCTTATTCCATTCACACATGAAATCAGCTCGAAAAATGCTTCATTATGCGATTCTTCTCATCCCATAAGACGCAGTCATGGAAGAACAAGATAAATTCATTTGTACAACAAGATAAAGAGAGTCTTCATGAAGCTTGCCTGCAATTCAAGGGATACCAACGAGAATGCCCTCACCATGTGATGGACAAGAGGTACCTCATAGCTACATTTATTGAGGGACTTCGTGATGACGTAAGAGATTGGTTGAACGCTGCCTGTGGTGGTTCTTTACATGACCTCCCATTCACCACCATTGAGGCCAAGATCGAGAAGATGGTCGAGGGAAGAAATATCTCATGGGGTGAGTACAGTCGTCGGCTACCAACTAGGAAAATAAACAATGAGGTGCTTACTTTACATGCTGAACTTGCTGAGAAGAAACTGCAAAAGGCAACCATGAACCAAGTATCCTTTGATTCTCATGGTGCTACAGAAGCACGCCACGGATTCCAGAAGCTGGCGGACGTGAATTATGTTGCCAAGAACCCATACTCAAACACCTACAATCCGGATTGGAGGAACCATCCCAATTTTTCCTTCAAGAATACCGACAACGTCTTGAATCCACTTCAAGGAAACTATCAATCTTAGCTGCTTTAGAAACAACCTCTGAATCAGAATTTCTAGTCTAGAGCACAAATGTGGAACCAAGACTATCAAGGAAATCAACAGAGAGGGTTACTGACACCACCTGTGCTACAAGAGGCAAATGTTGATATTACATCTATGTTCTCTCTTATTTTGCAAGAGTAGAAAATTCACCACACTAAGCTGAGAGGCATGAGAAAAGATCAGGATGACGTGAAAAAGGAGGTTGAGGAAATTCAAATGCACTTGAAGATCTTAGATACCCAAGTTGCATAACTTGCAACGAGTTCTTCTAAACCTCAAGGAATTCTACCAGCGAGACCTGAGCCGAATCCTCGTGAGCACTGCAATGCCATCATGTTGAGGAGTGGGATATAACTTGCATGCATTATACCATGAGATCTAGAGAAAGGAGAATGCTCAAACCCTTCAACAGAGAAGCCTAGTGAACCCGAGGGTCTTAAGGAAACACAAGATGAGGAGGTAGCAGAACCAATCTATTTGTCACCGCCACCAGGACCTCCCCCACTTCCATTTTTGAATCCTCAGAAGAAATGAGCTGACGACATGCAGTTTGCTAAAGTAACAACGATATTGAAGAAGATGGAAATCAATGTGCCCTTCCATGAAGCAATCACGCTGATACCCTCCTATGTTAAATTCCTTAAGGATTATTCACACCAAGAAGCGTAGTATGGAAGAAGAAACATTGACTGTCATCGTTGCGACACATGTTGTTATCCAACATGAGCTGCCACGAAAGTTACCCGATCCTGGTATCTTCGTCATTCCTTGTAAGCTGGAAAATGTTGCTATTTACAATGCTTTCTATAATTTAAGAGGTATTTTTAGTCTCTTACCATTGTCAATTTGTAGAAATCAGATATGGGTGAGATGAAACCTACGAGGATGGCAATACAGATTGTTGATCGCTCACAGGTTTTGAACATTGGGACTCTGTTCCGTTCAAGTCTAGGGGGTACTCGTTGAGTGATATGCTTGTGATTAGGATTAGATGTTGATTTCTTCTTTTTGTTTTAGCATTTACGTCATTGCTTTTAGGATTTCAACTGGATATCTAGTATGAGACTTTTAGCTTTAGCCATTTTTTGTTTGACTTTGTCGAATCAAGAACAATAGCCTAGGTTTGCTGAAAAAGATATTTAGATACTGGCTAGTCTAGTAGTTGTGCATGAATCAATGGCTTATAGTTGTATTATGCCCCCTAGATTTCAGACTGAAGTATATCTTCATGTATATCGTTCCGTCTTTGCTAGGTTGGACACTTTTTAGATTTACTTTCTATTTTATGATTCCACACGCTTACACTTTGCTGTCGATAGAATAAGTTTCTAGCTATTTCCTCCTTACATTGACATGACTGCATTATCTCGATGGTTTGGTCTAAGTGGTGGGTTGAGGCGATTTTCTACGTCATAAAGGTTAGAGTTGATATGTAACATTATGGTTCGGGTCTAAACGGTTCTTCAATAATGCAACCTCTTAACTCCTGTAAGGTTACAAAATCCTATGAGTGTGCCAATTGGAAACTTGGATCTAAGAAGAAAGTTGTACTCTCCGACTCCAACGTCCTAGAAACCGAGTGCAGAATGTTCTAAAAAATATTTGTCTTTAGGAAAGAAGTCTCACATATGCATGGATAAATTGGTATGGAGATTGCTTGGATGTTGTTAGGGGGTAGCGAAATGAACTTCGGTGATGTGTTGGATTGCATCGCTCGTGGCTTTCGGTCAATAGAAGTCTGAACACAGTTGGCTTAGGTTTATGTTCGTGTGACGCGTTGTTGTGCATGATGGCTGATTTCTTAAACTACTCGTGCTAGCATCTGGTTGTTGTTTGACTCTTCTTGTGCTTAACTCTAGCTTTGTTTGAGGACAAACAAGGTTTCAAGTCTGGGGGGAGTTTGATGACACGTAATTTGTCTTAGGATTTTCATCTCTTTCTAGGAATAGTTTTATATGATTTTGGACTTTACCGATATATTAAGCAGAATTGAGGCTTCGTCTATCGTTTTTCCTTGTGCTTTACACGAAATGATTATATCGGGACGCAAAGACAAGGAAATACCGCAAAACTACCCTAGGTTCAGAAGTGCCCGACCGAACACCTTAGACAGTCGGATCGAGCTCATTAACTAGAAAACGCTCCGAAGAGAATGCACGGCTCGGGCAACTCCATTGCCCGAGCGATCCCTTTTGAAGACAAGTGCCCGACCTGGCTGTTTGCTGTGCCCGGTCGGGAAGACAAGTGCCCGACCTGGCTGTTTGCTGTGCCTGGTCGGGCATAGAGGAAACTTATCACGTGAAAGAAAAGGAAAGAAGAGAGAAAAGAAAACGGGGTATGTCGTTGGCACAAAAAGGAAACGAGCCGCCGCTTAGATGGGAGGAGGTCATTTTGTAGAGAATGAGGAGCTCGGAAGGTTATTTCAGAGAGCGAAGAACTCGATTTAAGGATGCTATTGAGGATAGGAAAGATTGAAACTTTATCTCTTTGCTATTCTCCATGATTTGTATGACGTTCATCTATGGTTTTGTGTTGCTATCTATGACTTGGGAGTAAACCTCTTTGCCATGGGTTAGGGGTGCTCTTGTAATGGATTTGTTTGGATATTAATACTTGTTCGGGAGTAAACTTCTTTGCCATGAGTTTTCCCCAAAACTCATCAATTCGATATTCGCAACAAAATCGATCAAATCGACCCTCGCAAAATTCCCATGTTAAACATGTATCATATACATACACCAAATCGCTCACATAAATTTGATAAACCTTAGAATCTATCATATTGTTCTTGTTCATGCAAACCCTAGAATCAATCATATCGATCTTGTTCATGCAAACCCTAGAATCAATCATATCGATATTGTTCATGCAAACTCTAGAATCAATCATATCGATCTTGTTCATGCAAACTCTAGAATCAACTATATGATTCAAGAAACATGCATATCAATCAACACAAATTCAAACATGCATATCATATATCATACATTCAAAACTTTTGTATATCATATCACATATTTGCAACATTCATATCACATATAATATATTGGAAACTTGCATATATCATAGATCACATTTTCGAAACATGCATATCACATATCATAGATTCATAACTTGCATATATCATATATCATAGTATCAAAACATGCATATCACATATCATAGATTGAAACTTCCATATCGTATACAAATCGAAACGTGCATATAATATATCATAAATCAAACCGTTCATATTATACAACATAATTCTATCACGGTTCTCATGTAACTTGCAAATTATGATCGAACATGATTCATCAAATGTTTATATCTAAGAAAAATCCAATCAGGGTCTCCGCAACTACACTCCAATATGACTATAAGAACACCAATATGCATAGAAGACACACAATGGGAAAACATAGATAACGGAATTTTTTTTGTTTCCTCTTTAGACCGGTTCGAAGATCGATATCATTATGGTTTCATGAGATTTACCTTTATTTTGATATCGTTCAAAGCTTGATGTTGTGAGTCAAAAGCAGCAATAAATCCTTCTTGCCCCTATCTAGCATCCACACGAACAAAAGGAGTGTCTGCTTGTGAATGTCTCATAAACCGTGCAGCCGGATTAAGTCGAAGACTCTACCCTAACTAGTTTTTTCAACCTTGGACTTTTGCGGCTACCCATTTGTGTTGTTTTGAGTTGGTTTCGAAAACCCTCCCTACTAGGATATATATAGGGAATTTAAGAGTCCTAAATGAATCTAAATCCTATTGCGAATAGGATTGTTCACTTTCAGTGTTTCAGTTAAACTATGAAACCTAATCGTATTCTAGATAGGATTGTACAGTTTCAGTTTTTCTTAACTTCGAATAAACTAATTATATCCATGAACTCTAATCCTACTTGAAATATTATTAACTAATGGACCTTAGGTTTAATTTCGAAATTAATCCCAACACAACTCTAGGCCCAAAACGTCCAAGTGTATTTGTTCTTCTATGCGACTCAATAGGTCCTTGTTATGATGACAATGATTAACATCATAAATAACGAAAAGTGTCTAGCAACACATCATTACTACCCATTAACGAGAATGACAATGACTCGACATAACCATTCATGCGATTGATTTTACCGTATTGATGTGTTGATTTATAGTTCAATCTAAATTCTTAAAATCATTACTATCACATATTCTTAAATAACATCCCTAGTCGAGTATCCTTGGGAATGAGGATATCAACTATGCATTGAGACTAGTATATGTTGAACTAATATGAGATATCAATTCAACACATAGGTACATGTTACAGAACAATGTATTCGATCGACCCTCCATGAGATTGTTGCATTGATTGTTATATGAGTGTCATAGGCAATTCTCATACTGATGATGGTGTATGTGATCCTTTGGCTAGAGATCATCAGAGATCTTGACGTAAAAGAAATGTATACTTTGACACTCTTGAACGTTGCTCGTAATTGGGTGGACTTACGAGGTAGTGATTGGATACACAGTTGACTTACATAGCAAGATGTTTATTGATCGAGATAGGATTTGTCCATCCTATATAAGGGAGTGATGTTATGAGCTCCTTGAGCGAGTGAGATTGTAAAATGCATGGTCGTGCTCAAATAAATTGATATGTGATCTCGAATTCATTTTTTTACGTAAAATCTACTTGGAAATCAAGAAACCTATGATTAAACAATACGAGTATGACGTTTTCCATGGCTCGTGTTCGATCAAGACAATAGGGACAAAAGGATCAGACTACACGATAACGTCAATCACGGAAATAGTTATGTCAAGTCATAGACATTCTCGTTACTTGGGTAATAATGATGTGTTGCTAGACATCACTCATTATTTGTGATATTAATCATTGTCAACGTAACAGAGACTTATTGGGTCACACACACGAACGACTGGAGTTTGGTGTTTTGGACTAAGAATTGTGTTGGGCTTAAATTTGAACTCGGTCCATGATCGGTGTTGTTGGGCTTGAATCCAAATTAGGGTCTAGTAGGTGTGGAGTTCAAATTGGGCCCATGGCCATTGTCTGATTTCAATTAAGATTGGATTGGGCCCATGGCCATTGTCTGGTTTGAATTAAGTTTGAATAGGGCCCATGGCCCATCAACTAATTTGACTTGATTTCGAAATTGGCCCATGGCCCATTTCTTAATGAAATATCATATTAGGGTTTGGGTTAGCCACTACATTAAGCATCTCTAATTTGCTATAAATACAAGCTTACTGATAACGTCTATTTTGTTCTAGTATTTTCATCTATTTTCATAGTTAGTTTCATCATTCATTTGGACTTTACCAAGCATTAAGCATCATGATCATCTTGTTTTCAGTCATTTTGGAGCTAAAGGATGTGCACGAGATAAAGTACCAACATCGAGGATCATCGTGGAACAAACGGGACGAGAATCGACAAGGAATAGCCACTACCCGCGCGGGTAACTCCCTAGCCCGAGTGAGCATTTGTTACGGTGATTTTGTCCAGCAAATTGAGCACGAGTCGGGCAAGAAATACCACGCCCGGGGCCTCAGCCCGAGCAGGCAGCAACTCAGCCCGAGCGGGCAGCAGCTCAGCCCGAGCAGGCTGCCTCTTCTTCCATCGCGTTCTTGCGCGATCTTTCGCGCTGCACCCAAGCAGGTCACTTACCCTGCCCGCGCGGGTCGCGTCTGTCACTTGCAACTCCAAATAAGTTAATTTGTCTTAAAACAAATGGGAATTTGTTGGGGACTTATACAATAAGGAAAACGCCTTTAGAGAAGAGGAATAAGTGATATTTTGCTGGAGAAAGTAATGGAAACGTTGCCAATTTTATCAAGAATGGAAAACTCAAAAAAATGCAAGAAAAGAGGGGTGGTTGCTGTAACGAACGAGGGGAGAGCTTCAGAAGCATATTAAGACGAAAACAAGGAGAGAGAGGAGAGCACACGTAGAGAGAGAGAGCAGAACGCGTACAAGGGCAAGGACGGGGCGACGAAGCCGGAGCGCGGAGGAGCTGTTGAAGACGTCGGTAATAGAATAGGGAGGGATCTCATTCTTTATCCGTGTTGAATATAGTTATCTTTTGTGTTTCGTTTTCTGAGTTCATGTCCGAGTAGGTCCATAGCCATGGGTTAGAGAACTTTGCCGATGTGTAATGAAGTTTTGTTCTTAAGGCTTGGTTATAATTTTTTATCGTTTTGGACTGATTGGTTGTTCGTAATGCTTTTGTTCTTGTTGGCCACTTGAGTGAATGTCTATAAAAATCTAATTGCATTGGGAGATGAATTGGATTTTGGAACGTAGACATGATATGAAGTTTCAATCGATTTAGAACCTTGGCCGGTCGGTTGATTGAACTTAGGAATTAGGATAGCGATCTTAATGCATCTAGCAGGTGAGATTACACAATTGGGAGAATTGTAGTACGCATGCTAGATAGTGGGTTTAGGCATCGGGAGAGTCATTCCTTAGAAAAGAGCATGAATTCCCCGAATACGTAACAATATCTATAACCTTGAGAACTTCGTTCTATCATCGTGCATCTCTCATAACCTGTGGTGTTTAGTTCATTGAGTTTAATCCGATAGTCAATTAGTTTAGTTAGTTTCATTCGCATTCCCATCACTTATCGATTTCACACGTCTTATTCATTACTTTACTAGCTTTAGAGTTGCATCGATTCCTTGTGTTCGACCCTAGTACTATGCGATCCGTATTCTTGCGGAAGCGTTAAGCTAGGTAAATTATTACTTGAGATTAACCACATCAAGTTTTTGGCGCCGTTGTCAGGATGTTGATTACGGTTTTAGAGTTAGGATACTTTTAGATTAGGACACAGTCCTTTCCGGAGTCTTATTTGTTTTCCGTATTTTTGCTTTAAGTTTTTTCTTTCTTTCTTTTTGAGTCAAAGTTTTTTTTACCTCTCGGAGCTTAACCGAATTTTGTGTTCTTTATTTTGCGAGGTAACATGAACAAGGTCCACTCTTTTGTATGCCGATATAGCTGAAGTAAAAGATCAACTTTCCGAAATTTATCATATGTTGTCTAACTCATACCATCCGCATTACTCGGAGCAATCATGGGAACAAGAAGTTTGGGGGTATGAAGAAGTGAACTACGAGAGTTATAATCAGCCTTTCGGGAATACATATAATCACGGATGGAGCGATAACCCAAACTTCCCGTATAGGAACTCTGATGGTATGCTGAATGCACAACATCTATGGGGAACTTTCAGCCATGGACGCAGTTCCCCGCTTCCTTGAAGTACTAGAAAATCAAAACAACTTGTTGATGGGAGTGAAAGCGGAACGAAAAAGCGCCAATAAGCAGATGGATGGCTTCCTTAGACAATTGGATACGCAAGCTGCACAACTTGCACAAGGGGCATCACGACCACAAGAGGTTCTATCGTGAAGTTCATAAACAAATCCTCGTGAGCATGTCAATGAAATTTGCCTAAGAAATTGTAAGACGGTGGATCAGCATACTTCAATGTCTGAAAGGGGTGAAGCATCTATCACAGTAGCGGAAACGGCTGTCAACAAGCTTAAGGAGAAGCTCAAGGAAGAAGAGGAGCCAAAGTACGTAAAACCAGATCCGAGGCCACCTCCATTGCCATTCCCACAATGTCAACGCATAAAGACGGTGGATCAGCCAAATCCCTCGATATTTAAAAAAGGAGAAGAATCTAACACGGCAGTGGATAAGGCTACGGACATTGATAAGCATAAGAAGAAACCCGAGATGAAAGCAGAGTTCAGCTTAATTGACACACTTGAGCAGCCGTGCGTTATTGATTTTGTGTTCCCCGACGACGTCTTTGAGAATTTAGCCGAGGAAGTTTGTGAGGAATTTCGGAATACGGATTCCCTAGATATGAATCTCATAGCAGCTGGAGAAGGATTATACAAGGTACCAAACGAGCAGCTTGACAACAAAAAGAAGAAGGAACCCCCCGACCAGGACTTCCGCACAACCCGAGCTAAATGCGGTGCAAATCAGTACATAAACAACCCTGAGATGCCGAGAAGCTACACCAAACGTCCATCACACAATTGGAGCATTGATAAGGCACACAAGGTGAAGATGAAGCCTTCGCCACAAGGGCTCACACACCAACAAATTCTTGAAACGTTGAACAAAAGACGAACGCCTAACCGGTTTCATGGAGTTCATAACCGAACTTATGGATAGCTCAACCAAATTCTTTGGACAGCACGATCTAGCCCCCAACATAGGTAACAACACGACTGAGCTTAGGGAGGATATGACCGATCGTGCAAGGAATCCAACTTATCCGCGTGCTACGCCCTATCGAGCACACTATGTACGTGAGACGCTACGCACACGACGACGTTGAGGACGTCCACCTAATGAGTAGCATGTTTTGGTCAGGCTC
>CM071873.1:18359974-18396025 GCA_036759665.1 Gynandropsis gynandra
TTGGAAGATCAGGTTTAGAACAACCGAGGTTAGGCCACGAAAGTAGGGTAGCAACGGTTGAGGGTGAACGGGTGAATCACAGAGTCTATGGGTTTAGTTCAAGGTGTCAGCCACGAAAGTAGGGGGCAGCTTGTCAAGATCACGTGTCTATGTCTTGAGAGAGGGTAGATATCATATTAGGATCATCCACCTTAGATAGCTTTAACAGGGATTGCATGATAGATAGATTGATCGTTGGTTTTGGTAGTCTTGTGGTGAAACCGGTTTCCTAGGACGTTTGTCTTATCGTTTGAACCCAAGTAGTTTATTTACTTTATTTACTTTCAGTATTTCATTCTTCATCCATATTCTTTCGTTAGCAAGTTTGATTCCTAGTTCGAGTTTAGGCAGTGTTGCGTAGTCTCTGTGGGATCGACACCTAAAATACTACATACGTGCCGTGCACTTGCGGATAGTTTAGGTTATTTTATTTAACTCTGATAATGCATCAACATTTTCCAACCAAAGGAAAAACGAGAGAGGATGAGAGAAAACAACCTTAGAGCGGATCAAAGGTAGACAAAAACTCCATTAACGTGCATAAAAGCAAAAAAGCTATCTGAACTACGTCGGAGAAAAGAACAACAAGTAAAAACGAGTTGAAGGCGGGTTATGGAGCAACTGATCAAGAGATAAACTGAGCAATCCTAAACTCTCTTTTGTTTACTTATTTATTACTATAATTTAGTTTTAAGATGTAGATCCAGAGGTTTAATCCTTGCTTTAGATTAGAATGTTGTGTATGCCAATTTAATGAACCCAATGATTGAAATAATTATTTTTACTTCCTTGGTTTAATGTATGTTTTAATCTTTCAATTCAATATTGGATCCCATGAGTTGGTTGTTAAATAGTTTACTTCAGATGGAGATGTTCGATTAGGTTAGATCAATTACATTAGATAGACATGAATAATCATATCGAGATATAAATTAATCAGTCTAGGAGTGAGGATATTAAGGGCTAATGCATTAAAGATGCATATCAATGCATAGTGGTCTAGATGATTAGATGAGAACTTGCACTGCTAGAACAGGTAGGTTCATTAATAATATTCGATATATAGGTCATTAGGCAAAGATATAAGTAATATGTACATTAGAATAGGATTTTCATTAGGAGAATAGGTAGGTCCATGGGAGATTATTGCACCAATAAACTGAAGCACTCGCCGGTTCTATATGATTTCTCACAGGTCCTTCCATTTACAAATGTATGCACATAAGACTCACATCTGAAATATGATGATAAAGGATATCCCAAAGGTACAAGTAATGCATGTGACATAGCGAGAAGGCAAAATATACGTATCATAAGAAACTGTAATGGGGCATCTCAAATCTCCTAAAACTCCAACGTATCAGACTAAACAAGTGATTTTGAGTTTGAAAATAGAGCTCTTATGGCCTCGCATAACCCGTGACATCATAGATCTAAAAGCACATGGAAAGAAACAACAATTATTCGGTGTTTTCTTTGCAAAACTATCGCATTTCAAATCTAAAATATAATTATAAACATAATCATCCAATAGAGGACTTCCAATAGATCACTCATCCTAGCACTACTCTCACCCAAGCAAGCTTAAATGTGGAGTTCTATTGGGTGCGATCATACCAGCACTAGTGCATCAGATCTCATTAGATTTGTGCAATCATACTAGCACTAATGTGCACTAGATTAAGCGTGCTTGGCGAAAATATTACTATGATGAAAGACATCTTTGGAAGTCCTCGTTTCGTACCTGTTTTCCTTTTATTTTCTATTTTTGTCGTAATTGGACTATTATGTATTGAATTATTCGTTAAGCTTTAAAGTATTATAAATTTAGATAAGAAGCAACGGATCATATGATATTTTCATTGCCATGTTCATAAGTGTTCCAACATCCATAGGTTTATAAATGGAGATCACGTACTACATTAAATGATATAGGAGCACCGATGAATGACTTGATGGTTGTGGTCTGACGCGATCCTCGCTTGAGCGACACTCTAGAACGATGTAAGATGGGCAACCCTTGTTGTAGTCGAGTTATAAGACTCCTTACACAAGGCCTGTGGAACGATAGGTCACACAAGAGTTTCAGAAGGCTCTCGATTTACTGAGCTCGTCTTCGAGGATATGACACACCTATGAAGAACGAACGAGTGTTGGATATTACGCACCGAAAATTGTTGGATATGACACACCAACAATGGAGGAATTCTCAAAGAAAAATTCGAAATTCAAATTCAAAATCAAAGGTTGTGTTCTACAATGCATGGCCGACCATATGTAGGAGAAGAAGTCATGCAAGACCTCAATGTTACAATAAATGCATGCAAGACATGCAAGGCTTGTAATTAAATGAACAAAAATATTCAAAATTAAAAATAAAAACATAAACGTAAGATAGAATACTTCGATACGATCGACGTATGAAGTCTCGGGTCAACAATTAGGAAAACGGAAGTGAATCTGGCCTCGCTAAAACCCGTCGTTGGAAAACCACGTGGAAAAAAACCAACGGTGGGAAAAGAGCACACACGAAACACTTACCCTAATTGTTGATCGTTGCAAGATATGCTCCGGCTTGTAGTATGATTCGGATGTCGGAACTTCCTTGTGGACTCGAGCACTCATCTTGAACTTGCACGGCCGTGAGAGTTCTGATGATAGACTCCTTGAGCATCCTAGCTTTAGCTCGGGTCATCCTCGTCTCTAGCCCTAGCATGGGTCACGGGACCAACATCCTTCTTTCTCTCCTTAGGACGGTCTGCGTCTGCCTTTCTCTCCTTCGGTTGATCTCCATTTATAAACCTATGGATGTTGGAACACTTATGAACATGGCAATGAAAATATCATATGATCCGTTGCTTCTTATATAACCCGTGTCCTCTTCCGCACGGGTTATGTCCTCCTTTGCACGGGTCGCGTCATCCTTTCTTGCCTGAGCTTAGGTCATGGGACCTTCTTGTAATATTGAGGCGTCCTCTTCATGCTTGGAATCCTCAATGTTGTCTATGATCATATCATACCCTCCCTCTTGAAAAGGATTTGTCCTCAAATCTATTTGATCTGCGACAAAAGGCACCAAGTCAGCAACATTAAAACTGGAACTCACATTATATTTACCTTGCAAGTCGAGTTGATAAGCATTGTTACTGATTCTCTAGGTCACGGTGATGGGTCCATCGATCCAGGGCATCAACTTTGATCTCCTATCGTTCGAGAATCGTTTCTTTCACAAACGAATCCACACTTGATCTTTGGGTTCGAAAATCATTCGCTTTCGTCCTTTGTTTGCCTGCTTTCCGTAGAGTTTTGTTTTCTCCTTTATTTTCTTCCTAGCTTTCTCGTGGATCTGCTGTACAATTTTAGCTTTCTTTTCTCCATCCAAACTAAATCGATCACTCGAAGGTAACGGCATTAGATCCAAAGGTGAGGCGGGGTTGAACCCGTAAACGATTTCAAACGGGGAATATTTGGAAGCAGAATGCCCAATATGATTATATGCAAATTCAGCATGCGGTAAACATTCTTCCCACGTTCTTAAGTTATTTTTAACAATTCACGCAAGAGAGTTCCTAAGGTTCGATTAACTACCTCGGTTTGACCATCAATTTGCGGAAGACACGTTGTGGAAAACAATCATTTAGTTCTTAGCTTAGAACATAGAGTCTTCCAAAAATGACTAAGGAACTTCGTATCTTTATCCGAAACAATCATCCTAGGTGTTCCATGCAACCTAACTACGTCCTTAAAGAACAAATTTTCTACGTGCAATGCATCATCCGTTTTGTGGCATGCTACGGGTTATAGTTAGAGTTTAGAAACGTTCTTTTCTGGTAACACAGCTTTTAGGTTCTACATCGAGTTGTTAGTGGGTTTCATTCCAATTTCATCCACTTAACAATAGAACGTCGATCTAGGATCACAACAGAAAATGAGCTAATTATTGAGATTCATATCAAGAATTAGACTTTCACAGTTTTCTTAACAATATTTTGTTGTTCGAGTATCAAGGATTTGTTGGAGTGAATTTGATTCTTTTAATTTGTAAATGGTTCGATTCGACAATAGAGAAAGGAACTATAAAACATACAAGTGAACACAACTATTAAATATGAGAGTATAAAGCCATGTAAACTTTTATTTTTCATCGATGAAGGTTTCAAAATATTTCTTTTGATCACGAGAAACACATGGAGTAGTCCAAACATCTAAATGGATCAATTCAAACAGTTTTTATAAACCGAAACAGAGTTTGGAAAAACTTGTTTTATGTGCTTTCCTAACATGAAAGGTTCACATGCTTCATGTTTATCTTTAAAATCAGGAAAAATGATACTTAGAACTTTGCTATGAGAGTGTCCAAGTCTCGCATGCCACATAGACTCCAGAACATAAAGACCATTGATAAGCTTTCCTTTGCCGATTACTTATTTACTTTCAATAGTCTGCATCCAAAATGAGTTGGAATTAAAACAAGCATAGCAATTAAGGTCGTTTGCAAGATTTTGGACAGAGATATGATTATTAGAAAATTTTGGAATGAAGAGAGCCCTTATATCATGACCAAGAAGCTTAAGCTTCCATGTTCCTTTAATTGGAACACTCTCCCCATTCGCAGCAGAAACAGAGCCAGTATGAGGTTTTATATCTTTAAGCAGATCGTGATTTTTTATCATATGATTTATAGCTCCAGAATCTATTATAATATGGTTTCGAAAAACAGAGGGAGCAGAGATAATATTACCTCCATCTTCATCAGCTTTGTTTGTTTGATTTCCTACCTTAATCATTTGGAAAACTCCTCGAGGTCTGCCTTGGTGACAAACTCAAACTCAGAGGCCATATTAGCCTTACCTAGGTCGCCACGGCTTTTGTTCTTCAAAAGAGGGTGGATCCAACAACGATCCTTTGTATGAACTTTTTTTTTTGCAATTCACACAAGAGAACTGCTTTTTGAAAGGCTTAATAGAAGTGGCTTGCCCAAAGGTCCTTTTGGAGACATTAGCTTCCTCGGTCATTCCTTTAAAGAGATGGTTTCTCCTTTCCTCCCTTTTAATCATCATACAAACTTCGTTAATTGAGGGAAACTCGTTTTGGCGAAGTATGTGATGAATAAGGTCGTAGTATTTGTTGTCAAGGGAGAATAAAAGGCAAAAGACCTAATCTTGGTTTGCTCTCTAAGCTATTTCCACAGGATCCACAGTATGATGCCTTAGAGTATCTAGTTCTGACCATAGTTCCTTAAAATCACCCAAAGCCTGGTTAAAAGGCTTTTCTTCTTGCTTTAGATTACTAAGGGCTTTCTTTACTTCATACACACGGTTAAGATTGGATTCATTGCTAAAAACTTGTTTCAGCTTGTCCCAAAGCTCCTCCGGAATCTCTATGTACCCATATGTACTAAGTATATGAAATTCGAGGGAATCTTGAAAAACAACCAAGGCAGTGAGCTTATTTTGTTCCCATTTTTCTGATCCGACACTTGAATCGACCAGTTTCACATCCGATCCAGTCAGGAAACCCCAAAGACTACGCATTCCAAGATTGGCCTTAGAAATCTTCGTCAAAATGGAATAATTGTTTCCATTGAACGAGATTGAGATGCTTTTGGTCAAGTCCATGACAAGAGATCCGAGAAAACAAAGGGAAACAAAAAACAAAGAGAGATTTAAAAAAAGATTGACCGAAAACAACTTTTGAAAGAGATGAAATTTCAAAAGGAACAAAATCGATCAATGATTTTCTGAGATTCGACCACCGCTCTAATACAATGAAGAATTTGAAAATCAAGAAGAATCAGCGGAAGCAAGATTAGAAAGATTGAGAGCGAGCGAAAGATCGAGAGAATTAGAGATAATAAGAATAACTATTCTCTTATGTTTAACATTAGAAACAAAGGTAAATATTTATACTAGTATCCTAATAAATAGCAAAGAGAAAAACAAGGAAAATACAAGTACAAATGCAAAGTACAAGTTTAGATTTATCATGCATGGGTTGGAGCGGTCAACTAGTTATAGGAGAGCACGAAGATCATAAATTGGCTTTGATCGGATGCGGAATGGGGGACACGGGACGCACGACGTTGGACGGGGTCACGAAGAGCGGGATGTGGAGAAAGGAGCGGGACGCGGCTTTTCACGATGGGCAGGACACGAAGAAAGGAGTGGAACGCGGTTTTGAGAGCGGGACACAACCTTTTTTCTTAACATAATGCACGAGGTGGAAACCCCTGCGGTGATGATTGTCCGAGGATGCTATTGATCACGCGAAAGCGTAGAGGTGCATCATCATGATCTGCGTCAAGGTTTGGTTCGACATTTGTCGGTGATTATGCAAACTCCACTGCCTCTAGTGTTGCATCAGGAGTTTGAGGGGACTCTTGAATCGTTTCTCTTGGGCCTGGTTCACTCGTAGTGATATACTTGATGCTAAATGGCTCCAATGATACGGTACTACCACCCTTGTCATGGGTCTTCCAATCTCATTTAGTCACTTCATCAAAGACAACATTGCGTGTCACATTCACCCATTCGCTGACTGGATCGTACACTCGGTATGCCTTTGACCCGACAAAGATCATTGGTGTGCTTCGATCATCAAGCTTCTTCAAATTTGGCTGTGTGTCCTTAACATGTGCGATAAAACCGAACGTACGAAGGAAATTGACTGTCAGTTTTGCACCATGCCAAGCCTCGTTTGGTGTCTTTTCATCAAGACTACGTGTTGGGCAAGATTGAGGATAAAGACTCGTCTCTGCAAAGTCGTTAGACCATGTATGGGGGCTGATGCCTGCTCAGTGCAGTGGTCATAGTTTCACCCCAGAATTCTGGTGGAAGATCTTTCGCCTTCAGCATACATCGATCCATGGCAACAATTGTCTGGTTGTGGCATTCAACGACTCCATTTTGCTGTGGTGAGTAGGGGGCGTGAATTATTCGTTTGACTTCCCTCTCGATGGAATATTCCCCAAAATCCATCAATGTAAACTCATCTCCACGATCAGTACGAAGTACCTTGAGCTTTCTGATTATCTCGTTTTCATATGTATTTCTTGCACGATTTAGGAGACGTTTTTGATACATATGTGATGTTTTAAGTATGATTCCATTTCCATTTTACTTGTTTCGTGTTTTCATGTTCTTACAGGTCTTTACGCGTATTTGGATCACTTTGGAGCAAAAAGGACATGCACGGAGCTAAGGAGCAACTTCGAGGATCATCACGGGACAAACAGGACGAGATTGAGCATGGAAAGCCTCCACCCGGTCGGGCACAACTCTTGCACGACCGGGAAAAACCTACGGCCAAATTTGTGCACAATTTTCACGACTCGGGCATGAATATGCCCGACCATTTGCCTTGCACCCGAGCGGGCACAATGACCGCCCGAACGGGTCGCGGCCCGTAACTGCTCATTAAGTTAAGTAAACTTAACTTAAAACAAGGGGAAGTCGGTGGGGCAATTTAGGCAACATCTAGACTGACTTAGGAGGCTTAAAAGGAGGCAGGACCGCCCGAGCGGGTCACGGCCCGTAATTGCTCATTAAGTTAAGTAAACTTAACTTAAAACAAAGGGAAGTCGGTGGGGCAATTTGATGTGCGTATACTGAAGTAATAAATTACCTAGACTAACGCTTCCGCAAGAATACGGATCGTGTAGCAACTAGGGTCGAACACAAGGAATTGATGCAACTTTAAAGCTATTGCACTAATGAATAAGACGTGTAAAATCAATAGTAGATGGAATGCAAATGCAAACTAACTAAACTAAAGATAGGAATGACTCAGTGACAAATCACCATAGGTATCGAGAGTTGCACAACGATGTAACGAAGTTCTAACGAGATAATTGGTCTTAGATACTATCATGAGTTCAGGGAATTCAAGCTCTCCTATAGGAACTGACTGGCGTAGACTTGTCCACTATCTAGCATGCATATACCAATGTATCCATTGCGCATCTTACATACATAGACGCATTACGACCGTTATCCTAATCCCTAGATCCAATCGATTGACCTGGCGTAGATTTTAAACCGATTAAACCCTAAATCATGGCTAGTTTCCAAAGTCTAATGCCCTGGCGTTGGTTTATTAGACTTCTAACATCGTTTATTCGAGTGGCGTACAAGTAATGAAAGCATTAAGATCAACCATGAAATCTGAAAACATGATCAAATACCGAATTCATTCATATCGAGTGGCGTACAAGTATGAAAGCATTAAGATCCACCATTCATTAAGCACAAGACTTCATTACATGTTGGCAATACTCTCTAACCTATGGCAATAGATCTACTTGGACATGAACTCAGGAAACGAAACACAAAAGAAATCTAAATTCAACATAGAAAGAGAATAAGAATGCTCCCTATTCATCAACCGATGTCTTCAAGAGATCCTCCATGCTTCGGGTCCCTTGTTCCGTCCGTCTCGATCCTTCCAAGTGTGTCTTCTATGGCTCTGAATCGTCCTTGAGTACTCCCCCTCCAATCTGGTTCGAATCCCCTTTTATTAGATCTGATTTCCCTTTGTTTGGCCGTTCTAAATCTTGGGGATTAGTTGAGAAAAACAAGGGCCCGAGCGGGCACAGCTTCTACCCGCTCGTGCAGGCCTTGTGCCCGACCATTTCCCTTCATTCAGCCCGAGCGGGCACCCTAGCCCGATCGTGTAAGTCTTCAGCCCGAGCGGGGCGTGTGGCTCACCTAGCCCGAGTCGTGTAAACCTACGGCCATTTTGGATTGTAATTAGCCCGAGCGGGCACACCAAATCCACCCGAGCGGGCACCTCTTCTTGGTCATGTTCCTTGAGTGCCCGAGTCGTGCAAAGCTACGGGGTTGTTTGGTAGCAATTAGCCCGACCGGGCACACTTCCAATGCCCGAGCGTGCATGTACTAAAATGTCGTTTCCGCTCCCTTCGCTCGGTGTTTGAATGTTCACTTCAATCCATGGCCTTGCACAAGTTGCACCTTGTCACTCAACTAAGTTTTCGGGGTTAAATTGCCATAATCTCTCGTGTTTCTCCTCATGTCTTCGTTTCCTACACAAAACACGAAATGTAGATGAAGTCTTCGAATAAACACGATAAATGAGTGAAATCTAATAAATCTAATCAAAACTATACCTTAGAATGACATAAAAACTACAACGAATTACGTGTTATCACAATTTAGGCAACATCTAGACCGACTTAGGAGGCTTAAAAGGAGGCAGAAGACGTCATTGGAGCAAGCATACATTGGAAATTAATTCAGTAGAAGATTGAGGAGATTCTTTCGAGGAGACAAGCGAGGAGCATTGGAGATCAAGCCCCGACACTTCGGTTTTGTTTGGTTTTCATGTTCCTTAGACTTTCTACTTTGTTTTTGTTTCTTTACAGACGCATGAGCGAGTAGTTTGTTTGTTCTAGGAGAAGGGATAAGCCCTTGGCTATCCCGGAACCACTTTTGATCTATTTTGAATGCATCTTCCCGTTTTAGTTTATCTATTCTCTATCTGAGCGCTTAAATTTACTTGTGTTTGCGATGGCCACGTAGATGCATGTGTTAGGGATTAGGAGAAGGACCGAAAGGAGAATTCTAGTCTTGGAAGATCAGGTTTAGAACAACCGAGGTTAGGCCACGAAAGTAGGGTAGCAACGGTTGAGGGTGAAACGGGAGAATCACAGAGCCTATGGGTTTAGTTCAAGGTGTCAGCCACAAAAGTAGGGGGCAGCTTGTCTAGATCACGTGTCTATGCCTCGAGAGAGGGTAGATATCATATTAGGATCATCTGCCTTAGATAGCTTTAACTGGGATTGCATGATAGATAGATTGATTGTCGGTTTCGGTAGTCTTGTGGTGAAACTGCATTCCTAGGACGTTTGTCTTATCGTTAGAACCCAAGTCATTTATTTACTTTCAGTATTTCATTCTTCATCCATATTCATTCGTTAGCAAGTTTGATTCCTAGTTCGAGTTTAGATAGTGTTGCGTAGTCTCTGTGGGATCGACACCTAAAATACTACACACGTGTCGTGCACTTGCGGGTAGTTTAGGTTATTTATTTAACTCTGATAACGCATCACTTTCGTCCCCGTTGTACCTCTATCGCAGCTTGAAACCTTTTGATTATCGCTGGAGCTTGGTCCTTGCTTGCGAGAAGAGTGAACCACATATAACAACTGAAGTCATCTACGAACAGTATGAAATAACGATTCCCACTTGGTGTCATCAGTGTGATGGACCCACATAGATCACCATGGATGAGATCAAGAAGATCTACCGCATGTTGTCGCGCCTTCTCCAGAAATGAGTTCTGTATTTGCTTCCCCATGAGGAAATTGTCACATACTTGGTCAACTTGACCAATATGTGGCAACCCACGCACCATGTTGTGTTGAGCGAGCTTCTGCAATGCATTAAAACTAATTTGGTCGTATCTTGCATGCCATTTCCATGACTCTTTGGAGCTTCTTGTTGTCAAACACACTAGTCATGCAATGTTGAGGCAGATCGAATAAAGCATGTTGGAGGATATTCGGACCCGTGTCTATAGTCGTCGTTGTATATATCTTATAGTCCAGATGCCCCCTTCGACGATCATCTGACATTCTGAGTCGTCCAACTACCCCACACTGATCAGGTTTGTGGTGAGGCAAGGAATGTAGTGGACCCCCGTTAGTGCACGATGCACGTCGTTCTTGCATGAGAATAGGATCATTCCTCGTCCTTCAATCTTGATGATAGATCCATCTCCAAACTTAACGGTTCCAACCACTGATTTATCAAATTTAGAAAAAACAGCACGCACACCTGTCATTCGGTTCATTGCCCCGGTTTCAAAGAACCATAGATCGCCTTTTCACTCCTCACGACTAGGATGGGCAGTAACCTTCATCTCCACAAGGTGGATAGGGCACTTATGTGATGGTGGTAACCCTAATGGTGTAAGTTGTGATGTTGGTTAATCTAACGTGGTCTCACACGCCTTGGCCATAAGGAGCGCATGCTCGTCGTCATACCCATAGGCCAGATGTGATTTCTCATTGTTGGGCTTGGATCGATGGTCCCTAGCCCAATGACCTATATTACCACAATTTCGACAGTTGTCTTTTTATCTATCTCTGATATGTTCCAAGTTAAACAAAATTAATATAAATTACCCGCAAGTGCATGGCACGTGTGCAGTACTCTAGGTGTCGATCCCATCGGGACTACGTAAATCAAACTAGCATCAAACTTGCTACGAACTAAATATTGGTTTTAAGGTGAAATAAATGAAAATGAATAAACTACGAGTTCTTGGCAATGAGAAAAACGTTCTAGGATACAGTTTCACCACAAAGCTTCTGAAACCAACTATCAATCATCTAATCATGTATTCCCAATCAAGATATCTAAGGCGAACGATTCTGCTCTAATTCCTACCCTCGCTCAAGGCATGAAAACATGATCTAATCAAGTAATCCCATACTTTCGTGGTTGATACCTTAAACCAAATCCATACGATCTATGATTCATCCGATTAACTCTCAACCGTTACTACTCTACATTCATGACCTAGTCTCGGTTGTTCTAAGCTTGATCATCTGGGATTAGGATTCTTCTTTCTGTCCTTCTCCTACGTTCCTAACATATGCATCTACTTGGCCTTCGTAAATACAAGACAATTCAACACTCAGACAAAGAATAGATAAACAAAACAGGAATTGCAATCATAGATAAATCAAAACAGGTTCTGGGATAGTCATGGGTTAATCCCTTCTCCTAGAACAAAACAACTACTCTGTCATGAGTTTGAAACCAAACAGCACAAATGAAATAGATAGTATAAGAAGCATAGAAATCAAACGAGGCATAGTCCCAATATGCTCTTCTGGTCTCCTTGTGTGTCTCTCGTCAAGAGTGCTCTATAGAATGATGAATAATACTCTCTCACATCTGCTCTTCACGTTCTATAACTCAAAACTTGAATAATTCTCATGCCAAATTCCACTTAAAACGGAAGTAGGAGAGTTTACCAAGTCATGTCCAACCGTGCATGGTATGCAGCCCAGTCGGGCATGCATCTTTTCCTTATTTATATAACGGTTTACTTTGGGTGCCCGACCGTGCTGTGTGAATGCCCGATCCGTGCAAAGCTCTCGGGGGTATTTGGTGATGTTGAGCCCGACGTGCTCAGCAGCAATCCTGACCGTGATGCACCCTCCATAGGGGTGATCGATTAGGCTTTGGAGTTGCATGGGTCGTGCAACACTTACGGGGTGCTTTCTGGTGAAGAACCCCGGTCGTGCATTGTTAATTCCCGGGTCGTGCATGTGGTTTTTCACTTCAAGCCAGTCGTGCATCATGAATTTCTTGGTCGTGCTCCTGATGTTGATTTGCTCCCCGGTCGTGCTGCTTCAGCTGCTCGGCCGCGCTATGCTCCTCAGTTCAGCCCGGTCGTGCTTGTTGAACTGCTTGGTTGTGCTACTTCATAATGGTTGATGAGTCAGGCTTAGAATGATGTTTGGTCGTGTTCACATCTTGCCCAATCCTTGTCCATTTCTCGTCTCGTTTGCTCCGTTGTCATCCTCGATGCTCGTACTTTGTTCCGTGTATGTTCTTGCTTTAAAATGAACAAATATGCATTAAAACCTGTAAGAACATGAAATCACGAAAACAAGTAAAACGGATAGAAAATCACACGTAAACATCGCAACTGTCATCATAAATATCTCTAAAATCATGTGGAAATGTGCACAAAAACGAGATGATCAAAATCCCCCAGACTTGATTGTTTGCTTGTCCCTAAGCAAACGTAAACGTGGAAAACGTGGGAGATACAAAAACCGAGAATTCCCCTTTCTCGTAGAAACACCAATAAAGCGGACCTAATCGATCCACCAGCAAGTCAAGAGCAAATTCGGCCTAGTAATTTCCCGGTCTACATCCTAGGTTCACCATGGCTACCTATGGGAAAGGAAATCAAAGACGGACTAAGCAACAAACCGTAACTCTCTCCACCAAACAAGACTTCAGACAAATGTTAATCATAAAACAAAAGAGGATACTTGTTTCATTTACGAGCTTCTTTGTTTCTATATTCAATGTTTTCTTCTTTTTTTATGTTATGCGGACACACTAGGTTACTAGGACGTCCAATTTTAAAGGATCCAACCTCTACTTAGACCCAGGCAACCGATGAAGGTATACTTTTGCATCTCGTTCAAGAGTGCAGCGGAGTAGATGGTGTTTTTATGCACCATGCTCTTAGGGCGTAGAAAGATGATCGCTAACCCACCACTTAGACCCGAACCATCAAAAAAGTATCAAGGTCAATGCACTCATATCGATTTTAGATCATGCTTTAAGGCATTATTCATATTGATAGCATAGTGTTAGTGTGTGCTCTTATCTGCAAAACAAACTCAAATCTTATGATCAAATTATCCTCGTGAAAAAGAAGTAAAGCATCATCTATATGAAATATAATCATTTGGATGGAGAGAATAAACAAGAAACTAGCCTAGCAGCCTCGTCTAAACCTCCCACAAGCAACACTAGGATTCCTAAAGACTTACGACCTATTCGCATTTCAACCGACTAATAAACTCTAACATGCAAGATAACACAGAAAAGGCCAACTTCTTAAGTATCCAAGGTTTAAGGTTCATCTCAAAATGTGGCACCGGACAAGTGCTTGGGACGGCTCTGACTCATGAAAACAAAAACAAACTAAAGCTAAGCTAAGAACTACGAAATCAAAGAGAAAAACAAAAGAAAATGAAACGCAATCACCTGACAAACGTGAGCTGCTCCCTCAAACTTGAATTGAAAGGCGTCCTCGACATGAAGCACCGATGGAGGTAAGAGAAATGAATTCACGTTGTAGGTCTTTTTTTGTGTTTTAAATAAACCAAGTCTGAAACTAAACAACTACGAAAAAGAGAAAAGAAAGTGTTGGGTTGCCTCCTAGAAAGTGCTTGTTTAACGTCGTTAAGCTTGACGCCTCCATGCCTCATGTGTTTGCGACGGGTGGATCGAATAAGGAAATGAAGTTTCCGCTTTCGATCAGTTGAGCGGCTTGGTAGATTTTTAAGTGTTTTCCATTAGCTTTGAACGTTACACTCGTTTTGCTCCAAAGTTCCACTGCACCATGCGGGAATACCTCCCGTATCAGAAAAGGATCAGACCAATGGGACCAAAGCTTACCCGGGAAAAGCTTAAGACGAGAGTTTAAAAGTAGAACCAAGTCACCTGACTGGAAGTCATGAGGTAGGATCTTCTTGTCGTGCCATCTCTTAGCACACTCCTTATAGATCTTAGAGTTCTTGTATGCATCAAGGCGAAGCTCGTCTAACTCGTTCACCTGCAAAAGTTGTTTCTCACCTGCACTCTTAAGATCAAAGTTAAGGAGCTTTGTCGCCCAAAAGGCGCGGTGCTTTAGCTCGATGGGGAGGTGGCAAGACTTGCCATAAACAAGCTGAAAAGGAGTCATGCCAATGGGAGTCTTAAATGCAGTCCTATGGGCCCATAACGCATTATCTAATTTCATCGACCAATCTCTACATGACTTAGACAAGGTTTTCTCTAGTATGCTCTTAATCTCCATATTCGAAACCTCAACTTGTCTGCTAGTTTGTGGATGGTACGGTGTAGCTACCCTATGCTTCACGCCATACTTCTTAAAGACGGCCTCAAATTGTCTAGCAATTAAGTTTGAGCCTCCATCACTAATGACTACTCTAGGGACACCAAAACGGGGGAAGATGATTTTCTTGAAGAATTTCATTACTACCCTAGAGTATTAGTCGGTGCAGCTATGGCTTCTACCCATTTAGATACATAATCTACACCTACCAAAATATATTGGTTGCCAATGAAGAGGGAAAAGGTCCCATGAAATCTACACCCCAAACATCAAACAATTCTACCTCGAGGATGTAGTTATGTGGCATCTTGTTCCTCTTACCTATATTTCTCGTTCGTTGACATTTATCACAAGAGGAAACGTACCTATGGGCATCTTTGATGAGGGTTGGCCAATAAAAATCTGCTTGTAGCACCTTTGAAGCGGTTTTAAACTTGCTGAAGTGGCCTCCGTAATCAGATCCATGACAATGGAAAAGAATGCTCTCTACCTCCTCCTCGGGGATGCATCTCCATATGATCCATCTACGCATCTCCTGTAGCAGATTGGATCGTCCCAATAGTAATGTTTGACATCCGCAAAGAATTGCCTGCGCGCATGAAAAGAAAGCTCTGGCATAGTATACTGCTCACAAGAAAATTGACAAAATTAGCACACCAAGGAGCGGGGTTACCTGAAGTAAGTGTGCATATGTGGTCGTCTCTCAAAGAATCATCAATAGGTCTCTCGTCTTCCACAATGATGCGAGAGAGCTAATCTGCAACGATGTTTTTTGACCCCTTCCTATCTCGAATCTCGAGATCAAACTCTTGCAAGAGAAGGATCCATCGAATAAGACGCGGTTTCGCGTCCTTCTTCCCTAGGAGGTATTTGAGTGTCGCATGGTCCGTGTAGACAATCAACTTTGAACCAACTAGATATTATTTGAACTTGTCAAAGGCGAAGACAACGACAAGGAGATCCTTCTCGTTTGTGGCATAGTTGATTTGAGCATATTCTAAGGTCTTGCTAGCGTAGGAGATGACATGAGAAACCTTGTCTCTCCACTGTCTCAAAACAGCCCCAACCACGTAATCACCTAGTGTCGCACATGACCTGGAATGGTAGGCTCCAATCCGGCGGTTGAATGATAGGTGTTGAAATCAATGCTCCCTTGATCGTGTTGAAGGCATCATGGCATTCTTTGGAGAATTCGAATGTAGCATCCTTGGCCAGCAACTCCGTCAACGGTTTTGTAATCTTTGAGAAGTCCTTAATCAACCTCCGATAGAAGCCGAAATGCCCTAGAAAACTACGAATTTGTTTAACCAAAACAGGTGGAGGAAGTTTTCGATTACCTCAATTTTGGCCTTGTCTACTTCTATGCCTCTCGATGAGATCATATGGCCTAGAACAATCCCTTCGCTCACCATGAAACGGCACTTCTCCCAATTAAGAACGAGATTGACCTCCTCACATCCCTGCAACACTCTAGAAAGGTTAACAAGGCAATCATCAAATGTACAGCCGTAAAAACTTCCATAAAGTGCTCAATTAAATAATAAAAGATTGCAATCATACAACGCTAGAAAGTAGCCGGAGCATTGCAAAGGCCAAAAGGCATACGAAGGTAATCGAATGTTCCATAGGGACACGTGCAGGTCGTCTTCTCTTGAACTTGAGGATGGATGGGAATCTGAAAAAAATCCGAATATCCGTCCAAGTAACAGAAGTAGGCATGATTCGCTAGGCATTCGAGCATTTGGTCAATGAATGGGAGAGGGAAGTAATATTTCCTTGTGGCTTTGTTAAGCTTGCGATAATCTATACACATCCTCCAACCCGTGACCATTCTTGTTAGAATCAGCTCGTTGTTCTCATTGCGTACTACATGCACGGGGCTCACCCATTCGCTATCCGAGATAGGATATATGATACCTACGTCCAAAAGTTTTAGTATCTCCTTTTTCACTACCTCTTTTGAATTTAGGTTCAGCCGCCTTTAAGCTTCAAAGGATGGTTTGTGGTCGTCCTCCATGAGTTTCGGTGCATGCATAATGAAGGGCTCAATCCCTTGATATCATCGATGGTGTATCTAATCACTCTAATGTTCTTCCTTAAGCAATCAAGTAGCTTTTTCGTCTCATTTGCACTCAAATTAGCATTCACAATAATGGGATATGTATACATCCAAGGTACTCATACCGGATAGAAAAAGGGAGAGGTTTAAGCTCGAGTTTGAGCGCCTTCTCCACTGCAAATTCGGCATGTGTTTCACGTGGTATCTCCTCGTGTGGGGCATCTCTGAGTGCTTCAATAGCACTCATGAATTCAGCATAGACCTCGAATTCTTCGTCGGTGAATCCTGCATCCTTGCAAACTTGTGTTAAGCTTCTCTCAAGAGGATAAAAAATACTTACTTGATCACGCGTGTCATTCGCTAACTCGTCCAACAAATCGACTCTCGTGAATCCTTGAAGGAAGGGTCGTTCATGGAGCTGGACAAGTTGAATTCAATCTTCTCATCTTCGACACATAGGGAGAGCTTTCCTTATTGTACGTCTATCATAGCACCTGCAGTAGCTAAGAAAGGTCTACCAAGAATAATAGGTGCCCTAGCATCTTCTTCAATATCAAGTACAACAAAATCAGCGGGTATACAAAGATTATCTACCTTGGTGGGAATATTTTCAGCAATTCCCACCAGATATCTTACCGAACGATCCGCGAGTTATAGAGACATCTTGGTAGGTTTGAGATCTCCAAAGTGCATCCGCTTGAAGACCGAATGTGGCATAAGGCTCATGCTTGCTCCTAAATCGCACAAGGCTTTGTCAATGTCGATGTTTCCTATGGTGCATGGAATGGAGAAGCTTTCGAGGTCCTTTAACTTTGGGAGCTGTTTGTTTTGAAGAATGGCGATGTATTCCTCGGTGAGTGCTAACGTCTCACTCTCTTCGATACGCCTCTTATTGGATAGAATCTCCTTGAGGAATTTGACGTATGTGGGCATTTGTTGGAGGGCTACCATGAAAGGTATGTTGATGTGAAACTTCTTGAGGATCTCTACAAACCGTTTATACCTTACTTCGTCCTTGCTTGTCACCAACCGTTGAGGAAACGCTATAGGGTGTTTATATGTTGGTGGAGCAACATACGACTTCTCTAAATCTGGTTCAGCCCCTTCCATGATCGCAATGTCCTTTCCTGTGTCACAAATATTCCAGCAACTTTCTCTTGCTCTTTCAAAGGCAGGTTCTCAATAAAATTACCATTGCGCAAGGTGATAGCGTTCACGTGCTCTATCGGGTTAATATCAGGTTTTTGGGTAGTGTTCCGGTGTTCCGAAAGGATGAGGCAACTTGTTGCGCTATGGACTTCTCTAATATCTTCACATGTGTTTTGAGCACATTGATTGTAGTCCCCATTTCCTCATTGAGTTTATCTTGAAGTGATTGTTGATGTCTTTGCTGAAATCTCGAATACTTAACCAGTTGAGTCGCTCGATACGAAAAATTCGGGTGGTTCTTCCAATTCGCATTGTAGGTGTTCCCAAATATGTGTTTCCTTGCTGCTGGGCATAATTCATTTGTTCCATTTCTTCTTGCACCATGCATTTGTAAGCCACATGCTCCGTATCTCCATATTTCACACAGTACATGGCATTCAATAGATTGCCTATTGCCATGCTCTGATTTACCTCGTATAGACCTCTTGTCTTGTTCGGCATACTCCTCGGTATGGACCACATAGTGTGGTGATCATCTCGTTTAATATGTATTTCTCGCACGATTTAGGAGACGTTTTTTATACATATGTGATGTTTTACGTATGATTCTGTTTCCGTTTTACTTGTTTTCGTGTTTTCATGTTCTTACAGGTCTTTACGCATATTTGGATCATTTTGGAGCTAAAAGGACATTCACGGAGCTATGGAGCAACTTCGAGGATCATCACGGGACAAACGGGACGAGATTGAGCATGGAAAGCCTCCACCCGGTCGGCCACAACTCATGCACGACCGAGCAAAACCTACGGCCAATTTTGTGCACATTTCCTGCACGACTCGGGCAAGAATACCTGACCAATTGCCTTGTGCCCGAGCGGGCTCACATACCATGCCCAATCGGGCATGCATTGCAGCCACACAACTTGCGCGACTCACCCTAGCCGCACCCGAGCGGGCACAATGACCACACGAGCGGGTCGCGGCCCGTAACTGCTCATTAAGTTAAGTAAACTTAACTTAAAACAAAGGGAAGTCGGTGGGACAATTTAGGCAACATCTAGACCGAATTAGGAGGCTTAAAAAGGAGGCAAAAGACGTCATTAGAGAAAGCTTACAGAGGAGATTAATTCAGTTCGTTTTTTGAGAAGACTCTTGCGAGGAGGCAAGCTAGGAGCATTGGAGATCAACCCGACACTTCGATTTCACTTGGTTTTCATGTTCCTTAGACTTTCTACTTTGTTTATGTTTGTTTACAGACGCATGAGCGAGTAGTTTGTTTGTTCTAGGAGAAGGGATTAGCCCTTGGCTATCCCGGAACCACTTTTGATTTATTTTGAATGCATCTTCCCGTTTTAGTTTATCTATTCTCTATCTGAGTGCTTTAATTTACTTGTGTTTGCGCTGATCACGTAGATGCATGTGTTAGGGATTAGGAGAAGGAGCGAAAGGAGAATTCTAGTCCTAGAAGGTCAGGTTTAGAACAACCGAGGTTAGGCCACGAAAGTAGGGTAGCAACGGTTGAGGGTAAAACGGGCGAATCATAGAGTTTATGGGTTTAGTTCAAGGTGTCAGCCAAGAAAGTAGGGGGCAACTTGTCTAGATCACGTGTCTATGCCTTGAGAGAGGGTAGATATCATGTTAGGATCGTCCGCCTTAGATAGCTTTAACTGGGATTGCATGATAGATAGGTTGATCGTGTGTTTCGGTAGTCTTGTGGTGAAACCGGTTTCCTAGGACGTTTATCTCATCGTTAGAACCCAAGTAGTTTAGTTTACTTTCAGTATTTTATTCTTCATCACCACTCTTTCGTCAGCAAGTTTGATTCGTAGTTCGGGTTTAAGTAGCGTTGCGTAGTCTCTGTGGGATCGACACCTAAAATACTACACACGTGCCGTGCACTTGCGGGTAGATTAGGTTATATTTAACTCTGATACACATCAAGTTTTTGGCGCCGTTGCCGAGAACTATTGTCAACGCGTCTTAGATTCGAACCTAGAGTCCTTCTTGCTTTATTTTTCTTTTTGTTTTCTTTTCTTTCGTTCCTTCTACGTAAATTGTTCTTTATTTGTCCTTTGCAGAACTTTCAGGTCGACAAAAGATGGATAACCAGAACGGCAATGGACAGATGCAATTACAGGCTCCTCCACCACGTCGTCTAAGGGATTACGTGGTGCCGAACATGAACAACGTGCAAACAGCCATAAGGATGCCTGCTGTTGCAAGAGAGCAATTCGAGATTAACCCAGCAATGATCAACATGCTTTATCAAAAGCAATTCATGGGTGGAAACCATGAAGATCCCCATCAGCACCTCAGAGACTTCCTCGAACTTTCAGGTACGTTCAAAATTCATGGAGTCTCTGAGGATGCAATCTTGCTGCGTCTTTTCCCTTTTTCCCATGGACTTGAGCAATGGTACGTTATCCAAACTTTCTATAACGGAATTTCAGATGAGCACCGTACGAGGTTGGATAACGCTGCTGTCATACTGAACGACTCAACCGGTAAGGTATTCGGGATTTCAGCCATCACAGCAGCCGTACCAACAAAACAACCAGCAATTCCAGCAAGCTCCGCAAGCCCCTCAACCTCCTCAAGCACCTTCATCAAACTTTGAGGCAGTAATGCTTGAATTTGTCAAGGATCACAAGCAGCAACAATCGATTCAGACCAAATTCAACGCAGACGTGGGGACAGCGATCAACGAGCTCAAAACTCAGATGGAATCATTGAGCAATCATTAGAAGAGTTTAGAGAACACCGTAGCACAGCAAGCTGCCTCATCCTCTCGAAATCCCGGACAGCTTCCCGGTAAGCCCGATCTAAACCCGAGAGAGTATGTGAATGCTATTTCTGTGTGCAGCGGTGATGAGGTTGAGAATCCGCCCTCGAATGAGCGAGGGAATGCTGCTGGTACGTCTTTGGATAGAGGAAAAGGTAAGGTTGCAATTATGGAAGGATTTGAACCAGATTTAGATAAGCCATATGTTGCTCCTCCGGCATACAAACCTCCGATACCGTATCCTCAACGATTGGTAAGCAGTAAGAACGAACTGAGAGTGGGCAGATTTGTAGAATGTCTCAAGAAGTTAGACATCAACATGCCATACGAAGAAGCCCTCCAAAAAATGCCTAATCATGCCAAATTCATCAGAGAGGTACTGTCCAAAGAGAAGCACATTGAAGAGAACGAGACGGTAGCACTAACCGAGGAATGCAGCGCAATTCTTCAAAACAAGCTGCCACCGAAATTAAAGGATCCCGGAAGCTTCTCCATTCCATGCACAATAGGTAATCTCGATATTGAAAATGCTTTGTGTGATTTAGGAGCAAGCGTGAGCATCATGCCACACTTAGTTTTCAAGCGAATGGATTTCGGGAACCTTAAACCTACGAAGATGTCTCTACGCCTGGCGGATCATACGGTAAGGCATCCGGTGGGAATCATTGAAAACGTTCCCACCATGGTAGGTAAGCTTTGCATTCCCGCTGATTTTGTTGTACTTGAGATAACGGAAGACGCTAGAACACCTATTATTCTTGGTAGGCCGTTCTTAGCTACTGCAGGTGCGATGATAGACGTACAACAAGGAAAGCTGTCCTTACGTGTCGGAGAGGAGACGATCGAATTCATCCTGTCCAGCCCCATGAACGAATCCTCATTCAAAGAGTCTTGCTTTACATTTGATTCGTTGGACGAGTTAGAGAAAGACACGCACGATCAAGTAAGTGTTTCCGATTCTCTTTTACAGTATTTGACACGAGTTTGCGACAATGCAGGATTTGCGGACGAAGGAGCTGAGGTGTATACGAAGTTTATGAGTGCCATTGCAGCACTAGGAGACGTCCCATGTGAGGAGATACCACGTGATATGCATGCTGGTTTCACAGCGGAGAAAGCCTTCGAACTTGAGCCCAACCCTCCGCCGCTTTCTTCTCGGTATAAGTATGTTGAACGTGATAAGATATATCTTGCTGTTTTGAATACTAACTTGAGTGCAGATGAGATGAGAAAGCAACCCGCACGCGTAAACAAGCGTAAGAGGGTCAGCTCTTCAATGTGTATGTACGAAAATTATAGGGAGGACAGCCACGAACCTTCCACCGAAACTCAAAGGAGGCTGCACCCGCACTTGCACGAGGTAATGGAAAAAGATGTCATCAAACTTTTCGATGCAGATACCATTTATCCAACCTCGGGCAGCGAGCAAGTGAATCCCGTGCATGATATGACTAAAGGATGGCACGACGAAAAGATCCTACCTCATGAGATCCAACTAGGTGACTTCGTTCCACTTTTCAATTCTCGACCTATGTTTTTCTCGGGCAACCTACGTTCTCGTTGGTCTAATCCTTTTCAGGTACAAGAAGTCTTCACACGTGGAGACGTGGAACTATGGAGTGATGTGGGTGACACATTCAAAGCCAATGGACAGCGGCTAAAGCTCTACCAAGCCGTTCAACCGATCGAAAGTGGAAACTCCATTTCCCTTTCCGATCCACCCGTCAAGCACGCGTGAGGAATGGAGACGTCAAAGCTTAATGACGTTAAATAAGCGCTTTTTGGGAGGCAACCCAGCTGTTTGATTTTATTTTTCTTCGTTTTTAGATTAAGACTCGGTTATTTATTTTTCATAAAAAAAAAGAGAAAAACACAAAAAAAATAATAACACCACAAACGTGCTTCACTTCCTTCATCCTCCATCGGAGCTTCACGTCGAGGATGCCGTTCAATTCAAGTCTGGGGGAGCAGCTCACGTTTGTAAGGTGATTTCGTTTCATTTATTTTCATTTTCTTTTGACTTTTTAGTTTTTAGGTTATTTTGGTAGTTTTAGTTTGTTTTTGTTTTTATGAGTCAGAGTCGTCCCATGGCACTTGTCCGGTGTCGCGTTTTGAGATGAACCCTGAACCTAGGATGCTTAAGAAGTTGACCTTTTCCGTGAGATTTTGCATGATTGAGCTAGGTTTTCCTAAGCGTTAGAGCTTATTAGTCGGCTGAAAAACAATAGGTCGTAGTTCTTGGGAATCCTAGTGTTACTTGTGGGGAGGTTTAGACGAGGTTGCTAGGCTAGTTTTCGTTTATTCTTTCTACCCAGATGGTTATACTTCGTGTAGATGACACTTTACTTTGGTTACATTGAGGATCATTGGATCATATTAAATCGAGCTTATTTTGCAGATTAAAAGCGCACACTAACACTCCGTTGTCGATAGAAATAGTGCCTAAAAAGCATGATCAAAAATCGATATGAGTGCATCGACCTTGTTACTCCTTCGGTGGCTCGGGTCTAAGTGGTGGGTTGGAGATCATCTTTCTACGTCCTAAGGGCATGGCACAAAAAGCCGCCTACTCCGCTGCGCTCTTACACGAGACGCATGAGTATACCGTCATCAGTAGTCTGGGTCTAAGTAGAGGCTGGATCCCTTCAAATCCGACGTCCTAGAAGCCTAGTGTGTATGCAAAGAAAATAAAAAAAAAGAGAAAAGAATAAAAAAGAAAGAAAAACAAAAAGAATTCATAAAAAGAAAATAAAAAGAAAATAAAAAGAAAAAAAAAAGAAGAAAGAAAGAAGCTCGGAAAGAAAGAAACAAATATCCTCGGTTGATCTAGGTTTAGCATTGTCTGAAGTCTTGTTTGGTGGAGGGAGTTACGGTAGCGTGTCCAGTTTCCTTTGATTTACTTTCTCATGGGTAACCGTGGTGGACCTAGGATTAAGACTGAAAACTCGATCAGGCCGAATTTGCTCTCGACATGCTAGTTGATCGGTTAGGTTCGCTTTAGCGGTATTTCTAGGAGAAGGGGAATTCTCGTGTTTTCATACCCCATGTATTCCACGTTTACGTTTGCTTAGGGACAAGCAAACATTCAAGTCTAGGGGATTTTGATCATCTCGTTTCATACGTATTTCTCGCACGATTTAGGAGACGTTTTTGATACATATGTGATGTTTTACATATGATTCCGTTTATGTTTTACTTGTTTTCGTGTTTTCATATTCTTAAAGGTTTTTACACGTATTTGGATCATTTTGGAGCTAAAAGGACATGCACGGAGCTAAGGAGCAACTTCGAGGATCATTACGGGACAAACGGGACGAGATCTAGCAAGAAGAGCCTCCACCCGGTCGGGCACAAATCATGTGCACGACTCGGGCAAGAATACCCGACCAACTGCCTTGTGCCCGAGCGGGCTCACATACCATGCCCGATCGGGCATGCATTGCAGCCACACAACTTGGGCGACTCACCCTAGCCGCACCCGAGCGGGCACAATGACCACCCGAGCGGGTCGCGGCCCGTAACTGCTCATTAAGTTAAGTAAACTTAACTTAAAACAAAGGGAAGTCGATGGGACAATTTAGGCAACATCTAGACCGAATTAGGAGGCTTAAAAAGGAGGCATAAGACGTCATTAGAGAAAGCTTACAGAGGAGATTAATTCAGTTCGTTTTTGGAGAAGACTCTTGCGAGGAGGCAAGCTAGGAGCATTGGAGATCAACCCGACACTTCGGTTTCACTTGGTTTTCATGTTCCTTAGACTTTCTACTTTGTTTATGTTTGTTTACAGACGCATGAGCGAGTAGTTTGTTTGTTCTAGGAGAGGGATTTGCCCCTTGGCTATCCCGGAACCACTTTTGATTTATCTTTTAATGCATCTTCCCGTTTTTGTTTATCTATTCTCAATCTGAGCGCTTGAATTTACTTGTGTTTGCGATGTCCACGTAGATGCATGTGTTAGGGGTTAGGAGAAGGACCGAAAGGAGAATTCTAGTCCTAGAAGATCAGGTTTAGAACAACCGAGGTTAGGCCACAAAAGTAGGGTAGCAACGGTTGAGGGTAAAACGGGCGAATCATAGAGCTTATGTGTTTAGTTCAAGGTGTCAGCCACGAAAGTAGGGGGCAACTTGTCTATATCACGTGTCTATGCCTTGAGAGAGGGTAGATATCATATTAGGATCGTCTAACTTAGATAGATTAAACTGGGATTGCATGATAGATAGATCGATTGTCGGTTTCGGTAGTCTTGTGGTGAAATCGGATTCCTAGAACGTTTGTCTTATCGTTAAGAGTCAATTCATTTATTTACTTTCAGTATTTCATTCTTCCACCATATTTGTTCGTTAGCAAGTTTGATTCATAGTTCGAGTTTAGGTAGTGTTGCGTAGTCTCTGTGGGATCGACACCTAAAATACTACACACGTGTCGTGCACTTGCGGGTAGTTTAGGTTATTTTATTTAACTCTGATAACGCATCATGTGGTTCATGGCAAGATTTTCGATCAGCTCATATGCCTCCTCTACGCTTAGGTCCATGAATGATCCTCTAGCAGCATTATCCAACATTGTCCTATGCTCATTCGCGATCCCATTGTAGAAGATTTGGATAACGTACCAATGCTCTAGACAGTGAGTGATGTGGCCACATCTGCAAAAGGTCCTTAAATCTTCCTCACGCTTCAAATAATGTTTCCCCCTCTCTGCATCTAAACTTTGTAATTTCTCCCCTCATATGAATCGTCTTGTTGAGAGGGAAGAACCGTGATAGGAATAATATGCAGAGTTGGTCCCAAGTAGTGATTGAACTAGCGGGAAGAGATTGCAGCCATGTTTTCGCACGTCCCCCAATTGAGAAAGTGAAGAGACGCAGCAAAATCGCATCCTCCGAGACTCCATGTATCTTGAACATGCTAGAAAGCTCTAGAAATTCTCTAAGGTGTTGATGGGAATCTTCGTGACCATCCAACATATTGTTTTGGTTATCCATCGCTTGTGGATCGGTTGGGTCTACTTTCCCTTCTTCCTTGCCCTTTCTCAGCTGTCTATAGGTTCTCTCGATCTCGGGGTCGATTCGAAATAGGCTCGAAGTACCTTGAGATCTAGTCATACACCAACAAAGGACAAGCAAAAGGAATTAGGTAGAAAGAACAAAAAGAAAACAAAACAAAAGAAAACAAAAACAAGAATGACTCTAAGTCCGTCTAAGACGTGTTGACAAATAATCCTCGGCAACGGCGCCAAAAACTTGATGTGTTCCAAGTTAAACTAAATTAACCTAAACTACTCGCAAGTGCATGACACGTATGTAGTACTCTAGGTGTCGATACCAGAGGGACTATGCAACAGAAACTAAGCTCAAACTAGAATCAAACTTGCTACGAACAAAATATAGGTTTTAAGGTGAAATAATGAAAATGAATAAACCACGAGTTCTAGGCAATAAGACAAACGTTCTAGGATACAGTTTCACCGCAAAGCTTCCGAAACCAACAATCGATCATCTAATCATGTATTCCCAATCAAGATATCAAAGACGGACGATCCTATTGTGATTCCTACCCTCTCTCAAGGCATGGAAACGTGATCTAATCAAGTTATCCACTACTTTTATGGATGATACCTTAAACCAAATCCGTATGATAACACGTAAAGTGTATCAGTTTTAGGTTAGGTATTATTATCATTTTCGCATATATTTCTTAGTTAGAGTTACATTTCCGATAAGATTATTCTTTATATACGCCCATTTTGTTGGTTTTCAGGTTTTAAGGCGACAAGGCCTAAACGAGCATAAAAGGCGAATTCCCTGAATCAAACCACTAAAATAGAAGATATAATTCACTCGGAGCCAAAATCAAGCCACGGAACTCAATGGAACACCCGAGCAACGAGCGGAAAAGAGCAAAATCAAGGATTAAACCTACGGATCAAGAGAAAAGAGCATAAAAAGACGGAAAGGGTGCCCGCTCGGGCACCGAGGTCTACCCGCTGGGGTAAAACCTACGGGTTTAATTGCAACACCTTGCACGACCCAGGCACGGAGACAACATGATCGGGTAGTAATACCCGATCGGGCGCAACAAGGTACCCGCTCGGGCGTTAATTGTTCCTGAAAATCCCCGAGAGTTTACACGACTCGGGCTGTTCAACCACGCGATCGGGAAGCAATGCCCGATCGAGCTCAACACTCTACACGATCGGGCGCGCCTCTGCACGACCGGGTAAAACTACTGCCCGAGCGGGCCGCCTTTCTTGCAATAAACTAGATCTAGAGTTTGAACGAGCGAATAAAAGAACAGAACAGATCCACACGCAAAGAGAGCGATGCCTAGGGCAAGGAAAGGCTTCGAAATCATCGGGAAAGGCTCGGGAGACGCTGGAGAAGGAGAGAAGCATCAATCCACACATCGGTAACACAATAGGAAAGATCGAGGCATCGAGTTTCCTAGGGTTTATCATGTTTAGGGTTATGTCATCTTCTTTGTCTGCAAACTCCATGAGTGAGTAGATTCCCAACTATGGGTTAGGGATATCGGATTGTAATGGATGTACAAATTTATGCGTTAATGCTTAGATCTTTCGTAATTGTTTTGATATTCGGTCCTACAATCAACATCATAACTCTTATACTAGTGCTGCCCGCTCAGTAACATAGGAATTCATATTTTGCTGGAAGGTTAAAGTATGAATCCGGAACCGTTGAATTGTAGGTTAAGTTCGATTAATGAGAATCTGACCGGTCGGTTAATCGACTTAGGAATTATGATTGCGCTCGTAACGCTACCATTGTACGGGTTAATCGTTGTTGGAAGGTAGGGTTGCACGTACTTATGGTTAGGAGGTCTAGGCTCCGCAGAATCATTCCTCACAATAGAGCATGAATTTCTCGTTATCAAGATAATTCGATAGGTTTATGATCTTTAGTTGTTACATCCATACGATTCTCGGTATCACGACACCCGTAGTGTTCTTCATCGAGAAGTCTTCTGAATCCCTCTATCGTTGTCACCATTTAGTTTAGTCTTTTAGATATTTCTCATCATCCCATCATCTACTTCTCACCTTCTTAGTTTAGTGATATTCTTAGGATTGGCTGCATTAGTCCCTAGAGTTCGACTCTGCTACTACACAAACCGTATACTTGCGGTGAAGTGGTCTATGAAATATTATAACTTGATATTTCCGTCATCACGTATGATCTATGATTCATCTGATTAACGCTCAACCATTACTATTCTACTTTTGTGACCTAGTCTCGGTTGTTCTAAGCCTAATCATTTGGGATTAGAATACTCCTTTCGGTCTTTCTTCTAAGTCCCTAACACATGCATCTACTTGGCTTTCGTAAATAAAAGACGATTCAACACTCAAACAAAGAATAGATAAACAAAAATGGGAATTGCAATCATAGATAAATCAAAAGATATTCTGGGATAGCCATGTGCTAATCCCTTCTCCTAGAACAAAACAACTACTCAGTCATGAGTTTGAAACCAAACAACGCAAATGAAATAGATAGTATAAGGAGTATAGAAATCAAACGAGGCGTAGTCCCGATTCGATCTTCCGGTCTCCGTGTGTGTCTCCCGTCAAGAGTGCTCTATAGAATGATGAATAATCCTCTCTCCCCTCTACTCTTCACGTTCTATAACTCAAAAGTTGAATAATTCCCGTGCCAAATTCCATTCAAAATGGAAGTAAGAGAGTTTACTAAGTCATGCCCGACCATGCATGGTATGCAGCCCGGTCGGGCATGCATCTTTTCCTTATTTATAGAATGGTTTACTTTGGTTACCTGACCGTGTTGTGTGAATGCCCGAGCCGTGCAAAGCTCTCGGGGGTATTTGGTGATGTTGAGCCTGACTGTGCTTAGCAGCAAGCCCGATTGTGCTGCACTCTCCATAGGGGTGATCGATCAGGCATTGGAGTTGCCCGGGCCGTGCAAAACTTACGGGACGCTTTCTGGTGAATAAGCCCGATCGTGCATTGTTAATTGTCCAGTCACATGTGATTTTTCACTTCAGCTCGGTCGTGCATCATGAACTGCTCGGTCGTGCTTCTGATGTTGGTTTGCTCCCCGGTCGTGCTGCTTCAGTTGCTCGGCCATGCTATGCTCCTCACTTCAACCCGGTCGTGCTTGTTCAACTGCTCGGTCGTGCTACTTCAAAATGGTTGATCGGTCAGGCTTGGAATGATGCCCAGCCGTGTTCACATCTTGCCCATTTCTTATCCGTTTCTCGTCCAGTTTACTTCGTTGTGATCCTCGATGCTCGTACTTTGTCCCGTCTATGTTATTTAGCTTCAAAATGAACCAAACTACACATTAAAACCTGTAAGAACATGAAAACACAAAAATAAGTAAAACGGATACAAAATCACACGTAAACATCGCAACTATCACCTAAACATCTTTAAAATCATGCGAGAAATGTGTACGAAAACGAGATGATCAATCTCGATTTTTGTTAGAACCAAATCCACCATCTGTTACGGATTTATGACGTCGTTGTTTTCGACGATGTTTCTCCGACTTAGAGCCTCCAAAGGAACAATCTCTTTGTTTTGGCTCCTTCATTCGTGCAATCCACCTCGTCGATGAGATAAAGTTTACCCCCTGCCCCCGATGTGGGCTCCAATGATTCAAATCGTTCTTCTGTGGCCTTCAACCTTCCAGTAACCTCTTCCAACGAAAGTGTTGATAGATCCAACAAAGCTTCAATGGACAATGTGATCTGTTCGAATCTGGGAAGGACAACTCGTAGAACCACCTTGTGTGGCGGTTCAAGATCTCGATAATGGCTAGCTGATTCACTATGCCGGAGAGACGCATAACAAAGTCATCCACTATCTCACCATCATGGAAAGCTATTATCTCGTACTCCTTGCGCACTTTCCGAGTGCTAGCCTTACGTGCTCGATCAGAACTGACACGTATAGACTCAGCCGCTTCCCAAGCCTCTTTTGCATTCTTCTTCACGACGAGCGAAGAGATCATCTCCGACGGCACGCCGCACAGAATGGCGTCAAGCGCTCGTCATCTATGCCTACCTCGACGGTTACCCAAAGTCCTCGTGCTCAGAGCATCACCTTCATCATTAATGACCAATCTCCATAATTAGTCTTCGTGAACATTGAAAATGTCACACCTCCCACCTCTTTAACCACCTTCTGCACCACGTGGTTACCATCATCCTGACGTCGACCATGACGTGGAGGAGGAGAAAAGGACTACCGACGTCGTCCTGTGTTTACAGGACTCCTCGATGCTCCAGCATTGTGTGAGATCGAAGACATTTCTTAATGGATCGATTACACACGCTCTTACACCAATTGTTCGAAATATTAATTCTCTAAGAGAAGAATAGGAAGGATAGGAAGAAGAACAGGATAGGTGTTTGAGATGTGATTTTTCCATTCCATTTCATCCCAATTTATAGGAGAAAAATTACAAAGGATTAAATTACCATTACCCCACTAATAATGGTTAATGGACCACTAACCCCACTAACTCAATTATCTCGAGAAAATGACTCACTCACACCACTAACCCACTAACAAATAACCTTGAAAAAAGTTAAGAAAATATCAAAAATTATCCAATAGATTTCGGGTACCTTCGAGGCGAAGGGCGTAAACTTTGTCGTCGATGACAAGAAGACTTAGAGGTAACTCTGATGATGGGAAGACTTCTACAGAGCAACCAAATGATAGAAACAAATATGTTTCATTAGATTTTAAGGGTATTTTAGTAATTTATATATTTAGATTCGGAATTCAAATTTAAACATTGAAAATTTCAACGTCCATAAAATTGTAACTCCGAAATTTTTTTCCAAACTGTGATTTTAGATTTTAAAAAAAAAATTCATAAAACGAACATAAAATAGAACTTCGAATCTTGACTCTAACTCTGAGTCCTACCGAAGAACATGCACAATTTATTGTTAGATCTCATCAACAAATGTAAAATCATCAATTTTTTTAAACAATTCATTTAGTTTATTCTAAACTTTGTAATAAAACACACACAAATAATTCTGGCAATAAATATACAAAATTTTGGTTTTCTTAATTTATAAACTTAAATATGCCTTTACTTACGAGTTGAACTAATTCAGCTTGAATATATTTTTTTCAAGTAATTTTCTTTTTCTTTTTGTTTTGTGGCATGTGTATTACAATAGATTTGGCTGGAATGATGTAATTACTTCGAACTCAAAATTGTGTTTAAATTCTAAATTTCTTTGAAGCAAATGCAAAATATCCATACTAAAAAGTGTTAAGACGATATTAATCAAACTATAACACATTCGATTTAAGTATTCGGATCTTTATCTGAATTGAAAAGTACAAAAATATATATTATTTTGCTTAATTGATAGCGAAACCTATAATATACAGAAGATGAGTAATTCATAGTTATTTCAATGGACAATAATTAAAATATTCTAAAGTTGTATAATTAGAAAATTTAATGTCTACACTTAAAAGAAAACAAAGAATGACAATTTTTTCTTCTAATTGTGCTTTTGTATTTAGAAAGAGAAGTAGAAAATCGTTAAATAACACATGCACTCTTTATTTACCACACCATTTCATAGATACATATATATGCAATATTTTAAAATATAACTTTTTGTCCATTGATTTTGTTATACAAACTTTTAAGTGAACATTTATGTTAATTTTATTAATAATTATTTTCTTTACTTGTTAATTTGTTTTAGTTTGTTTGATAACTGAGGTTTACAAATTTTCAATTTAAAAACAATTGAAAATAAAGAATTAGTTTATATCTTTTACGTATATTAATATTTTATAATTTTCAATTTAAATTCATAATATCATTTTTGGATGATGTTGGTTATCCATCAATTTCTAATCGAGTTTCATTTTTAAAATCGATTATATATTTAATTTAGATTAATCTAGTTGATAAACGAAACAAATATCAATTTATCATATATATATATATATATACACACATACACACACAAACAGATAATGTTATCATTCAAAAAAAAAATATAGAGTCGGGAACTATATAATATATTATGTCATTCAAACTAATCATGTAAACTACAAAAGAAAAAACTATTTTTTCTTGTAGCTCTCGTGTTGTCACATTGATGGTCCTAAATACGTCATGTCTTTTATATATGCACATATATATACATATTTATAAAAAAATTATTTCCTATGTCTCTTGTTTGATAAGATATTATTCGACCATTAATCAGAAAATTTAAAAAAAAAAGAGAGAGAGGAAAAAGAAACATCGGGAGAACAAAAGGGTAAAAAACATAGGAGCATTGCGGAGAGAGAGAGGGGCATGGTAGTTAAAAGACAATACATCGTATTCTCGGATATCACTCAGAATCCTCTCTCTTCCTTTTCTCGGTGATGTCGTGATATTTTTTTAAATGTGATTTAAATTTAATAATATCAAAGATATTTCATATTTTTTTATTGCACAGAATAAATTTTTAGAATTGTTAATAATTTACAATCATATAAATAAAATAAATTTATAGAGAATATATATGAAAACTAATGTAAAGTGGAGGTTGCATAACTTCCAAAACAGAGAGATTCAATTTCACCAATTATTCTCTTATTAAAATTGATAATAATAAATAGTTTGAATATGATATAAGATTTATATTTTTTTAAATGATAAAAGGTATATAATTGTATTGATTAATTACTTAATTTATAGTAATTATATATTAACATTTAAATATATTTAAGGTTAGATGAAAATAAAAAATAAGTATATTCAAGGATTTTAAAATTATTAAAATTGAAATTAATAAATAGTTTGAATATAATATAAGATATAATTTTTAAGTATTAATTATATATTAATATTTAAATATATTCAACGTTAGATTGAAATAAAGATTGATAAGTAATTAGTTTAAATAATTAAATGATTTTAATATTTTTTTAAGTTATATTTATTTGTTTTTATAACAATTTTTATGGAAATATATATTGGTATGATATTTTAAAATATTGTCCAACAAAATTTGTCAAGAGTGAAAGTGATTTAATGAATAAAAACTTTAAAATGTTTATTGTGATATATGATCATGTGTTTTTTATTAATTGATTAAATTAAAATAATAATTCAATTTAAATAATTAAAACATAACATTTTTATGGATAATATATTCACTATAATCTAATATAAATTTAAATAAAAATAAATTAATATTTCAAGACATATAAATAAAATTACAATAAATTTTTGTACGTGAAAAAAATAAAAAAAAGACATTTATTTGTTATTAATGATAGTAATAATAATAACAACAAATAATAGAAATTATGATACAAACATTAAAATAAAACATATATATGTGATAATACATGATATATATATATATAAGAAATTTTAATTGGAAAACATATATGGCATATATCATATATGATAAATAATAATCTCTTAAAATATCTATGATTGTTAAGTAAACATAGAAAATTTACGTAGTAATAAAATAAATTTTAATTTATTATAGTAAATAAACTTAATATCGTTATTAAATAAATAAAATAAATATGTGATTAGTTACAAACAAGGAAATTGTTATCAAAATCTATAAATATGAAAGTTATTTTTTAAAATTTTACCCCAAAAAATTTAAGTGGGAAGTTATAATTTCTGTGTTTTTTGTTTTGTTTGTCCATTTTATGTAGCTACCGTTTCCCGTCTGTGCATTATGGGATTGTTAGGATTCTCTGCTTAATTTTTCCAAGCTAAAAGAATTCATATCCGCCTTTGTTTGGTATAGTTTTGTAAGGAAATTTGAATCGTCTGTGTTGTATTTGAATTTGCAGGTATTCTGTTGTCTTAGAAAGTAAGCAGCGTAGCGAAAGCAGGGCTTAGTGTAGTGTGTGTCTATATATATATATGTATATATTAGGACGAAGTCATTTAATAATCGTACGGCTTCACTGGCCTAAAACATGACAAATCAACGCCTTGCATAGCAATGATATTAATTTTTGTTAAATAAATGTTAAATAAATTATTTATTTGGCCGCCTCATAAAATATAATAATAATATTTCCACATTCCAAATAACATTATATATTCATATTGGAAATACCAGTCGAAATTATAAAAAATGTATACTTCTATTTTTCTTGAATAATCTGATTTCAGATGTTAGATTTTTGAAATTTATAAAAGAAATATTCCTTTTTAATACAATAATGAGGTTACAGACCCCGCGACCGAATATTCGGGATTTTAAATATAATAGATACTTTTTAATATTATTAGTTTAAATTAATAATGTTATTATTAAGTTTTTTATCAAAAAATTATTGATAAATATTTTTTAAAAACGTTCAAAATCATAAATAAATTAAAAAATATTTTTATATATTAATTGTAATAATAGTTTTGAAAATCTTTATAAATAATTTTTAAAATAGGTTGTTATCAATACTTGGATTTTACAACAAAAAAAATTGGATTTATGTTAAATATTAGTAATACTTATTTTAATAAATATTTGAAGGGTGAATACGAAGAATAACACAAGAATAAATATAGAATCAAATTATAATTATTTTACAATAAATATTATAAACGTAGTAATCGATTATTAATGATTGTCATACTGATTTTAAAAATTCTTAAAATTCTAACTTTGATTTTACAGTTTTTTCTATATCTTTGAGATATGACATTTGAAGAACCATTGTTTGAATTACAAAATAAAAAAACAAATAGTTAAAAATATACAAATAGAATTAGTAATTATTAAAATACTTACTCTAAATTTGCAGAATTTATACACTAAGAATAATGAATAGAAATTATAATGCTTTTACAGAGGGAATTAATATTTTAAACGAAACGTGAGAAATTAATGGTATTCGTGGAAGTTAGACTAAATTGGGCTAACTTCAAAAATACCCTCGTAGGGCTAAAACACTTCAAAAATACCCTTTCCGAAAAAAGAAAAAAATTTTAACTTCAAAAATACCCTTATAAATGTTGATATTCCCAAAATACCCCTGCGACCTTACGACCCAGCAACCCAGTTTGACCTTGCGACCCTTGTTCCTCTGCGAACATTGGACCCCTGCGACCCTTGGACCCGTGCGATACTAATTTATTATTTACAAATTATTTACAAATAATATGAATAAAATTTTGAAAATACAGCTCAAATCAAAATATGTTGGACTCGTGCGACCCTTGTCCCTCGCGACCCTTGGACCCGTGCGACCCTTGTCCTTCGCGACCCTTGGACCTGTGCGACCCTTCTGACCATTGCGACCCTTCCGACCATTGCGATCCATTTGTCCATTTCGACCCTTTCGACTAGTCTTTTCAATGTCAGACTACCGTTTTTTCCAGGTGCTAGCTATGCTTTTTATTTTATCAATGCCACATTCAAGACCTATATTAAAGGTTCTTTAATGTGGTCAATACATGCACCTTGGTCATTCTTTGTATTTATTGTCTTTCTGGAATTTTAGGAGTCCATTTATTTTTCGTTATAAATAGAGGAGGAAAAACCGAAAAGCTACAATAAGTACCAAATCATCTCTTGTTTCTAGTCTTTCATTCTCTCAAAAGGGAGATTTCTAACATCTAACCCTAAATTCTCTGAAAAATCCTTGTTACCTTTGTGACCGTTAAGGTCACATGGTCGACCCAGGGCATCGTGTTGTCTATTTGTTACTCAATGTCTTAGTAATCGTCAGACTCAGTCTATTTGAAGATACACACAAGTATTTACAACGTGGATGGAGGACTTTGTGATGTATCTGCACGACATAAGGTCTTGGTAATCGGCAGACTCAGACATCAAGCTGTATCCGTGTTACCTAAGGTCACGGTTGGAGGTCAAATTGGAGAAGGCGTTGAGTCACACACGACTCTTCTTGCGGGGAAGGGTTGTGATGTGTCTTTAAACTCGACAAATTTGACCTTTTTTTCTTTCCTTTATTTTCTCGAACTTCTTTTTGTCTTTTTCTTCTTCTTCAACATTTTTCTTCCCTTTTTTAATCGTTGTGACCTTTGAGACCTTATGTAACCTTATGTAACTTTTGTGACCTTTGTAACCTTTGAGACCTTATGTAATCAATATTTAAACGTTGAAAATGACTTATTTTGTATCTATTGTTCGTAAGATTATGACCCAATATGACCCGTTATACGACGCTCAATCGGATTAAATTAGAATCAGGTTTAAACGGGAACCCATCCGACGCATGCGACCACATATGACCCTTATACGACTCACGCGACCACACATGACCCATGTACGACTCATGTGACCACACATAACCGATGTACGACTCATGCGACCACACATGACCCATGTACGACTCATGCGACCTATGCGACTCATGCGACTTGTCGTTTTGCTGTTAGACTCCTGTC
>CM071873.1:18400752-18414334 GCA_036759665.1 Gynandropsis gynandra
CAAATCCTCTTCTGAGCCATCTCCGCTTGGCTCTTTTCTTGAGACTGGATTTGGACGTCGAAAGAATTCAAAAGCAAAATCACCAACAGTGTCGGAAGATTGGTTTTCGGTGATCGAAACTTTCTCGGCAGCCTTTGATTTTGGATTAGGCATATGAATCCCGACATCCCTTAGAAGGTCTCTTACGGCGTTGATGATTCTCTTCTCCGACTTCCTTATTTCCCCTATTAATTTCTTCTCCAATGTCAGAGGGACTGCAGCATCAGCATCACTCACGCTCTCTTTCCTCTTAGTCCCTTTTTCCTTCTCCTTTTTTTTATCACCAAGAGTTGCTTTTCGTGTCAGCAGTTCTTGCTTACGGATATCCTCCCAACAGATACCCTTCGGATTTCTACGAAGATGTTTCATCCATATCTGAACATCGGGATCATCACATCCCTCGTAATCCTCTAGATCAGAAAGTAAAGCTTCCTCTTCGTGTTCAGCACGAAGAATACTTAGAATATCCTGAAAAACAAAACATAACCATTATTACCCTCTGTGACCCTTGTTTCCCTTGTGAACCTTGTGTAATCGTTACCTTAGAATCTCCAATCTGCCTTATCACATCTACATACTTCGGGTTAAAATTGGATTTAAACATCTTCTTGCACATTCTTGGGCATGATCGATGCACATCCACAACCTCAACATACCATCCCTTTTCGCCCAAACTAAGGATGGTTTCAATGGAAGTAACTGAAACATTAAAACAAAATGGTAAGAATGCAAAAAGTATGAAAACATTCAAGTTATTCAAATAATATATACAACTTACCATTAATGGGATCATGAAACTGCCACAATACCATTTTGGTTTCGGTGATTCCCCGCTAACGTGCTTGTGGCAAGTATCCACAATCTTCTCGAATGTGTAACGACCCCATGGAAAGCCTTCACAAAATTCCAAGTCATCAACCATATCAATGAGATCATGGTTGATAGAGTTTTCTACTGAAGGCTTGTGAGCCATAACTTGCGCTAACAACATTAAAGTTGCGAACCTCTTCAGGTCGTCGGAATTCTTCGCCTTCACAAGCTTTTCACTGACTTGTTCGGGGGTCACGTTTCCACGGCCGAAATTCTTCAGCATGAATGTGACACCCATCATGGACTCCCATCCTATGGGATATGGTCCGCATTTCAATCTGGAAATTAGTGCGTGCTCCACTATAGAGTACTGGATGGGAATGCCGTTTATGACAAACCACAACTCTGTATTGTCTCGTACAATCACGGAGTGATTTAGTAGTACAGACATTTGAACCTTCGTCAATGTGGAGTCACATTGTAAGTGGAATAAATTCCTAAATTGTGACTCCTTCTCGAAGTAATGCAACTCGTGTTCATATAAGATTCCTCTCAGCGTCCTTTTGTCTCGTGGAGGATAACACTTGGTGGTGATCTTTGGCATTATGTCCATGTGCTTGAATTCATACACAAATCTCGGCTTTGGCGCCACCTGCAAAATGACCAATTACGAATACATTATATTTCTACCGACTTAAGCGACCCATGCGACTCAACCGACCCGTGCGACCCTCAACCGACGCGTGCGACCCATGCGACTCAAACGACCCTCAGACACTCCGTGACACTCACCCATTTCAAATCAATAAACTGAGTCGAAGATGGTTATGCAACTACTGCGACCCTTACTACTCAACCGACTCACTGAGTCGAAGATGTTCATGCAACTCCCGCGACCCTTGCAACCTAACCGACTCACTGACACTAACACTCATCCATTTCAAATCAATAAACCATTTTGTGACTCGAAAGCTTGCAAAACCCTAGAAATCGAACTACTTACACTTATTGACGCCATTGAAGATTGACTCGTGCTCTCTTCGTCACTGCTGCTGTTGATTCTAGCCATTTTCCTACTCGCCAACTTCAAATCGATCCCTCTCAAGTTCGACATCACTTATTTCTTTCTTGCTATCAACTTTTAAACAGGTCTCACGGCGAAAAACTATTCGGCTTTCTCGTTTTTGACAGTTTTTCACTTCGAAAAACTGTCGAACTTGGGTTTTTTTCACGTTCGAACATTAAGGGCAAGTTTGTCTTTTCTTCATCGGATTAATAATTATTTTAGGGAAGGGTATTTTTGAAGTGGTTTAGCCCTATAAGGGTATTTCTGATATTCCGCCGACTAAATTAATAATTGAATTATAAATTTATTGTTAGATTTAAACTTTTTCTGATATTCCGCCGACTAAATTAATAATTGAATTATAAATTTATTGTTAGATTTTAAACTTTATTCAATTTTAAATTTATATTCTTACACAATTTATAATAATAAAATAATTTAAAAATTAAAAAATATTTTTAAACACAATTTAAAGTGGGAAGTTATTGTCTTTAATGAAAGTTAAAATAATTAATAATTAAATTATTTATTTATTATTAAAGATATGTTAAAAAGTAAAATGATATAATACTAATTTAAAGAATATTTGAAATAAAATCAAATGATTTTAAAATTATAATCTTAAGCATTTTATAATAATAAAAATTAAATTAAACTAAAGCTTGTTAAACATAATTACAAATAAATAAAATGATTTTTATTTTAAAACTTTTTTGTTGTTTAAAGAAAAAATAATATATTTATTGAATAATATTTAAATTTTAACGATTTTAAAATAAAACATTTAATTTTATATTTAACGATTATAAAATAAAATATTTTTTAAAAATATTTTCAACATTTTCTCTCTTTGATTTTTGTTTTAGTAATATTAGAATTCTTAAATCACAGTTCTGTCTTATCCAATATTTACCTACTTTTCATATAAACCATTTTATTCAATAATTATATAACGAGATTGTACAAATTAACATGGAACATGTTAATAATATAAGCTATTTTTGTTTGTGACGTTCTAAAGAGTTTTCTCTTTGTTAATTTAAATTGCTAATTAAATTTATGGAGGTTTACTATTTTCAATATAGTAATAATATATAAGTCATTTTCAGAAAATCGTATTCATTTTCTCAAGTTTTATATAATATAAAAATATTAACATCAGATTTCTTGATTAAATCATTATATCTTTCTGGCAAATATATGACGATTGTAATCATCGTGATTAAATTATGAGATATGATGTTAATAGTTCTCCTCAAGTTCGTAATGATCAATGACTGAGAAGTATAGCCTCGTAAAAATTTTACTAAGAAAACCTAGTGGGACAAAACTTGGTGAAGGAAAAAGAGTACTATCACGAAGCAGTATTTATGTTTGTATCATTCGAACTTGGTCTTCTCGGCGGCTTTAGGATATCGATAAGCCCATCCTCTTTTGAAGACTTGTACTGCTTCTCTCGTTGAGAGTTTTGTAAATAGATCTGCTAGATGGTCCGAACTCCTGAGATGATTCTTTTTTCTCACGGATAAAATGGTATCCGATCTCGATGTGCTTCATTTTTTCATGAAAGAACGCGTTCTCACGGATAAAGTGGTAGTCGATCTCGATGAGACACATTTGATTAAAGTTCCCCCTCTTGATGATCTTTATGTTTCTCTTCAATGGGCGTCTTAACCGATTTAGCACCGAGTTTCCCCATCTCAATCAGGAGATTAAGAATGTATTTCCTTTGGGGCAAGAACAAACTATTAGTAAAATGAGTAACTTCAATCACAAGGAAATATTTCAATTCTCCTAAATCTTTTATGTCGAAGGTTCATTTTAAGAACTCTTTTGTGTTTTCAATTCTGATACGATCATTTCCCGATATAATAATGTCACACCGTACACGAGCAGAACAATGGTATCTGATTCCACTTGAATTGAAAATAGAGAATTATCTGCTTCACTTTTAACAAATCCGTGACAGGTGAGTGCGTCATGAAACTTACTGTACACTCTTGGGGATTGTTTTAGTCCATATATGGCTTTCTTAAGTTTGCAAACTCGATTTGTGCCTTTGCCATACCCTGATGGACAGTGCATGTAAATCTCCTCGTCAAGATCTCCTTGGAGGAACACATTCTTAACGTCCATCTGTCATAGGTCCCAATTAAGGTTAACAATCACTAATAATAAGATATGTACACTACAGAATTTAGCTACTGGAGTAAGTATCTCGGTGTAGTCCTCTCTGTAAGTTTATGTATAGCCTTTTGCTACAAGCTGAACTTTATGGCGTTCAATTGACCCATCACTTCTATATTGGATTTTAAATATCCACCTACAACCTACAACTTTTTTTATCTTTTGGTAGATCCACAAGATCCCACGTCTGATTTTTCTCAAGGCACATATTTCTTCGTTCATTGCAGACTCCAACTTTGGATGATTCATACCCTCAGTGTAAGAATTAAGTTCTTTTCCTTGATCAATTTTACTTAAGAAAGTAGAGTGGTGACTTGGTAAGAAAGAAATATCACAATAATTTTGTATCGGGTGAGAGATAGCAAGACATGTGTAGTACTCTCCTTTATACAACCACTCTGAGACCAGTCTTTGGATCCTAGTACTGCGCCGAGGGACGACAATATTATCATACTCCTGAACAATTGCATCTTCGAGAGTCTCTTCCTCCTCTTCTAGAGTATCGAGCTCTAGAGTGTGATCTTCAGCTGGACACTCGTCTAGTGTCTCAAAAAACATATTTTCGTCTGTATTCTGGGCGGGCATATATGGGCGATCAGCTGGTAGTTGAACCTATTCATCCATAAATCGAGGTTTTATTGTCAGTTGGTGGGATCCTACATTAACTCGTTCTTGCAGTTGAGTAACAAAAAACGTAGAGAAGAATTGAGATCTTGTGATACCAATAGGTTTTCAAGGTCACTCCAACTTTATTTCTCATAGAACCCATGTTCCTCAAATTGGACTTCACGGGACACAATAATTCATCCCGAGTCTGGATGGTAGTATTTATATCTCTTCGAGCGATATCCCACAAACATGCACTTCATACTTTTTGGATTGAACTTAGTTCGTTGATATTCTGGAAGAAACACATAGCAAATGCACCCGAATACACAAAGATAATCAATATCAGGTTTTACTTTGTTTAGTACCATATATGGAGATTTGTCTCCAAGATATTTGGTCGGTAGAAGATTGATGAGGTGATAAGTTGTGATAACACATCCCTCCAGAAACGTTTTGGGACTTTGTGAATGAACATGATGGTTCGAGAGACTTCCATCAAATGTTGGTTCTTTCGTTCCGCTACTCTATTTTGTTGCGGGTGTATGGATATGAGGTTTGGTGAACTACCCCATGATGGTCGAGAAACGATCCCAGTTCTTGGTTGAGAAGTTCATCACCATTATCTGTATGAAGACATTTAATATTTGTTTCATATTGAGTTAGAACATGGTGATAAAACTTGCAAAGCACTCATAGACAGATGATTTAGATTCAAGGAGTAACCATGTAAACTTGGATTTTTCATCGATAAAACTAACAAAATATTTCTTCCTATATCTAGAATAACATGGAGCCGTCCACACATCAGAATGAATCAAATCAAAACATTTATCATATATTGTTTTTGAGACCGGAAAAATAGTTCTATAATGATTACAATCATCATGATTAAGGGGAATTGTTAACATCATATCTCGTTATTTAATCATGATGATTAAAATCATCATATCTTTGGCAAGAAGATATCATGATTTAATCACGATGATTACAATTGTTCATATATTTGGTAAGAAGATCTCGTGACTTAATCACGATAATTATGGTCGACATTATCTTTGGCAAGAATCCTCGGTAACGGTAACTCATGGAAACTTGATGATTCTTTATAATCATTATTTGTTTTCTCCTTGTCTTTTTGTGTGCATGTATTACTTTTTCTTTTGTCTTCTGAATATGGTAATGTTCTTCCTATGTACTGTGAGAAATAAGATAAAATACTCGTATTCTCTTTATGTCTTCTTCTGTTAATATCCACCAAATTCTATATGGTATTAGAGTAGAAAGTCTAAGGACCATTCGTCTTGTTATTCTTTGCATATCAATGGACGCTATGAAGCGTATTCCGATTCTCCAATGGAGAAAACTACACAATCTGTTCTAGAATTCTCTAAACAAACCTTCAAAACTGTTATTATTGGAATTACATCCACCCCGAAGAAAGAGAAATGTTCGATACAAATGTGGGTTAAGCAAAGAAGACCCAAAATGAATCCACAACCATCATTCTCATCCAAAATTCTCTAGAAATTCTTCTTCTTTAGGCGTATGGCCACATTCGAAAGCTAAGGATTTGTGGGACGAGCTAAAAACCGTATACGACTATGTCTCCAACTTCAACTGAATGTACGAGGTTCGGAAGATACTTCAGTCCATCCATTAGGAAGGGCATCCATTTAATGATCTCATAGCCGAGCTCAAAGATCTGGGGGTCGAGCTCAAAGATCTACATCCAGACACCACCGATCCAAAAGCAATCGCAGCTCGTCATAATCAAGACAAAGTCTTCTGTCTCCTATCTACCCTTGATGCATTCTACAACGACCTTATCAATCATGTCCTTCGTCAGTCGAAGTTTCCGACCCTGAATGATGTGTGCATGCTAATCAAGAAGGAAGAGGGGTCGAATCGGCTCTTCAAATGGTCCACGGAGATAACACATCTCAGCAAACAACACAATGGTTCCAGTAACAATTTTAAACTCCCAACTGATCAAAAATTTTACTATTGTGATCACTGTAGGAAGAAAGGTCAATAAAAAGAGAGATGATGGATCGTTCATCCTCACATCAAGACTCGGAGCAAACATGGCTCGTTCTCGAGGGAGACTGCACATCTTACGTCTCATCAAGAGACATCTTCGGTGGCCCAACAAACTTATGAGACGATGAAGACTCTCGAACACATTATCAACAAAGTACTCAACACCACCGTTATCTCGATGATTTAATCATGCACTTTATCATATCTTTGGTAAGAAGATCTCGCGATTCACGATAATTATGGTTGACACTATCTTTGGCAAGAAGATTCTCGGTATCGGTAATTCATGAAAACTTATCGATTCTTTAAAATTATTATTTATTTTTTTCCTACCTTTTTCTGTGTGCATATGTTCTTCCATTTTCATATAATTATAAAGTTTCATTTTTCTTTTTTTTTTCAAAATATTGCAATCTTCTCAATATAATATTTTTCTTATATATTGTAAAAAATAAAATAAAATACTTTTATTATCTTTGTATCTTTTTATGTTAATCTCTACCAAATTCTATAAAAAACTTATATTTACTCTTTTCTTTTTTTTTCTAGTATCTAACTCCCCTTAAACACTCACCAACCAAAGTTTTATAAAAATCTTTAATAGTAATCAATAATATATATACATTAAAATCGATTATAAAATTTTCTTATAATTTAGTTTGATCATTTATATGTTATCATCACAATGTGTCATTTTTTCCTTGGTTGGGTCGAAACATTTACCGAGTGGGAAATGAAATAATGAGAATATAGGACACGAGCATTAATTTCCTATAAATTGTTTTAAACAAATTTGAATATTTGTGAATTGAATGTTACAAAGTCACCAAATTTTTGTCCTAATTTTTACCTACTTACATAGATAGAGAAACAAACAAATCGAGGATTTGTATATGTAGTTTTTTTAAAAGGACTATATCATTAATTGAAAGTGTGACAATATTGACTCGATTTTTCTCGCTGACAAACTGTCGAATCAATTCTATTAACATTTAATAGCATGAGTATATATACATACATATATAACATTAATGTTGTATTACCATATAGTCTATTAATCTCGTTATAGATATAGTCTAACGAAATCTGTACAATATGTTTCTAGACGGTGTATAAAAATATAAACAACATATAATATATTATAGAGATCTTCTGAATACAATTATTGAAACGATAAATATCCAACATTACAATGAGAATGTGTGATTATGGAATTTAAATATTAATTAATAAGAGCGAAAAATAAATAGAAAGAAAATTCAAATAAAACAAGAGATTGAGGAAGTGCCAGGGTGGCAAAATGGGTATGATTGGGGTGGGTGGGGCCCATCTGAAGTTTGCCTCCGCCCTGTCAGCCCACATGCAGCTTCCCTGTGACTCCCAACTATTTCCGCATTTAGTGCATCCTTACGAACCCCAATTTCAGTTTCGTTTTATTATATAACTCTTGATGTTATATATAATAGGAAAAACAGTCTATTCCCCCTTTGATTTTCATGCTTTAGTCTTATTTCCTCCTCGATTTTGACCTTCGTCCTATTCCTTCCTTGATTTTCAGTTTCAGCTTATTTTCCTCTCGATTATCATGTTTTAGTCCTATTCCTCCCTCGATTTTGACCTTATTCTATTCCCCCCTCAATTATCACAAATCTGCCTAAAACTCCCTCCGATTTTGACCCAATTTTGACCACATTTTGATTTCAATTTTGACTCAATTTTGATTTTAATTTTGACCCAATTTTGATTTTAATTTTAATTTTGATTTTAATTTTGATTTTGATTTTGATTTTAATTTTGATTTTAATTTTAATTTTGATTTTTTAATTTTAATTTTAATAATAATAAATTATTATCTCAATTTTGACTTGATTTAATCCTAATTAGTCCAAATTAAGTATACATTGAAAATCCGATTTAATCCGAATTAAGTTAAATTGAGTCCAAAATTGAGTCAAAACTATGTCAAAATTGATTTTATTAGTCATGAGATATTAATTTCATGCCACATGTTGGCATCTTAAATATTGGTTCCATCACCTCGGAGTGTTGTATAAGATTTTATTGGATATTTTTACTTAATTTATAATAATAAAATAATTATAGACTTACCGTTGTTATACCGTTTATCATAATTTAAATGGTCGAATTCCAATTTAATTAATCATATTTCGATATTAAAATCAATATAAAAAATATATGTGTAAAAATATTTATTAATATTATTTACTGATAGATCAAAATAAATGATATAATTGAAAATTAAATAATTAGTCAATTACAATTATTGATTCAAATATATAATTATTGATTCGATTTTAGGATGTCTTGGGATAATATTAAATAAAAAAACTTATGCTTTGATGGTTAACGGTAGGATTTATATGTTACGAATAACTTGATTTATTAAAATTAAAATTAAAATCAAAACTAAAACCAAAATTGAAATTAAAATTAAAATTAAAATAAAAATGAAAATTAAAAACAAAATTAAAATCAAAATTGAGTCAAAATTAAAATCAAAATTGGGTCAAAATTAGGTCAAAATTAAAATCAAAATGTGGTCAAAATTGGGTCAAAATCGGAGGGGGTTTTAGGCAGATTTGTGATAATTGAGGGGGGAATAGGATGAGGTCAAAATCGAAGGGGGAATAGGACTAAAACATGATAATCGAGGGGGAAATAGGCTGAAACTGAAAATCGAAGGGGGAATAAGACGAGGGTCAAAATCGAGGGGGGAATAGGACTAAAGCATAAACATCAAGGGGGGAATAGGCTGTTTTTCCTATATAATATAATGTGCATATTACAACTTCCACAAAATTATACATATATTAAGTTTTTAAATACACTCTATACCATATTACAACTTCCACAAAATTATATATTTATGTGCATTTTTATCACTTTTTCAAATGGTTTTAAGAAAGTACAGGAAAAACAATTGTTTGATTAAAATGTTTGATTTGAGTGAATTAGTTATATGTTTTATTCCATGTAATAACACTGTTTAATATAAAACTAATAGCTAATGTATTTTCTTATTTCATAACGAAGGGTTTACAAGACTATTTATAGACAATTGAAAACCCTAAGTAAGTAAATTTTCCTTAATATAAAATATAAACTTTCCTAAATATAAAATATAAACTTTCCTTAATATGCCCCCTCAAGACGGAGCACGGAAGGTGATTCCGATCTTGACACAGAGATCATGGAAAGAAGAGCGCGGAAGCGGCTTCGTCAGAATGTCAGCAAGCTGATCGCGGGAGGTGACGTGAGAAACCCGAAGAGAACCGTCTTGAACTTGACCCCGAACGAAAAGAAAATCCAAAGCTAGATGTTTCATACGTGAGTGAAACACTGGATTAGCACTGAGATAGGTGGCCCCGACGTTATCACAGTAGATAGTAGGCGTACCCGTAGGAGAAACACCAAGTTCAGATAGCAAGGACATGAGCCATCGAAGTTCCGCGGACGTGTTGGCTACTGACCGATACTCAGCTTCAGTTGATGATCGAGAGACACTACCTTGTTTCTTGGATGACCAAGAAATCGGATGTCGTCCAAGATATACAATATATGCCCCGTAGAAGTGAAGTCATGCCAATCACCAGCCCAGTCCGCATCACTAAATGCATGCAACTGGAGCATGTTGGAGGCCGAGAGAAAGACACCAGCATTACGCGTTCCGTTAAGATAACGAAGAACATGTTTTGCGGCTTGCCAGTGAAGATCCGTTGGAGCGTGCATGAACTGAGATAGCTTGTTGACAGCAAAACTTACATCCGGGCGAGTGAGCGACAGGTATTGCAAACTGCCAATGATTGTCCGATACTCCGATGGATCATCTAGAGGTGTCCCCGAGCGAATTGTGAGTCGCGACGTTGAAGCCATAGGCGTCTGTATCGGCTTAGCATCCTGCCTTTGTGTCCGGACTAGGAGATCATTGATGTATTTGTGTTGTGTGAGCATTAGGCCTGTGTCCGAGCGAGAGACCTCAACCCCAAGGAAGAAGGATAAATTGCCAAGATCTTTCAGAGAGAACCGAATCGCCAATGCCGTGATGAAGTTTTGAACTCGCGTAGAACAACTACCTGTCACAACAAGATCATCCACATAGACGAGAACGAAGATAGAGACTTCGTGATCTCGAAGAATAAAGAGAGATGGGTCGGCAAGAGAGTTACGAAACCCATGTGTGACGAGGAAGTTGCGCAGTTCAGAATACCATGCCCGAGGTGCTTGTTTAAGCCCATAGATAGCCTTTTGTAACTTGCAAACATGCGTTGGATTATCCTTGTCAATAAATCCCGGTGGTTGAGACATATAGACCTCTTCAATTAGACGTCCCTGCAAAAAGGCATTGTTAACATCAAGTTGTCTAAGGGGCCAACCTTTGGTGACAGCAATGCTTAGGACAAGTCGAATGGTTGCCGGTTTGACAACGGGGCTGAACGTCTCATGAAAGTCAACTCCCGGACGCTGATGAAATCCTTTAGCAACCAAACGTGCCTTGTACCGTTCAATAGTCCATCAGGCTTTCGTTTAACACGGAAGACCCACTTACATCCCACAATGTTGGAGCAGCCTCGGGGGGAACTAGGGTCCATGTGCCATTTCGAATAAGCGCATCAAACTCTTCCGTCATAGCCTTGCGCCAGTTTGAGTCTTTTAATGCTTGGGCAACTGATGTAGGTTCGATGTCAGTCCCTGACGCCGTGGCCAAGAGGGAGAATAGCTTGTTTGGCTTAGTGATGTTGTTCTTGGACCGTGTCGTCATAGGATGCAGATTTGTTGTAGGCTGCACCGTAGCTTCAGGATCAGTGCTTGAGCAGGTTGATACAGAGGTCACGACAGCATGATCGAGCAGGAAGACTGGCTGAGAGGTGTCTGCAACTGTAACAGGTTCGGCATCATCATGATCCACATGAGTGTCCACGGTAGGAGTCACGACAGGTGAAGAATCCGAGCTGGGGGACAGACCCGTGGACGATGGAACAGAGGAGGGGACGAGAGAAATAGTAGGGTCCGAAGACAAGGGGGATGATGACGAAGGGTGTGGTGACATGGACGGGAAGAATTTTGAGTAGGCCGTATAAGGGAAGATGTTTTCATGAAACTCAACGTGTCTAGACACATAGATACGAGAGGTAACGGGCTCTAGACATAGATAGGCACTTTGTGTGGGAGAGTATCCTAGGAAGACACATGGAGTAGATCGAGGGGATAATTTGTGGGAGGAGTAAGGGCGAAGCCAAGGATAACAGAGACACCCAAAGACCCTAAGTTTATCATAGTTCGGATCAACCCCAAAGAGACGTATGTAAGGTGATGACATGGAAAGTGTTGGAGTTGGCATTCTATTGATCAGATAGACAGCCGTGGTGAATGCATAAGACCAAAAAGAGAGAGGGAGGGACGCATGCATAAGAAGAGACATGCCAGTTTCGACTATGTGTCGGTGACGACGTTCCGAAATGCCGTTGTGCTCGGGTGTGTGGGGTGGGGTAGTGAAATGAGAGATACCATGGGAGGAAAGGAAGGAGGCTAGGGAAATGTATTCACCTCCATTATCAGTGTAAAGTGTTTTGATTTTAGTGTTGAATCTGTTTTCGACAAGAGCTTTGAACTTCATAAACGTGTCAAGAACTTGAGATTTGGCTTTAAGTGGATATAACCAAGAGTAACGAGTGAAATGATCAACAAAAAGGACATAGTATTTGAAGCCATCGATGGAAGCAAGCGGAGACATCCATACGTCAGAAAAAAGTATTTCTAGAGGCATAGAGGAAGTGATAGTAGATTGAGCAAAAGGAAGTTTATGGCTTTTATTACGTGCGCAAGAGTTGCAAAACATAATGGAGGAATTCCGAGACAACGGCAAATGAAACTTAGACACGACATGCTTTAACATAGGAAGGGATAAATGACCTAAACGAGAGTGCCACTCGGACAAAGTGGACTTGACACTACTGAAAGCAACAAAGGTTGACGCAGAGGAGGGTTTGAGCGGCCACTCATAGATACCGTCTTTACTTTTACCTGTTAGGATTGGTGCCCCCGTGCTGAGATCCTTCACCTGAAAAAGATGTGGAAAGAATTCCACAAAAACTCCATTAGTATTACAAAGCTGGTTGACCGAGACGAGATTTTTATGAATCGATGGCACACAAAGCACATTAGTAAACGATAAAGGACGTGTGGTAGAAGGCATAGAAAAAGAACCCGGGTGAGTTATGGGTAGGGTCGAGCCATCACCAACAATCACATCCTCTCCTCCACGGTATGGACTATGAAGTGCCAGATTTTGAAGATCGGATGTGATATGATGCGAAGCCCCACTGTCAAGAAGCCACGAACCAGAATCATAGTACGGCGCGAGCGCATTGTGAGCCTAAATCCCGGTGGTTGAGACATATAGAGCTCTTCAATTAGACGTCCCTGCAAAAAGGCATTGTTAACATCAAGTTGTCTAAGGGGCCAACCTTTGGTGACAGCAATGCTTAGGAGGAACATGGTCGGGCATGCGTGCCCGATCGGGTGGAAATGGAGTGCCCGCTCAGGTTATTTGTCATCAAGATGCGCCGAAGGTTTGCACGACTTGGGCTGAAGAGGAACACGCTCGGGCATAGGTGCCCGCTCGGGTGAAAATGGATGTACACGGTCGGGTACAAGGCTTGCACGAGCGGGTAGAAGCTGTGCCCGCTCGGGCCCTTGATTACTAATTCTAATTCCCAAGATTTATAACAACCAAATCATGAGAAATCAGATCTATTTAAAGGGGAATCGAACCAAATTGAAAGAGGGTCAGTAGGGCGACATTAGAGCAGA
>CM071873.1:18414523-18437762 GCA_036759665.1 Gynandropsis gynandra
TTGAATTTCTTCCCCTGCTGAAAACCCTAGAGCCGACAGCTTCTCTTCGCCGCTGCCCTTACTCCGGCGTCGCACGGCCGTCCGTTTCCGTCCAGTCACCGAGGGGAGACGATGCCAACACGTCGCTCGTAGCTCGTCGCCTTGGCCGTCAGCTCGTCTCTCATCACCCGTCGCCTCTTCTGCTTAGCCATCCACGTCGTTTGTTCACAGTGTTTTGTCAGTATTGCTGCTGTTTATTTCCAGGATTTTATTAGTATTGCAATCTTTGTTTGAGGCACCATGGAATTCGATAAAGAAGAAAATGATTCATTGACTTCGGTCATCTCAGCTTCTGTTCCAGTTACTCAAATCGCACCTCTTGCTCTACAGGGTGCTTCAACTCAGCCAGGTGATGGATTGGTGTTGTAATTGTTAGGTCTAACTACTGTGAACCCAAGTGCTTCTCCCAGAGAGGAGAGGGAGGGAGAAGACATCTGCGGCGTGGAGCAGAGAAGAGAGGGAGGGAGAAGAGGTCTGTGGCATGGAGCAGAGAGGAGAGGGAGGGAGAAGACAGGGAGGCGCCGTAGGTTAGGGATGAAAAATTTTAGGTTAGATGGCATTTTTGTAAATACTTCAATATATATGACTAAATATATATATATTAATATACATATACTCGGGTACCCGCGGGTACCCGTTTTAGTTATTTTGAAACCCGAACCCGAACCCGAACCCGCGGGTAATGAGATTTCATTACCCAAACCCGAACCCGAACCCGCGGGTTCGAGTAATTTTACGCGGGTTCGGGTCGGGTCGGGTTTTTTCGGGTAATTTGCCCACCCCTAGATTTAGATATACTGTAGGAACAAATAGTTCCTTTTCCTCCTCCCTTGTCTCCCAATCCCAGCTCTTCTCTTCACAAAAAATGATATCTCTTGACACTTCCACCTTCCCCGTCTCAATCACGTAAACTTTGTATCCTTTACTCTGGCTGCTATAACCCACGAACACACAAGTTTGTGACTTGTCGTCTTGCTTCCCTTTTTATTGTGTTGGCACCATCTTGTAGCATGCGCAACCGAACACTCTTAAATGTCCAATAGAGGGTTTGTGCCCACTCCACGCCTCCAAAGGGGTTTTATCTTGTAGTGCCCTTGTAGGCAACCTGCTTTGAATGTATGCCGCTGTAAATACTCCCTCTGCCTAGAATCTGTTGGGCATCTTCTTATCTTTAAGCATACATCGAGTCATCTCCAGTAAAGTTCGATTCCTCCATTTGACTCTCAACTCGACTCGCAAATTTTCAGAAAATTTAGAAGACGTCTGACTTGAGCCTCAAGAAATATACCCAAGTCATGTGAGAGTAGTCATCTGTAAATGTTATCAGATAGACGCTTCCATCCAATGAGGGTGTATCCATAGATCCACACAAGTCCGTGTGTATCAGATCCAAAACTTATTTTGTCTTGTACTTCGAACTCTTAGGTATTTCTTGTCTGTGTTGCTTGCCTTTCGCACAAGCTTCACAGACCTCCTTTACCACCGTGATTTATGGTAAACCCTTTACCATTTTACTTTCCTTAATATAAAATATAAACTTTCCTTAATAAAAACTATATGAGATAGAATTTTTAACAATGTTATTCGGAGACCTTTCAAACAATTTTTGGATGGATGCGAGATTAAATTAAATTCGTAGATAACTAATTAGAATTCGTCTACAAATTTATAGATTAATGTTTATCCCAAATCATCTAAAAGTTTGGGATTATTTTCTGATATAATATATTCATCTGAAAATTTTTCAAAATTTTAGATAAATTTCAAACGATAAATAGATTGTATGAATGATTTATTTCACCTTGTTTCCAAATATTCAGTAATATAGATTTAAAGTAGTTTGTATATATTTCAAACAAATAATTTCAGTAATGATTTGAAATTGTAATAAAAAAATTTATTATATAAACCAATCATCAATCACCATTTATATAGGTACTCATTCATAAAATTATCTTTTCTAAAATTGAGTTCAAATTATATAAATATTCCAATAATTTTTTAAAAATTGAATTAAATTTTTACTAGTCATTAATTTATCTTTTAAAATTTGTTACAGTTACAGAGGAAAGAAAAGAGTGCAATATCTATATTTTGATTTATATATTCATATCATTACCATGAAAATGCATTTTTTAAAATAAATATACCTTAAAAAAATTTATGAATTCAATATAATTAGAAAATACAATAAAGAGATGTTGTTGTACCTTGATGAAAGATACTCGAAAAAACCTTTAATCATTGAGTTTTAGGTGAACAATTGATTGTTCTTGAGTTTTGAAGTTTAGCAGAAAGAGTTAGAGAAAACAAAATACCATTACACAATGTTTATAAATTTGGATCGATCAATGTGATCGTCCTACGGTAAAAGAAATGGCATTTTTTTTATTGTGTTTGATAGTACATAAATTATAAAAGAACTCGAGTAAATCTCGACTACACAAGAATTTTTAACAATGTTTAATGACTACACAATGAAAGTTTGCTGACAAACCATATTCGATACTCTACCTTTATACGTGATCCAATAATAACATATTTAACAACCTCTTTGGTGCAATACAAGATTTTCCTTCTCGTCCTTTAAAAATACCACAATACCCCTGATATTGCAAAGACACTTTCTCTACAATCTCCACATTGTCTATGTCAATACATAACTCCATCAACTCCTTGTAAACCTCTCCACTTTGTCCCCTTAAGAAGCATGAAGTGGAACAAACACTTTAACCATTTCTTCTTCTTTTGAATTGTCCTTTTTTCTTGTTTTTTGTCCTTGAACATTTCTTACTCATTGTACACCACATCCCTATTTATAACACATCTTTTGTCATCATTCAACCGTAGCCTTTCACCCCTTAAGGATACCTTACAAAGAATCTATGTTTTGCTCTTGGATTGAGCTTCCCCTTACTTATATGTACATAGGTTGTGCAACCAAACCTGTTTAGGTGTGACTAATGTGGAATTATCCCTGACCAAACTTGTTCAGGTATCTTGAAATTTAATGTTGTGGAAGGTGATCTATTGATGAGATAGACCATTATTGATGCACTTTTTTTTTCTCACATCTCTTATGGCATGTCAGAATCACTTGGAATGCATCCGCCTTTTCAAGTATTGTTCGATTAATTCTCTCTACCACTCCGTTTTGTTGTGGGGTGTAGACACAAGTTTTGTGCCTTGTTATCCTTGCTATTTACATAATTATTCAAATATTTGATTCTAAAACTCTAGTCCATCGTTTGTTCTCAAGTTTTTACCTTCTTGTTTCCATTACAAAAAACTTATAAAAAACCTCATCTTTGTTTTGCAAGAATTGAATCCAAATCTTCCTAGAATAATCATCTATAAAAGTAATAAAATTTTGACACTTAGACAATGACTATATAACTGTGGATGCACTCCATAAATCTGAATATATATACTCCAAAACTTCCTTTAACGTGTGTTTTCTTGTACCAAAAGACAATCTATGTGCCTTTCATAAAATACATGTCTTATATAATGGTAAAGATGATATGTACCTTGAATCTAGATACCCCTCTTTTGTTAACAGTTGAAGACCTTTCTAACTCATGTGTCCAAACTTGCTATACGAGAGTTTAGTATCATCTTTTGTTCCTGTCACCTGGTTGATTTCTCCGGCCAGTGTTCTCCCTTCAAGTACATATAACCTTTCATTTAGGTTCCATTTTAGGACTATCATGCACCCTTTTATCACCTTGCGTGACCTTTTACTGAGACTTGTACTAGTAATTCTGCAGTTCAAGTGCTCCCAACGAAATTAAATTTTGTTTCAATATAGGTATGAACCTTACCCGATATAGTGCAATGATGGAACCATCATGAGTCTCAATTTTTATTTTACCATTCCCTTGAATGTCACATGTAATATTGTTACCCATTTTCACCCTTACTCCAATGGATTCTTGAAACTCTATGAACCACCCTCATCTAGGACTCGTGTAGAAAGAGCACCCTAAATCAAGTATCCATTGTTCTTGGATATATAGTTCTGATGTTGTAAGAACCATACATTCTGTACATTGAGAACCTCAATTTCCATGGTTTCTCTATTTACCACTATTGCTTCTCCCTTATCATTCCCATTGTCCTTTAGATTCTTATTTCGAGAGTAACACTCTTTTTTGTACTGTCCCTTCTTACCACAATACTAGTATTGAACCTCAGTATTTGACTTGGTTATTAACTTGGTTCTTGATCTATTTTTTTGATTTCCCTTACTGTTTCTTTCTCGGTGTTCAGACCTTCCCATGACAATCAACCCTTATGCAATCCCTTTTTTATTTTTGTTTTGAGCCTATAGTTCCAGTCCTTTTGTTCCATCTGCATCTTTCACCTCTTTAACTGAAATAGTGGCCCTAAAGTACTTCAAATCTTCCCTCAATTGTTCATAAGATGATTGGAGAGAATTCAAGATATAGACTACATTATATTCCTCTTCTACTTTCAATTTAAGGTTTTGCAAGTCAGATAACATATCTTGAAAAATATCCAGGTTTTCTTCCATGGATTTCACTTCATCCATCCTGAATCTAGGCAATCTTTGCATGAGATAAATGCGATTCGGTAGAGATTGCTCCAAGAAATATTTCTCAAGAAGCCTCCATACGTTGTCTTCTCATGAATCACATTTATGAGGACTTGGGAGAGACACAAAACAATCAAGTTTATTACTCTTCTACTCCTTTCATATCTTGATTCTCCGATGTTTCATCTCAATATCCAATGTTATCACTGACACCATACTTGGCCCTTCTGAAACTTTTGATGCAAATGGTAGCATTGATCTTTTAGGTGTTTTCATTTTTCATATTTGTTTCTCCTTCATTCTCATCTTCCCCGACTATATGGTCATATTCAAGAACCCTGCACAATCCCATCATTTCTAAACTCACAAAGATGTTGAACTTTTTGACATCCAACTCATGTATTTGTGTGCCCATCCTATGATTCAATCAAATCAGTCCTTAACCTTTGCTTGATTGCGTTTCAACCGTGCTCTGATACTAATCTTGATAAGAAAAATACTCGAGAAAACCTTTTAACCCCTTGAGTTTCAATTGAACAATTGATTGTTATTGAATCTTGAAAATTTGCAAAAAGAACCAGAGAAAATAGAATAATCAACACACGATGTTGACGAGTTTGGATCGATCAATGTGATTGTACTACTTCTCGATAAATAAATGATATTTTTTACTGTATTTGATAGTACATGAATGATAAAAGAAATCGAAAAATCTCGATTATACAAAAAAAAAATGAATGGAAGTTTACGTGCTTTTATATTTGATAAAAAATAACAAGTTTAACAACCTCTTTTATGTAACACCCCCATTCCGGAACTACCTCGAGACTAGGAGTGTCCACCATCACCTCCAAAAGATGGCTACACGTGTAATCGCTCAAACGCATTTATAAAATAAAATAAATGATTTATTCCAAAATAAAGTGGTCCGAACCAAATAGCAAAACAAATACGTAAAGACCATAATCACGTAAATGAAATAAATAAATACAAAATATAAAATAAAACTCATTGAGACCTCGTGCACGCCTTTCCCATCAGTCCACTGTGAGCTTTCTTGTTGCTGCTCAACCTCGTTGCTCTTTTCCCTTGCAATACCCTGTCCATCCATGACAGTCCACAAATAGGGTGAGTACTAAATACGCACTCAGTGAGATCAATACGTGTACGTACTCTGTGCCACGTATTCTCCCATTCTAAATTGAATAACATAAATAATGATATATCCAAAGTCTAAACTAAAGATATACAGATAACTCTACCCAACCCGATTGAGTATCCGAAGTCTAAGACTAGTACCACACTAGATCATAACACACAGAGTCCACACGACTCTAGCTCGGGCATACGCTCGCTAAGTCCGAAGGACCCCAGCACACTGAAGATCTCACAAGGTTATCATAACCCCAACCATCAGTACAATACAATGCTCCATCGCTCGAAAGGTTATCATAACCCCAACACGGTACGATGTTGGCAGATCCACTAATCTGGCTAACTCGACGCTCGGTCGCTCGAAAGATTATCACAACCCCAACACGGTACGACGCCGACAGATCCACTGACCTGACTAACTCGATGCTCCATCGCTCGCAAGGTTACTACAACCCCAACACGGTATGACGCTGACCCAAATCCAAGTGTCGCAGTACTAACGTCATTGATCCGATGCTTCTCACGTGACAACTCTCACAGACGCGCTCGCACACGCCTTCTTCCGAAGGTTCGAGTATAAAATCACTCGATCGAGCATACTAACAAGATGTTCACTCGACTTTGACACCGAACCCAAATATCGACGTTCTCCGACCCCCAACTCTTGGTCGCACATCAATTCTCTAGATCATCTCTAGTCACTTATACAACTCATATACTTATCACCAATTCTCATACGACAAATTTAGGGTTTAATCCAATTCCACTTGTAATGTCTCATGTTTCCCATTATGATCCTATAAATTCTATCGTGATCATGCCTCGTTTTAAACATATAATCTCTTCCATAAATCGATCACAAATCCAAAATTACGATGGAGAAAATTATCACCTTAGCTTATCCGACGACTTGACGATTTTGATATTATCACTAACAACAACACCTATCAATTCTTTCATATTATAGATCCGTTCTATTAATAAATTTTCATAATATAAATCTTCGAATTAAGAAATAATCACAACAAAATAACTAGAGATTTACTACAATCCCGATTAGAATTCAACCACGAAGAACGTCATGAAAAATTGAAGGTTCTTTTCCAATCTTTTTTTTTTCTTTTCTCTTCTTCTTTCTTCTTTTTTTCTTCTCTCGGTTGAAATCACCCACGGCTGTCTCTCTTCTTTTTTTTTATTTTTTTCAAAACCCTAATCATATATATATATATGTTAACCACCTTCCTATTTAGAGGGGTTTCACATTTTATGTAATTACAAAATTATTTTTTCGTCCAATAAAAATATCACAATACCTTTGATATTGATATTGTAGAGATACTTTCTGCACTAAAATTAGAAAAATACAGTATAACCAATTTTTATATGTCTTTAAGACTTCTCAACTTTTTTGACTCATATGACGTTACTTAGATCGTGTGGACGAATTTGAAAAGGAGAATCGATTATTCAAAATAATTAAACGCAAAATATATTTTCTAACGAGAAAACAGAATTACAAAAACAAAACGATGACGAGACATGACCAAACACACATGCTTTGCCCAAATAAAACACAAACTTATTATTATTTTTATTATTTATTTATTTTTATAAAAATTATGGGTCAGGCACAGCTTCAGACAGCCATTTTTGTCTCATTTTCCACTATTTTTTCTTCTTTAATAAGAAAAACTTGTCCTATATTTCTCTTTCTCTCTCCATCACTTGTGCGATAGTAGATTTGTCGGCGAAAATACGTTATCAAATCTTTAATCTATTATATGATGCAAACTCTATTTATGGCGAAATAGTGGTAATTTAAAATAATAAATTATCAGTGTTAATTACTTCTTTTGTGTTTTCACCTCCTTGAATATATTGATTTGCTTCCCACTTGCCATGTTTTTTTCTTCTTCTTCTTCTGTTCGAATATGTTATGCCCATAAATGGCTGTTATTTCGGTGTTAATCTTCTCCTACCTTATTTTCTTTTTTATTTTCGCTTAAAATAGAATAAATTTCGTCTTTTGTTGTCATTTATTCGATTAGAGAAAAAACCCCCCTCTGTTTCTGTGGTACAAAAGGACTCTTATTCTTCTTCTTCTTGGTGTCTGGCGCGAAAAGTTCCTTCTTTTTACTCTTCTGTTTGTTATCCGAAAGCCTGTGTACAATAAGGATGCCAGTAAGTGGGTTCTCTTTTGTTGTCTTCCATGTTGGCCTTCTGGGTTGTCTTGCTTGGCTGATTTGACAAGTTCGGAAGTTGTTCATTGATCGTGTCAAATGCTTGCAATGTTCGATTTGTTATCTGGGTTTCCGTCATTCTGCCGGATCCGTTTGTCAAAGTGGTAGAAATGGCAGAGGTTTCAGTTTGATTGTCTGTTTTCCTTTTATGCAAACCCTAACTATGTCTCTGATCAGTGGAAGCAATGTTCACAATTCGGATCTGAATTCTGATTTCTGAATTCAGAAGTTCGATTCAGCTCTTGAGACAGCTTCTTACTCAATGGGTTTTTTTTCTTTTTTTGCAGGTGGCATTGTTTTTGCTACTGGCATTGTCACTGAGCAGTCTGATTCCGATTCAGGCGAGAGATTCCGGTGCTGGAATCGTATGTGATCTTAGCCGTAGCCCCAACGCGAGACCGCACAGTGTCTCAATTGCAGAGTTTGGTGCTGTTGGAGATGGCAAAACGCTCAACACACTCGCTTTTCAGAATGCAATTTTCTATCTCAAGTCTTTCGCCGATAAAGGCGGAGCTCAGCTCTACGTCCCGCCGGGACGGTGGCTCACCGGAAGTTTTAACCTCACCAGTCATCTCACCCTCTTCCTGGAGAACGGCGCCGTGATTCTTGCTTCGCAGGTATACTTCTTCTCCATCTTATCTCTCATGGATGGTTAAAAGGGCTTGTGGGTTTTAGCATCCATGAAAGTGTTTTGATGCAAAGAGAAATCGAAATCTGATTAGTCATTGAGGCTGCAAGGATGATTTGTCTCTTTCATTAGGGTTATAATCAAAGTTTGTGGCTTGATTTTCTTACAAGTGATTAATGTAGATCATCCTAAGTTATGTTTTGTTGCTGAATGCTATATTATACATAGATGGTGTGTTTTATGTCTGCATTGAACATTATACATAGATGGAACTGTTGACATTCAATTGAAAGCTCAGGTTGAAAATAAATCTATGTTCTTTTCATTTGTGTTTTTATCCCTTTCCCCGAACAAAATGTTATGAAGGATCCATCACATTGGGAAGTTGTTGATCCATTGCCCTCGTATGGACGAGGCGTCGATGTGCCAGGGAAGAGATACATGAGCTTAATAAACGGCTACATGTTACGTGACATAGTTGTAACAGGTACACATCTGCCTAGCTGATATAATCATCTTTTCATCTTGTTTTGTTGCGATTGTTTGGTCATTCCTTATTCTTCAATGTCAGGTGATAACGGTACTATAGATGGGCAAGGTTTCTTTTGGTGGGATCGGTTTAATTCTCATTCCTTAGTACAGCCGCGCCCTCACCTTGTGGAGTTTGTTTCATCGGAAAATGTAATTGTCTCAAATCTTACGTTTTTGAATGCACCAGCTTATACCGTCCACTCGGTTTACTGTAGGTAAGAAAGCTTAATGCCCCTCCATGATATAGTTCGTAGGTTTTAGAAAAGAGAAGTTTGTAACTTTGACGTATTCTGCAGTCATGTACATGTCGGGAAAGTATCGGTTCATTCATCCCCTGAATCCCCTTATACAGTAGGTGTTGTCACTGGTAAGTTCATCCCCGATTAGATTATTATCCATCAACTGTTTTGATTTAGCGTTAATCACAGAATGATCTTTCGTTCTTCCAGATTCATCTGATAATGTGTGCATCCAGAACTCTAGCATCAACATGGGTTATGATGCCATTTCTCTCAAGAGTGGTTGGGACGAATACGGGATTTCTTATTCTAGGTCCACCGCAAATGTCCATATAAGACATGTCTACCTCCGAGCAGCTTCTGGTTCGTCGATTTCCTTCGGCAGTGAGATGTCAGGTGGAATATCAGATGTAGTTATAGATGATGCCCACATACACAACTCATTAACCGGCATTGCATTTAAAACCACGAAAGGAAGAGGAGGGTACATAAAAGAGATCCTTATTTCCAACTCAGAAATGGCCAATATTGGTACCGCATTTGTGGCAAATGGCAGCGTTGGATCACACCCAGATTCCCAATTCGATGTGAATGCCCTCCCGCTCGTGAGTCACATCAGATTTCAAAACATCGTCGGAAAGAACATCAGTGTGGCCGGGAAGTTGATTGGAATTCGAGAGTCTCCTTTCACTTCAGTATTCTTATCTAATATCTCATTGTCAATGGACTCGGATTCTGTTTCCTGGTTATGTGCATACGTCATAGGAGCGTCAGAATCCGTCGTTCCTGAACCGTGCCCTGAACTCATGACCAACGGGAGAGCTGCAGCTTTATGAAGTGATGCCTCTCCGAGGATCGAAAGAGTAAAACAAGAACATTCTTCGTCGATATTCTTTTGCAATTCATCATCATTCACCATTGTGAAGATAGCAGGTGAGATTCTTTCCCAAATAAACAACATTGTCTGTGTAATCCCATTGTGTTGAGGTTTTTCACGTTGTCTGCAGCTTGTGAGATAATATAAATCTGTACAGCTTCATTTCTTCATTCATGTGTAAGCAAAAAAGGAAATTTTGTGGGGCGATTTCCCCGAAAGGAAAGATCTTTCACGTGTTCAAAAGATCAACCATTAGTCCCTTTGAACTACTTGCTCTTCTGAAACTTCAAAGCTTCCATGGTTTTCGCTCGTTCTTGAATCCTTAACCGATAATCCATCTTTGATTTGCATAATCCATGCAAACCGACCTGGTGCGCAAAAGTGATTAGATCTTAAGCCATGGCTCTCTTTATAGCAGCCTTCAGGCAATACTTGCAGACATTAGTTTCCTTTGATCCTTATTACCAGAAAAAACAATCGGGCACTCCCGTTTTCCTACAATTTTCTTTTTTAAATTTTAAAATTTCCGGATATCCATAAATAATAATTTTCAAGTTAGAAGATTCGCACATTTAATACGGTTGGTTTGGGCCCATTTAATCAGAACGGCCCAAAAATTGAAGCGCGAATATTAAGAATGGCAGAATAGTAATTTGCTAGAGGCAATGGTAAGTAAGTAGGAAGGAAGTATCGTCAAAGGGCATGAGAAATATTCTCTCTCTCTCTCTCTCTCGCTCGTTCGTTATGATCCCAAGTCGGAAAATCTCTTACAGTTTCAGGAAACTCACATCCCCTTTGTCCCTTCTCTCTTCCTCTTTTCGCCACATCACCCTCTCTCTCTCTCTCTCTCTCTCTCTCTCCTTCTTTAGTTTAACTTTTAATTAATATATAAAATCTCGATAATTTCCGCTCCCCCTCATTTATTTCTTTAATTTTCTTGGTGATAATGGTATCAAAATCTCTTCCCATTCGCTAAAACCCTAGAGAGAGAATATACTTTGGTGCTAGGAACTCTCGGCAAAAGGAAGATTACCAAGAAAGAGTATTCGCAGCCTTATTTTTTTTGGGTATAAAGGAATTTTCATTTTTTGTTTGTTTGATTTTGGGTTCTATTCGCTTTCTCTTCATCTGGGTTTTTGGGCGATCGATTTTCATTTCGCGCAATGTCGGGTTCTGGAGGAGTTTCTATCGCGCGCACGGCGATCCGCGGAGAGAATCGCTTCTACAATCCACCGCCGATGCGGCGGATGCAGCAGGAGGCGCAATTGCAGCAGATGAGGGAGAAGGAGAAGCAGAGACGCGAAGAAGAGGAAATGATGATGACGGAGACGGAGCGGAGGGCGGCTGCGAGGAAGGGGTTCGCCGTGGCTCGTCCGGTGAAGAGTAAGAACATAGTTGATTCCATGTCGGAGGAATGCGGGTCATCGGATTCATTCGGGTTGGGTCCGGTTGCAAATGACGCTTCCAATTTAGATCGATTCTTGGAGCACACCACTCCTGTGGTCATGGCTCGGTTTTTCCCTGTGGTAGAATCACTGATTCTTTTCTCTTTTTTTTGGGGTTTACGGTTTGTAGTTCTACCTGTTTGGTTTCCGAGAAAACAGAATTTTATTGGATATCATTATAGTGCTGACTTGAATTTGGTAGGTTCATGTTGTTAAGCTTTTTTACATTGTTCATCTAACGAATTTGGTGGATCTTTGTTGATTGGTGGAATTGATCTGGAAAATTTTGAGTTTATGTCGAGATTTTCTCTAGTTCGTGCGTGAGGCAGTGGATTTGTTTATGTTATATGTTTCTGATAGCTGTATTTCGTATTCCAGAGGAGATCGAGGGAACTAAGAAACTGTGAATTGGAATGTCAACCTTACTTTGTTCTTGAGGATCTGTGGGAGTCATTTGCAGAATGGAGTGTTTATGGTGCGGGTGTTCCTCTGTTACTGAATGGGAGTGACTCCGTTGTGCAATACTATGTCCCTTACTTGTCCGGTGTTCAGCTGTATGCAGTAGACCTGGCCAAACCTGGCCAGAGATCGAGGTGAAGTGTTTGAAATGTTTCGACTTGATCATTGTTGTATGGAAGATCTCCCTGATATAATGCGAGAATCATTCCATGTGTTGTGAAGTTTCATGTTTTCTGTTCCATGCCTTTCACAGGAGGCCGGTTGAAGATAGTGATGGTGAGTCTGTGAAGGACACGATCAGTAGCGAGGGAAGTAGCAGCAATGTTAGGCTTGAGAAATTACCTCATAATGCTAAGATTCAGCAGAAGGTGGTGGACTTGAATGTCACCAATTTGAACAGATTGTCTCTCAGAGAACAATCCATTGTCGGCTATGCAAACAATGAGAGTGAGATCAGTAATCCTCCGGGACGACTAATGTTCCAGTATTTTGAGCACGATCCTCCATTCGGCCGTGAACCTCTTGCCGACAAAGTAAACTTTCCGTATTTGAGTAGAGATGCACGATAAATGGCTCTTTTACTCCAATTGTTCAGTGTTGCTTATAAGTTTTTATACAACAGGTGTCTGTTCTCGCTTCAAGATTCCCCGAGTTAATGACCTATCGGAGCTGTGATCTCTCCCCTTCAAGCTGGGTGTCCGTGGCATGGTATGCTTTGTTGTATTCATCTGTGGTTGGCCGCAGAATTCGTATATGGCATCTGAAATATGATGGAATGTGTCTTTTCTCATTCTTGATGAAGGTATCCAATATACAGAATACCGATAGGTCCATCGCTACAAAATCTGGATGCCTGCTTTCTGACCTTCCACTCTCTTTCAACGGCACCTCAAAGTAAACCCTAAAACCTAAATTAACGCTAACATGTAGAATCATTGTCCTGATTGTCGCATTACACGCTTGCAGCTTCATGTTTCATGGCAGGTACAAGCGGTGTTGGGGAATTTAACCATCAGGGTCCATGCATAAAGCTACCGTTGCCTACTTTTGGGCTTGCCTCTTATAAGCTCAAAGTATCAGACTGGAACCCAAATGGAAACGGAACTCAACAATGCCTGAAGGTGAACTCGTTGCTACAAGCGGCCGAGAACTGGCTCAAGCGCCTGCGAGTCCATCACCCTGATTACAGATTCTTCATGTCCCACAGCCCACAAATGGTGAAACTCAATGAAACAACACTTTCTCGACCAATTTAGAGCACTTGGTACCAGCTTTGATCATCATACACACGATATTACTACACTGAAGAACCGCCCAATGCTGCCAACTTTTTGCCTGTTTTTCAGGCTTAATTTTCGGCTTAGTTTCACATTTACTTTTTTTTTGGTGCAAGAACTAGCTTGGGCGAGTTTATAGCCTGATGTTCGCTTTAGACTGCAATACTTAGTTTCTTTTCTCTCCGGATAAGGATTCAGCCTGTAGTGGAATTTGCAGTGAGAATGCAAAGCTCAACGACAACTTGGGTGATGAACTGAAGTGTTGCAGCGCTTGTATTTCAAATCTTTTTAAGTTTTAGTGACATGTTGTAACAACAGATTTCCATAGTGAAAGTTTCAAGCTTTGACTCATTGGAGGAAAATTAATCCGTTATTTTCTTTTAAATTATGCACATAAAGTTCCAAGTACAATGATGATGATGATGATATGTGAGAAACTTTGCATTTCCTTCACTACAAGGATTCCTGCATTCACTTAGACCTTGGTGATCCTCAGATCCACCAGACGAAAAGGTTTTAGCACAGTTAAATTTCTTCATCGAACATGGCTGACAACATCAGGCCATGAACAAACTCACACTTTCTTCCCTTCTCCCGATCTTTGCCTGAAAGTCGAGCTTCTCGGATGTCTCTGCAGTTTCAGACATTGTGTTCAAGCGAAACAACCTTGAAAGCAATCCTCGGAAGAAATGGGTTAAAGGACAAATATATACCTTTCAAGAGTTAGGTTCCATGAGTAGGGTTTTCTATTTGAGGCTCCTGCAGTCATGGATGTAATCAACGACTCATTTGCCGCAGGAGAGTTGGACATAAAGGATGACAGCAGCGGATCAGAATCTATGTTGGTTAAAGATTTGGAAGATCCCTCCAGAGACTGCAAGTATGCTTCCTGCAGTTCCTTTTTCAAAGCAAGATAGGCAGAACTATATCCACCTCTTCGCAACCTTCTCCTTCGCTGCACGTGAATCTCTCGTAAAGGAATAGCGATTTTCCACACAAAGTTCTAACTATGACGATATCATAACTATATTCTTAAGACGTTAGACACCGTGTAGTGAGCAAAACAAAACATAACACATGATCGAAAGGATATCCTAAAAAGGCTCCCATGTTGCATTGTAATATGGCCAACAATATCCAATCCCACCCTCTTCGTACAGACAGGACACACCTGAAAAAGCAAAGTTGATACATTTTTAAAACAGCGTTAGAGAACTCAATGTAGTTCAGAACAGAACATCGCTAACCAATAAAGTGATCATGAATGCTAAGACGCTACGAAAAAATTCGAGCTGATGATACCAATACGAAGAATAAAAGGCAAAGACTTTTACCCTAACAGGCGAACGCAGAAGGACCAAGACCTACCAATCACAAAGGGCAAGCTTTTGAGGAAAGAAACCTAAATGATTGGTACCTGATAAACTGCTAAAACATGATACTTCAAGTACTAGATAATAAACGGCAGCTTCAGAAGCGACTGTCTTTGTTATAGACCAAATTAGATAACGAAGATAGATATGATATTGTCACATTATACCATCATAAGAAAAGAAATCATATCCTTATTCTTTGCAAGAAACTTTAAATTCCCACAGTAATACAACAACCTGAAGAAGAAGCTAACGATAAAATGAATCCTCCTGGACGTTTTCTAAAGATCCAGAACATCGATACGCAGCATTAAGCATTTGAAGCTGATGATCATTACCCCATTCTTCGCCTCTATGGGATGGTCCTCGTCAATGTGGCAACAAAGCCCGACGATGTCGAAATACTCTCCGCAAAACGGGCAGATAAACTCCGCCTTCAGATCGCCTTCTCCTTCCACATCCTCGTAACCTTCTCCCAAATACAAATCTGCCCATAATTCAACGGATTATATCAGAGAAAGATACCCAAAATCTGAAAGTATAGACCACGTATTCAAGAATCCCTGAAAGACGCACAAACCTGATCGGGATTGATACCGCCGCGAAGAAGAGGAGGAGGATGAGAAGACGGAGGAAAAACTAATCCATGAATTCGAGCCCATTTCTCTCCAATAATCAAATATTTTTACGAATCTGGTGAACGAAACCCCAGATTCGATGGCAGCGATCGGTGGCGCAGAGTGCAAATGAGACCTTGTCACCGAGCTCCTGGTTTAAGGGTTCAATTCGGTGAGATGTTTAAAATAACTATGTTTTAATAATTTGTATTTATTTAGAATGAAATTAAAATATTAATGTCATCCTTTTATTATATACAAATATTACAAAAAGCTATTTTGTCTTATAAAAAATACAGGTTTATCATATCTATAATTTAGAAAAAAATTATATATACGATTTTATGGAGAAATTTTTTAAAATCTCTGACGTATATATATGATATGTTAAACCACATAAATATTGTATACATGTTGAACCACACACGTTGTATAAACATACACGTTCTACCACGTTCGTAGAATCCCACATGTTGAACAATACACGTTGTACCATATATTGTGTACAACTTATGTCTAACTCTATACACACATTGTACCACATGTTACGTACAACGTGTGTCCAAAGTTGGTTAGGTTATATAACACGTTTTACCATTTCGTCGTTTCGATGTCAGATTCTAGCCTTTTCGAATTTTAGCCTTTACTTTTTTCGAATACGACACACCCTCATCTCCCATCCATCTCTCTCTCTCTCACTCTCATCGTCTCCCACATTTGAATCCCATCTCTCTCCTTTCTGATCTTCGTCTCCGTCCCTCTCCTCTCTAATAAAAAGTGTCTCAAACCCCATATTTCCCACATTTCGCACAATTGATTCTTCTTCGCTATCTCGAACACTACGTTATAATAGTCTCTCTATGTCTGTTACATGTATAGAATGTACTATGATTGTTTTTTCTTTTGCTTTTTGTTGCAGGACATTCCGCGTAAGTTCTTCGGTGAGCATATTGAAGGGAAAACGAGGAACAACAACACGACAACTCTTAAATCGGATGTGTCTAACCAAACGTGGGAAGTCAAGTTGGACGACCCTAGATTCACGGATGGATATAAAGATTTCTAAAAGGACCATGTTTTAGAAAGTGGTTTTGTAGTTTTCTGTCACGAAGGTGATATGTTTTTTCACGTCACTTGTTTCAAAGACGATTTGTGTAATTTGCAATATTCATCATCATCATTATCATTAAACGCACAAGCAGGGTTATCTTCTTATGATCAGACATATTTTATGACAACCATCACGCATTCTAATCTGGCCGTAGATGTGATGGTAAGTCATTACAAAACCGATTTATCATATATATCACTTTGATTCTTTATTCGATTTTTAATAATATGGATGATAGTACAAAACCTTCCGATAGAGGATGTAAGATAATGTTGATGAACGATCAAGGAAGGGTGTGGACGTTAGATTTGAGGACCTTGAGTCGCGGTTTTGCTTGCATGAGAGGAGGTAGAAGAACCTTTTGTTATGAAAATGGACAAAATGAGGGCATTTCCTCACATTCAAACAAGTTTCTAATAATGGACCAATACATAGGCTTCGGTTTCTCCCTCTAATAGGGTCTACCAACAACAACAATACTATTTAATTTAGCAATATTTGTTATGTTATGTTTCATGTGTTTCGGTTCCAATACCCTTACCCTTGAACTTAAACCTTTTTTTATTAATCGTTATTTGGTATTTAGTATTACTGTAGATTATTATTATTATTATTATTATTATTATTATTATTATTATTATGCACTCACGTTGTTATTTCGGGTTGCATAAACGTTGCACAAAACATTTGTGGTAGCACTTAACACGAGCATTGTACACAATGTGAGTGCATAAGGTTCGTGGTAGCACCTAGCACGAACATTGTACCCACGTGTTGTGTACACTACCATGAATGTTTTACCCAAGTGTTGTGTACAACGTCGTTCTAAGTGCTACCACGAACGTTGTGCACACGCGTTGTGTACAATATTCATGCTAAGTGCTATCACGAATGTTGTACCCACACGTCGTGTACAACGTCATGTTGAGTGCTACCACGAACGTTGTATCCATACGTTGTGTACAACATCGCACTAAATCCTAAAAACTATCAGGAACATTGTACAACCACGTTGTGTACAACATTTGTGTTAATAACTAACGGTAACATTGTACAACCTCATTGTGCACAATGTTCGTGCTAACAACTAACACGAATGTTGTACAATGACGTTGTGTACAATGTTCGGGTTAATAACTAGTAGAAACGTTGTACCCATATGTTGTGTACAACGTTCATTCTAAAAACTAGTAGGAACGTGTGTGTACATATACAACGTTTGCGTACAACGTGTATTGTGCTCATTTTTAAACCCCTTTATATCGTACTTATGGAATTAAAAAACATTCGTAAATCGCTCAAAACGATAGATATGGTCGTAAAGATGTTTAATCAACATTCAATTTCTGAAAATACGGAATCACATTTTACAAAACCAAGTTGTACTATGGAAACCTTTGATTTTTGGGTTGAACCTTATTTATTAGTTAACCTATTTTTTAAATCAGATTTTATATTTCGATTGTTATTATTATTAATCATCAACCATAAGATAAGACACACAAGACGTAGTATGAGGTTTATGTACAAATTATATGTTTCATCACATAAATATATGGTTTGTTGCTAAAAACAATTATAATGTGTCATTGTTAATAAACTAAATTTGCATTATGATGAAACAAGTCATGATAAACACAAATTTAACAAGTTCAATCCAAAATTTTGAGGCACAACCAGATACAACCCGATTTTATCAATATTCAATTTATTTTATTTATATAATCGGATACTGAGATAAAAAATAATGCTGACAATTTTTGGAGTATATATCGTACACGTTTCTCTTTTTCCTATTTTGTATACAAAAAATGCACCTCGCCCCCTTGACGCTGACCAAGAACCAAGACGAATCTAGTTCGAGTGACACACTATGGCGACGACAAGCAGTCGCCGTCGTGTGTCACTCTGGATTCGGCTCTTGGTCAGCGTCGAGGGGGCGATGTGCATTTTTTACTCGACATCTCAACACCAAGAACAAAGAAAGCCATCATCCTCATTATTATTGTTATTATTATTTATCATTATTGTTGGTTGTACACATGTTGTACTCAAATGTGTACATTGTGTTGGTACAATCATGATACAAAATTGATATAATAATAACAACTATAATATCTTATAATTAATAATAATAATAATAATAATAATAATAATAATAATAATAATAATAATAATAATAATAATAATAACTATGAAGTTTTATAATTCTTAAGAATAATAATAATATCTATTATTATTGTTGGTTGTACACATACTGTACTCAAATGTATACAAAGTGTCGATACAACATGTGTACAAAGTTTTAATAATAATAATAATAATAATAATAATAATAATAATAATATAATCTCTAATAATAATAACAATAATAATTATAATTAATAATCATAATAAATATTTATATAATTTAATATCTATTAATAATAATCGACGTTAATGAAATCTAATATCAATAATAATAGTATTATAATAATATCAATATATTCTATTATTATTATAGTTATTGTTTATTATTATTAGAATAATATTAATATATTATTATTATGATAATTATTATAATTTATATTATAATTGGTATTATTATTTTTTGTTGTGCATACGTTGTACACAAATGTGTATAATTTGTGTACAAACAAAATTTGATACAACGTGGCTTCAAACAAAAATTGATACAACGTGGCTTCAAACAAAATTTGGTACAACGTATTGGTACAATGTGTGTGTACAAACAAAATTTGCTTCAGCGTGCTGGTACAACGTGTGTAAAATTTTTTGTTCAAAGTGTCTTGTACAATGTGTGTATAAAATTTGGTTCAATGTATATACAAATAAAATTTAGCACAACGTGTTGGTACAATATGTCTACAAACAAAATTTAGTTCAACGTGTGTGGTATAATGTGTCTATAAAATTTGATACAACATGGATACAAATAAAATTTGGTTGAACGTGTATGGTTCAACGAGTGAACAAAATTTGGTACAACAACAACAATAACAACAACAAAAATATTAATATAATAATAATAATAATAATAATAATGATAATAATGATATAATTTAATATAGTAATATTAATATAATTTAATATCTAATAATAATAATAATCAACAAAATCTATATTAAAATTAAAATATTTTATTATTATTATTATTGTTAGTTATATAAAAGTTGTACATAAATATCTATAACATGTGTATAACATGTTACAACAACAATAATAATAATATATGAACTAATCAAAATGTTTATTATCGATCAATAAAATTACAAAAAAATATATAAAATAAAGAGTATTTTCGATTTTATATGATTTTTTAAAGGATCTTAAAAAATACCTTTGAAATGTTATTAGGTTTTAATTCGTGCAACATAAGATCTTTCTAGAAAAATTTTCTCTATGGCCCAAAACGACCGTGCGATCCAGTGCGACCAAGCAATCGTGCGATCCAATACGACCGTGCGACCCAAATGGTCCAGTGCAACCGTGCGACCCGGTGCGGTCCAAACGACTCAGTGCGATCCAAAATGACCTATATGACCCATGAGACCCTCGAAAATAGTTTGAAATCGTTGGAAATCACTAGAAATCGCTCGAAAATTGCTGGAAATCGCTCGAAAGTGGCTGGAAATCACTCGAAAATGGTTGAAAATCACTGGAAATTGCTCTCAATTTCAAAATCGTCTCTCGCTCATTCCTCTAAATTTTGAAATAGATTTTGTTTCACTAACAAAAATATCAAACCGTACGTATTTTCACTAATAAAATATAAAAACACATATATTTTCTCTATTTTTTTATTAAATTTACGAGGATATATATATATGAAATCTTGAATTCCTTTTCAAATCTGTTATAATTAAATTTAATAAAATATAATGAAGGAAAAACAATCACATATATACCCTCACATTTTATACGGGCGGAATATCAGATATACCCTCGTAGGGCTAAAACGCTTCAAAAATACCCTTCCCTAAAATATTATTTAATCGAAAAAAACTGGAAAAAAGACAAATTTATCCTTAATTTTTCAACGTGAAAAAACCCGCATTCTAGGAGAGTAAAAGCCGAACCCGCATTCTGAGAGAGTAAAAGCCAATAAAGAACAAGTGATTTCGAACTTGAGAGGGATCGATTCGAAGTTGGCAAGAAGGAAATTCGAAGTTGGCAAGAAGGAAATGGCTAGAATCAGCAGCGGTGGAGAAGAGAGCACGAGTCAATCTTCAATGGTGTCAATAAGTGTAAGTAGATCGATTTCTAGGGTTTTGGAGGATGTCGAGTCCCAAAATGGTTTATTGATTTGAAATGGGTGTGAGTGTCAATGAGTCGGTTGAGTCTCAGTGAGTCGGTTGAGTCGCAAGAGTCGGTTGTCTGGTTTGGGTCGCGATGGTCGGTTGAGCGTCGATTTCTAGGGTTTGCAGACTGTCGAGTCCCAGAATGGTTTATTGATTTGAAATGGGTGTGAGTGTCAGTGAGTCCGTTGAGTCTGAGTGAGTCGATTTGGGTCGCAATGGTCGCTTGAGCGTCGCAGGGAGTCTAAGGGTCGTTTGAGTCGGTTGTCTTAGTGAGTCGGCTTGGGTCGCATGGTTCAGTCGAGTCGCATGGGTCGGTTGAGCCAAAGGGTCGGTTGGGTCGCATGGGTCGCATGGGTCGCATGAGTCGCATGAGTCGCATGGGTCGCTTGAGTCGGTAGAAGTATAATGTATTCTTTAATTAATTGGTCATTTTGCAGGTGGCCCCAAAGCCGAAGTTTGTGTATCAATTCAAACACACATGGACAGAATGCCAAAGATCACAACAAAGTGTTATCCTCACGAGACAATAACGAAGCTGAGAGGAATCTTAGATGAATACGACGTGCATTACTTCGAGAAGGAATCGCAATTTAAGCATTTATTCCATTTCCAATGTGATTCCACATTGACTAAGGTTCAAATGTCTATCCTCCTAAATCACTCCATGATTGTACGGGACAAGAAGGAGTTGTGGTTCGTCTTAAACGGTGTTCCCATCCGGTACTTTATAGTGGAGCACGCACTAATTTCCAGATTGAACTGCGGACCATATCCCAAAGGATGGGAGTCCAAAAAGGGTGATACATTCAGGCGGAAGTATTTCGGCCGTGGAAAGGTGACCCCCGTACAAATCATTGGAAAGATTGTGAAGGCGAAGAATGACGAGGACAAAAAGAGGTTGGCAACTTTGTTGTTGTTGGCGCAAGTTATTGATCACAAGCCTTCATCAGACAACTCTATCAGCCATGATCTCATTGACATGGTTGATGATTTGGAATTTTGTGAAGACTTTCCATGGGGGCGTTACACATGCGAGAAGATTGTGGATACTTGCCGCAAGCACGTTAGCGGGGAATCACCGAAACCAAAATGGTATTGTGGCGGTTTCATGATCCCACTAATGGTAAGTTGTATATATTATTCGAATAACTTGAATTTTTTCATACTTTTTGCATTCTGATTTTTTTTAATGTTGCAGTTACTTCCTTTCGAAACCATCCCTAGTTTGGGCGGAAAGGGATGGTATGTTGATGTAGAGAATGCGGATCCATCATGCCCAAGAATGTGCAAGAAGATGGTTAAACCCAGTATTAACCTAAAGTACGCAGAAGTCATAAGGCTGATCGGAGATTCTAAGGTAACAATTATACAAGGGTCACAAGGAAAACAAGGGTCACAGAGGGTAATAATGACTATTTTTTGTTTTTCAGGATATTCGAAGTATTCTTTGTGCTGATCGCGATGAACGCCATGAAAGTTATGATCTGGACGACTATGAGGGATGCGATCCCGATGTTCAGATATGGATGGAACATATTCGTAGAAATCCGAAGGGACTTTGTTGGGAGGACATTCGTGAGCAAGAACTGCTGACGCGGAAAGCAGTTCTTGGAGATGAAAAGAAGGGGAAAGGGAAGAGGAAGGGGAAGGGGACTAAGAGGAAAAAGAGCGTGGGGGAAAAAATGATAGAGCTTGAAGATGATGAAGCTGATGCTGAAGCTGATGCTGAAGGTGATGAAGAAAGAGATGGTGATGCTGAAGCTGATGCTGAAAGAGAAGGCGAGGATGAAGATGAAGCTGAAGGAAAAGAAGCTCCAGTCCGGCTGACACTGGAGCAGAAATTAGTGAAGGAAATAAAGAAGTCGGAGAAAAGAATCATCAACGCTGTCACAGATCTTCTAAGGGATGCCGGGTTTCATTTGCCTAATACAAAAGCAGAGGCGGCAAATCCCAAAGGTGCTGAAAAGGCAAAATCAAAATCTGCCGAGATAGATTCGAGCACCGCAAACCAATATTCCGGCAGTGTTAGAGACTATGAATTCCTTCAACGTTCATATCCAGGTCCTTACGAAGAGCCGGTTGAGTCAGAGTCTGAAAATGTCCGTGGAGATGGCGCAGAAGAGGATTTGGCAAACATTTCGAGATTAATTGAAAATATCGCATCTGCCGCCGACATTCCTCTAACTGCAGTCGTTGCTCCTGATGAAGTTCCACCAAGTAAGTAATAAATAGCTCAAAAGTTCATTTGAGTCAATTTCCATCGAGAGTCGGCAAGGGTCGCATGGGTCGCAAAATACGCATCTAATGAATGAAGTAATTTTATGCAGATGCTCCAGTCGGTCCTAGATCGATTTCTAGGGTTTTGGAGGATGTCGAGTCCCAAAATGGT
>CM071873.1:18446806-18483619 GCA_036759665.1 Gynandropsis gynandra
GATGTTGTGTCGAACAATAAGAGCTGGAGATGGGGTCTCGGATGAGGATATCATGTTAGCTGCCTTCCCATTTTCGGTGAAAGATAAGGCGCAAGATTGGTTATATTCGCAACCAGCGAATTCTATTGCATCATGGGGACAGCTAGAGGAGAAGTTTATGACGAGGTTCTTCCCTCAAAGCAAAGCTCAGCTAGCCAAGAACAACATTAACACATTCGTGCAAGGGGCAGCCGAGAGCTTATACGAAGCGTGGGAGCGATTCAAGGGCTATCAACGCCTTTGCCCACATCACGGCATGGATCAAAGTTATCTCATACACAATTTTATGCAAGGTCTCATGGACAATACGAGGATCTTGATCGTAGCCGCTGCTGGAGGTTCTTTGAGCAACCTCACCTTCCCAGAAGTCGAGGATCTTATAGATCGTATGGCTTACGAAGGAAACCACACCGCCGGAGAGTACAATCGCAACGCTCCAGCAAGGTTAGCCCATGTGGATAATACGCATACCATATATGCGGAGCTATCCGAAATGAGAGCTGAGATGAATGGTAAAATCAATGGGCTCTACGAATTGATGTCCGGAGCGAATCAACAGCAATATTATGAGCAGCCGGACGAGCAAGGAATTCAAAGGTACGAAGGGGTGAATTACGTGAGCAACACTCAGCCTTTGGGTAATACCTACACCCCCGAGTGGAGGAATCACCCCATTCTCTCGTACAAGAATTCCGACGGTGCATTCAATGCACAACGCTCATGGGGGAATTTTCAGCCGCGTTTGATGCAACGCAATCAGAATTTTCAACCGAAGACGCAACCCCAAGATCAGTTTTACCAGCCACGTGCATCTGCCCCTCGACAACAAGAAGCTAGCCCCGATATCGCATCAATGCTAGCTCAAATCATTCAGGTACAAAAAGAGCATTTCGATCAGTTCAGTTTGTTAATGGCAGAAAATCAAGAGAGGAAGAGAGAACATAATGAGTTAAAGACGCATGTAAAGATCTTGGACACTCAAGTTTCACAACTCGCTGCGCAATCATCGCGACCGCAAGGAGTTCTACCGGCGCGACCAGAAACAAATCCTCGTGAACACGTCAATGCCATATACCTTTGGAGTGGCAAAGTGGTGGATCATCCCACTCATTTGATGTTTGAGAAGGATGAAGCAACTAGCACAGCAGCGGAAAATGGCAACTACGTTGAAAAGCGAAACATGAAAACCGAGGAGGAGGAAGAGCCAAAGTATGTGAAACCGGAACCAAGACCGCCACCTCTCCCATTCCCACAACGTCAACGTAAGAGACTGATGGATCAAACCATTCCCTCGACATTTTACACAGGTGGACAGTCCAATAAATCGATGAAAAAGGGCAGTAGCAGCAAAGAGCACAACGATAAACCCGAGGAGGAAGGAGAGCCGAAATATGTGAAACCGGAACCGAGACCACCTCCTTTGCCATTTCCTCAATGTCAACGCAAAAAGGATGATGATGCTCAATTTGCGAAGTTTGCTGAGATGTTGAAGAAAATGGACATCACGATACCATTCCATGAGGCGTTGAAGAAGATGCCTTCATACGCCAAGTTCCTCAAAGAGATACTTGCGAACAAGCGAGATGTGGAGATGGAATCCGTTATGGTAACTAATTCAATGCTGCAGCCTCATCTACCTAAAAAGATGCCGGATCCAGGTATATTCGTGATCCCTTGTAAAATTTGAGATTATGAAATAAACCATGCGCTAATCGACGTCGGAGCAAGCGTAAGCGTGCTACCATTGTCATTGTATAAGAAATTGGATCTTAAGGGTAAGATGGACCTTCGATCGACGAGAATGGCGTTAACCATGGCTGATAGGAGTGTTAGGATCCCCGAGGGAAAGCTGGAAGACGTGCCTTTGCAGGTAGGGAAATTCTTCGTCCCGGTTGATTTCGTTGTATTAGATATGGAGGAGGACGAGAAAATTCCAATCATCCTTGGTAGGCCGTTTCTCAATACGGCAAGGACGATCATACATTGTGCTGAGGGTAGACTCACGCTTAAATTCGGGGATGAAGAAGTGGAGTTCAATCTGTACGACACACTTAAGCAGCCATGTATGGCGGATTCGGTATTCCACATCGACGTCTTAGAGGAGCTAGCCGATGAAGTCTTTGAGAAGTTTGGGGAATTGGATTCTTTTGAGATGGCTTTTCCAGAAGCTAGAGAGAGGTTTTGTAAGAACCCTAATGGAGCGAAGCATTATACAAAGCTGCTGGATAAAAGGGATACAAAAGAAATCCCGAATTCCGACTTAGATGAACTTCGAGCAGAATTCTGCGCGACCCTAACACAGCAGGTCGCAACCTCAGAAAAAGATGGATTCTCGGGCAGTCCTCATTAAAGCGTATTCTCAACTCATGCACACATGAGTATAGATCAGTTGGAGAGGGATTCAGGTCTGAAAAACGTTGCAAACCAGCGCACAACCCTCCTAGAATGCAAGGCAGATTCCGGCGCAGAGCAAACAGCTTACATCGATGGTTCATCCATTCATAAAGCGCCTAACAGCCACTGCAAGCGTCCAGCATCAAGTTGGGACATTGATAAGGCATCCAAGATGAAGGTTAAGATGAAGATTAGGGACGACATGACTGATCGGGGAAGGAATTCGATTGATCCGCGTGCTACACTCTATCGACCACCTTATGCACGCAAACTGCTACGCACACAACGACGTCGAGGACGTCCATCTAATTGGTAGCACATTTTGGTCAAGCTCACGACCTTAAACAAGCGCTTATCGGGAGGCAACCCGACTTTTGCATTTTTCATTTCATTTTCGGACTATTTCTTTTTCTTTTCATATTGATGTACTTGGTGGGATCGTATTCCTCTTTTTGGATTGTGTGAATCTTTTTCGCAGGTTCTTCAAAGTCCATATCATCCTTGAGGAGGAGACACAAATTCGGGATTGGACGCTATACAAGGTGCACACGTTCCAACTCTTATTTGTTTACGATTTCCTCTTAGGTTTTGAACTCCGGGACGGTGTTTCATTCAAGTCTGGGGGGGGTACTCGTCGAGTATTGTCATATGATTAGGATTAGATGATTAGGATTAGACGTAGATTTTTGTTTTTAGGAATAAACGGATGGATATCTAACATGAATTTTCAAGTTTTAGTCATTATTGTGCGACCTTGTCGAATCGTGAACTATAGTCTAGGTGTGTTTAGAAGATTTCTTGATTCCGATTAGTTGAGTAATTGTGCAAGAAACCATGACTTATAGTTACATTCACCTCCTAGGTTTCGATACCAAGTATCATATCTCCGTGTATACCGATTAATCAATGCTTGTTGATAGATCTTTAGCGTTCATAAGATTCCACACGCTTATACTCCGCTGTCAATTTTTTGTCCTTGGATGAGTTTTAACTATTTGAGGTTTTCATTGACATGAGTACATCGAGATCGATGGTTCGGGTCTAAGTGATGGGTTGAGGCGCTATTCTACGTCCTAAGGGTCATAGGCAGCCTGGATCTAAGTAGAAAGCCACCCTCTTCAACTTCGACGTCCTAGGAACCAAGCGTGGAACCATAAAAAAAAAAGAATAAGAACGAGAGAATGAGTTTAATGATGTCTCAAGTTTATGAGAGTCGGTATGGAGATTGCTTGGACGTAGTTTAGGAGAACGGATTTTTTCACTTAGGTCATTGGTAGGATTGCACGGTTCGAGACTTTCGGTTGATAGAAGTCTGAACTTGGTACGCTTAGGCTTATGTTCATGTGACGCGTTGTTCCGCATGATGGCTAATCCTTTGATGTATTTGTGTTAGTATCCATTGTTGTTTAATTCTTCTATGACTCGACTTTAGGTTTGCTCGAGGACGAGCAAAAGGTTAAGTCCGGGGGAGTTTGATGACACGCAATCCGTTATAGTTTTTATATCATTCTTAGGTCTAGTTTAGAGTAGATTATTTATATTTCATTCATTTATTGAGTATATTCGGAGACTTTATCCACATTTCGTGTTTTGCGTAGGAAATGAAGACACGAGAAGAAACACGAGTGCTTTTGGCAATCTAACCCCGGAAACGTAGGTTCAACTTGTGCGAGGCGACGGATGGAAGTGAGCACTCAAACACCGAGCGAAAGGAGCGGAAATAACACCTCAAGTCATGCCCGCTCGGGTGGATTGGGAGTGCCCGGTCGGGTTGATTGCTACCAAATATCCCCGTAGCTTTACACGACTCGGGCACTCAAGGGACACGACCTGGGAGGTGTGCCCGCTCGGGTCCATTTGGTGTGCCCGCTCGGGCTCATTCATGTCATGAAAACCCCGAAGGTTTGCACGACTCGGGCTGATGAAGCACACGGTCGGGCATGGTGCCCGCTCGGGCTCAAAGGTGTGCAACCCGGTCGGGTAGAGGTCTTGCACGAGCGGGTAAGGGACATGCCCGCTCGGGTCCTTGATTCTCAACAAACTTTCCTAAGATCTAGAACGGCCAAATTAAAAGATAAATCAGATCTGAAAGAGGGAATTCGAACCAGAGGAGATCAGAGGAGATAGAGAGACATTAGAGCAAGGAGAAGAAGGAAGAAAAGACGGATCTACGGATCGGGAGCGAGGAGAATCTACCGAAGACATCGGTTTATGAATAGGGAGTTATCTCTTTCCATATCTATGTCGAATCTAGACTTCTCTTGTGTTTCCTTTTCTGTATCTATGTCTGAGTAGATCCTTTGCCATGGGTTAGAGTGATTTGCCATGTTGTAATGAAGTCTATGCTTAATGAATGGTGGTACTTAATGCTTTCATTACCTGTACGCCACTTGAATGAATGAATTTGGTATCTATCATGTTTTTAGATTTCATGGTTGTTCTTAATGCTTTCTCTACTTGTACGCCACTTGATTGAATGATCTTAGAATCCTAATAAACCAACGCCAGGGCATTAGGTTTCGGAACTTAGCCATGACTTAGGGTTAGCCGGTTTAGAATCTACGCCAGGTCAATCGGTTTAATCTAGGGATTAGGATAGCGGCCATAATGCGTCTATGCATGTAAGATACGCAATGGATACATTGGTATATGCATGCTAGATAGTGGACAAGTCTACGCCAGTCAGTTCCTATAGGAGAGCTTGAATTCCCTAAATCCATGATAGTACCTAGACCAATTATCCTTTTAAAACTTCGTTACTTCATTAGGCAAACTCTCGACACCCATGGTGCTTAGCCATAAGTTTATTCTCTTCGATTTAGTTTAGTTTAGCTTAATCACAATCCAAACTTTAGTCATCTCACACGTCTATTCAATTAGTTTAATAGCTCATTAGTCGCATTAACTCCTTGTGTTCGACCCTAGTTACTACACGATCCGTATTCTTGCGGAAGCGTTAGTCTAGTTTTTTATTACTTGATATAACGCACATCAGCGCACAATGGTACGTATACTTACTTTCAAATGTCAATTTATAAATAGTTAATTAATTGTTAATTCATTTTACTTTTGATTTGTAGGTTTAGATATGATTAATTGTCTCGTTATATAACAAAGACAATGAAAGCTGATTATTATCGGCCTTGTTATAATTGGACGCATACCGACCCAAAAATTAAGGAACGATGGTGGAAATCATTTGTGGTATGTTTTAAATAATTTTTAATTTCATCAAATAATTCAAATTATGTTTTAAACTAAGTAATATTTTCATTACTTCAGCAAAAACTTTATTGGAATCCCGAGATTACCGGACTAGTGAAGTCCGAATTTGAACGGGTTGCGGGAGTTCGTCTCAAATCGCTCGTAAACGATTGTAAAAAATATCGAGAGACGAAAGGAAAATCCATTTGAACCGATGGTGTTTGGGACAATATGTGCACATATTGGGATGATCCAGAATTTAAGCTAAAAACGAGCGAGCAAGTAAATCTCGGTGTTTTAATAGAGAAGGATATAGGATGAGCGTACATACCCCACGATCTCGTTCTTTTGCAGAAGTATACGAAGACTTGGTAAACTTTATAATAATTTTTATGCATTTATACAATTAACATTTGATTAATATTAAACTTATATCTTTTTTATTTGTTTTAGGCGAAAGAGAGGGGATCCGAACCATCGTAGCTAGAATTTCTAGAACCATCTTTTTTATTTGTTATATTTTCCCGGCAACAACGCCAAAAACTTGATGTGGTTAATCTAAAGTAATAAAATACCTAGACTAACGCTTCCGCAAGAATACAGATCGTATACTACCAGGGTCAAACACAATGAATTGATGCAACTCTAAAGCTAGTAAACTAATGAATAGGAGGGTAAAAATCAATAAGTGTTTTGAATGCGAATGAATCTAAACTAACTAACAAGATGAACTCAATAAACTAAACACTATAGGTTTCGAGAGATGCACGATAATGCAATGAAGTGCTAACAAAGATTATGGTTATAAATATCATCACGTATTCGGGGAATTCAAGCTCTTTCCTAAGGGAATGATTCTTCTGATGCCTAATCCCACTATCTAGTGTGCGTACTACCAATCTTCCAATTGCGTAATCTCACACGATAAATGCATTGAGTCCGCTATCCTAATTCCAAAGTCTAATTAACCGACCGATCAAGGTTCTAAATCAATTGAGACCTCATATCATGGCTATGTTCCAAAGTTTAATTCATCTTCCAATGCAACCAAACTTTTATAATAATTCATTCAAATGGCTAATAAGAACAAAATCGTCAAGCACAGCCAATCAATCCATAAACGATCAAATATCATAACCAAGAATTAGCATGAAACTTCATTACATATCGGCAAAACTCTAACCCGTAGCTACTAAACTACTCGGACATGGGTTCCGAAAACAAAGCACAAAAGAAACCGATTACAAACATTGATATAGAATGAGATTCCTCCCTATCCTAATACCGTAGTCTTCAACAGGTCCTCCGCGTTCGAGTTCGTCGCCCCGTCTCCAGCCTTCCGGTGTGCCTCTCTCTCTCTTCTGTCTACGTGTGTGTTGTGTGGTGTGTTGTGTGTGGTGTTCGAATTTCCTCTGCCCTCTTAACCCCTACGTCCTCTTTCATCTTTCCGTTCTTTCCTTTTCTCTTTCTTTTCCTCTTTGGCCGAATCTAAGCTCTCCAGCTCATTCCTTTTTGTCCTCCTTTCCTCTTTGGCTACTTTCCATTTTTTTTTTGTTTCCATTTTCTTCAGCAGCTTGTGTTTTCTTTTCCTCTTGTGCTGCAATGATGTCCTTTTCTTTTTTTCCTCCTTTTTCTCTTTGCTTGGCTGCTTTCTTTCTTGTTCTTGCGTTTCCATTAATTTTTCTAGCAGACATTTCCATTCTCTATCTCTAACGGTTGCAGTTTTCAATTCTCGTAGGCGGCTATCTTTCCATTCTTTGGTTAGCGGTTGGAAGTTTACATTTTGTTCCAGCAACTTGCTTCTATTTTATGTAAGTTTCCTTTTCATGTTCCAACCTTGCTCTTTTTAATTTTTTTCCAGCAACTAAAAGTTTCCATTTTTGTTCCAGCCATTGAATGTTTCCATTTTTGTTCCAGTCGTGAGTTTCCATTTTTTAAGGCCAGCGGCTAGTTTCTATTTCTTTTAGGCTGCAGCTACTTATTTCCATTCCTCATCTCCAGTCATGCTTCCATTTTATGTTGGCAGCCAACTCATATCCATTTTGTCCGAAAGGCCAACAAATTTCATTTTTGTCAGTGATTATTGTTTCCATTTTTGTAAGCGGCCATTGTTTCTATTTCTCTTCTTCGGTTTATAATTCTTTGAATGCTGATCGTGCATAGCTGATAGGAGAGTGAGTTTGCCTAGTTTTGCTTCATTTACTTGTGTTTGTATTCCGATATTTCATTTCCTGCAATAACACGAGAAACCGATGAAAGAGGACTAAGTGATACTTAATGCTCGGTAAACTAACTACGGAAATGAACTAAAATACTATAAAAAATAGATGTTATAAATTAATATTAAACTTATATCTTTTTATTTGGTTAAGGCGAAAGAGAAGGGATCTGAACCATCGTACCTAGAATTGCTGGAACGTACGCACGTTTAGAAGTTTGATGGTTCGTGGGTAGATCCCAACGCGAAAAGTGTTCACGATGATGTTGATATGGTAGTGGAACGAGTATTCCACCGAGAGAAGACGAAACACAAACTACCCTAAGTCAGGAAGAATCCAACGAGTTGTATCTCGAGGTAAATTAATGACATTTCAATATAATACAATTTTGCTATTTATAATTGTCATTAAATCGATATTTGTTTTACAGCAAGTTACACTGTACAAAGGTCGTATTTTTCGGTCTTGGAAGAATGGCATCAAAACATTCAAGTTCCTTCGAAGGTAAAGAAAAAGTATTAGAATACGAGTTCTGAAATACGCTATCGAAAGTGTTGGAGGTGCAACAAGAATCAGAAAGGTGGGTTGAACAAGCACTAAAGCAAGCTGAACGATCACAAAAGCAAGCCAAACTATCAGAAAGGCGAATTGAACGGTTCATGCACATGATGAAAGCGCAAATGCCTAGCATCGATTAGGATGCATTTTAGAACAATGATTCCGATCACGAAGATTCGAAAATTCCTCCAACGGATTAGTAAATGCTTTTTAATTAATTACCGTTATGTACAAAATTTTAAAATTTAATGTAATCAAATTTAATTTCAATTTTATTTTTTAAAAATAAATTTCGGACAGACAAGGGCCAACCGAAAATGCCGACGAGCGACCTTTTTAAAATTTCCCCAGCACATTGTGAGTCCATATTTTGGTCATTTTTACCGTCGATTTGCGGACAAAAAAGTGGTCTGCAATTACATACCGTTTGGTAACTGAAATTCCTGTCCTTATTTGTGGACGGATTATGGACGAATATCAATTTGGCGACACTCGTTCGAGAACTACCTTAGGTCGTCCCTCAAATTAAGGACAGATACTTCAGCCCCTCAACCTGAATTTTCTTCTAGTGTTTAAAGTTCAACGTATAGGTACAATAATACTAGATTTTAAGTGATATGTCGTTGTTACTTATCGAACAACTTGCACCTTTAAATGTGTTAGATACAAAACCGGATGAAGAGGCCGAAGATGATGTCAAATGCGATGATGTAAATGATGAATGTGATTATTTGGATTTAACCCTAGATTTGTCGTATGAAACTTGATGCATGTCAAGTTAACAAGTTAACCTAAGACTACCCGCAAGTGCACGAATCGTGTATAGTAGTTAAGGTGTCGATCCCACGAGGACTAATGTAGTACGATTTAAGAATCAAATTTCTAACCAATGCTTCCTGTGACAAATAAAGATGATGAGATGCAATGATGAAGTGGATGAATATGCAGTGGATAAACGAGTCCGAAACAAAGACACAAACGCCCTAGAATCCGGTTTCACCGCATAGCCTACGAAACCTATCTCCGATCTATCTAATCGTGCATTTCGTATCAAGATATCTAAGACAGACGATCCTAATGTAGAACCTACCCTCTCTCAAGGCATAGGAATGGGGATAGAGTGAGTCATCCCCTACGTTCATGGCTGACACCCCAACTAAACCTTATTACGATTCATGATTCGCCTTATTCAACCCTCAACCGTTACTATCCTACTTTCGTGACCTAGTCTCGGTTTTTCTAAGCCTGATCTTCTAGGACTAGAATTCACCTTTCAGTCTTTCTCCTAATCCCTAACACATGCATTTACATAGCCTTTGTAAACACAAGACAATAAGCGCTCAGACAAAGAATAGATAAACGAAACGGGGAGATACATTCATAAATAGATCAACGAAGGTTCTAGGATAGCTATGGACTAATCCCTTCTCCTAGAACAAATCTATTACTCAATCATGAGTGTAAACATCATAAAAGGAATAATAAAGTAAGGAGCATAGGAATATCAAACGAGAGATGATTCCGAATCAATTCTCGACTCCTTCTTGTGTCTCCCATCAAAGAGGGCTCTTGAATGGATGGATGGATGATGTGTACCCTCCTAGGGTTCTCCCCATTGGAGACTTTATAGGGAAGTTGTTATAGGCATGCCCCGCGCGGGCTAGGGAGGCAACCCGCGCGGGCTCGTCATTTTCTCCAGGACACGCGCGTGCTAAGGGGTAGCACGACTCGGGCAACAATTCTGGAACACAACCCTGCGCGGGCTAAGGTGAGCACCCCGCGCGGGCTCTTCTTGAACATCAATCCGTGCGTGCTGAGGGTCATCACGACTTGGCTGTTGGACGTTCAGCCAAGCATGCTAAGGGCTTGTCTCCTCATGTCGTATCGCAATCCTTGCTCGTTTCTCGTTTTCTTTGTTATGTTATGATCTCCAGTGCTCGTACTTTGTCCCATATATGTTCTTTTGCTCCGAAACGACCCAAACACGCATTAAAATGTATAAGAATATGAAAACACGGAAACAAGTAAAACATATACAAAATCACACGTAAACATTGCAACTATCGTCATAAATATATCTTAAATCATGCGAGAATCGTGTACGGAAATGAGATGATCAAAATCCCCCAGACTAGAATATTTGCTTGTCCCTAAGCAAACGTAAACGTGGCACACGTGTGAGATATCAAAGTCGAGAATTCCCCTTTCCCCTAGAAATACCGCTAAAGCAAACCTAATCGATCATCAAACAAGTTAGAGCAAATTTAGGCCTAATAACTTTCAGCCTTCATCTTAGGTTCACCATGGCTACCTATAAGAAACTGCAACTCTCTCTACCAAACGAGACTTCAATCAAGTGCTAATCACATAATCAAAGAGGATACTTGTTTTATTCTCGAGCTTCTTTATTCTTTCATTCCATTTTTTTTCTTTCTTTCTTTCTTTCTTTATTCTTCTTTTATTGATATTGCGAATACACTAGGATTCTAGGACGTCGGATTTGAAGTGATTCAACTTCTACTTAGACCTAAGCTACCGATGACGGTATACTCTTGCATCTCGTTCAAGAGTGCAGCGGAATAGATGGTTTTTTTTATGCGCCTTGCTCTTAGGACATAGAAAGATGATCACCATCCCACCACATAGACCCGAACCATTGAAAATGTATCAAGGTCGATGCACTCATATTGATTTTAGATCATGCTTTTAGACATTTTTCTATCGATAGCAGAGTGTTAGTGTGCGCTCTTATTTTCTGTAAAACAATCTCAATTCATGTGATCAAATCATCCTCGTGCAAAATAAGAAAAGCATTATCAATATGAAGTATAATCATTTGGATAGAGAGAATGAACAAGAAACAAACCTAGCAAACTCGTCTAAACTTCCTATAAATAACACTAGGATTTCCAAAGACTTACGACCCACTCATTCCTCAACAAACTAATAAGCTCTAACATGAAAGATATCACGGAAACGGCTAACTTCTTAAGAATCCTAGGGTCGAGGTTCATCTCGAAACATGGCACCGGACAAGTGCCTGAGACGATTATAACTCAAAAACAACTAAAACTAATCTAAGAAAAACAAAAAAAATGAAACGAGATCACCTGACAAACGTGAGCTGTCCCCCAGACTTGAATTGAGCAGGGTCCTCGACGTGAAGCTCCAATGGAGGATAGGAAGGTCAAGTCACGGTTGCAGGTGTTCTTCTTTTTTTATGTTTTTCAAAATAAAACAAGTTCGAAAGCGCTTGTTTAACGTCGTTAAGCTTGACGTCTCCATGCTTCATGTGTGTGCAATGGGTGGATTGAATAGGGAGATGGACTTTCCACTTTCGATCGATGTAGTGGCTTGATCTAGCTTAAGGTGTTGCCTATTTTCTGTGAACATTCCGCTTGAATCGCTCCATAGTTCTACCTCTCCATGTGTGAAGACTTCTCGTACCTGAAATGGACCAGAACAACGAGGATGTAAACTGCACGGGAAAGAATTAAAATGAGAGTCAAGAAGTAGAAAAAAATCACCTAGCCGAAAGTCACAAGATGTGGTCTTTCTATCGTGCCATTTTTCAGCTCGGTTGTCTTTCTCATAGCGCATTGCCGTCGTCGCTCCTTTCTCTTCCAAACTTTGGTGCAGCCTCCCTTGATTGTCGATGGATTATTTGCGGCTGTCCTCTTTGGGCATCCAGCACATACATATTAAAGGGCTCACTCTCCTATGCTTCTTGAGACGAATTGGTGGCATTCGCGTCTTATGCCGAATAGAGGAAGGAAGATGTTCGAACTGAAGTCTAGACACCTCATTTACTGCAAAATCAGTGCGCGTTTCATAGGGCAACTTTCATGCGGGGCGTCATGCAGTGCCTCAATGGAACTCATGAACTTCGTGTAATGCTTAGCTTCTCCACCGGTAAATCCTGCAGCATTGAAAACTTGCATTAGACATCTCTATAAAGGATCGGAAACACTTACTCGATCAAACGTGTCATTCGCCGAGTTTTCCAGCACATCAACTTTATGGCATGAATCCTTAGGGCTGGACAAATGGAATTCAAAATCCTCGTCAATGACACGTAAAGAGAGCTTCCATTGTCATACATCTAACTTGGCACCTGCAGTAGCTAAAAATTGTCTACCAAGAATAATAGGTACATTAGCATCTTCCTCGATATCGAGTACAACAAAGTCAGTAGGAATGCAAATACTACCTACCTTGGTGGGTATATTTTCAACAATTCCCACCGGATACCTTACCAAACGATCCACGAGTCATATACAAATCGTCGTAGGCTTGATATTCCGATGTTCACCCGCTTATAAACCCAATATGGCATTATGCTCACGCTTGCTCCCAAATCGCACAAAGCTTCGTCGATGTCAATGGCTCCTATGGTGCATGGGATGGAGAAGCTTCCGGGGTCCTTCAACTACGGTGGCAGCTTGTTTTGGAGAATTGCACTGCATTCCTCGGTGAGTGCTATTGTCTCACTCTCTTTGATGCGCTTCTCCCTAGAAAGAACTTCTTTAAGGTAATGTACTCGCTTTGGCATCTTTTGGAGCGCTTCCACAAATGGCATATTGATGTCGAGCTGCATGAGGTAATGGAAGAATTTGGTCACGCTCTCTCGATTCTTGTTGCTCACCAAGCGTCCAGGAAATGGTACGGGAGGCTCGTATGCCGGTGGAGCAACATATGGCTTCTCTAAGTCAGGCTCATACCCTTCCATGATTGCAATTCTGCCTTCACCTTTATTCACCGTGTCCAGCAGCGTTCTTTTGCAATTTGGAGGGTGGGCTCTCAATCGTATCCTTGCTGCACAAGGTGATGGCGTTTATGTACTCTCTCGGATTTGGATCATATTTTCGGGGTAGAATTCCGGGATTCCGAGAGGATAAGGCAGCTTGTTGCGCAATGGAGTTTTTTAGCATCTTCACATGCGTGCTCAAGGAGTCCATTTGCGCTTTGAGTTAACCGATCGCAGTCCCCACTTCATGCGTGTTCAAGGATTCCATTCGAGTTTTGATTTCAGTCATCGCTGCTCCCATTTCCGCATTAAATTTTACTTGAATTGATTGCTGCTCATTGATGTTGTCTTGATGTTTCCTTTGCTCTTTGATGAATTCGAGCATCACCGCCTCAAGGCTTGACGAAGGTTTGTGTCGTGCATAGGGAGGCAAACCACGTGGGCTCCTCATTTTCTCCATGACCCGCGCATGCTAATGGCTAGCACGACTCGGGCAACAATTTCTAGAACACCACCCCGAGTGGGCTTAGTTGAGCACCCCACGCGGGCTCTTCTTGAACATCAATCCGTGCGTGCTGAGCATCAGCACGACTTGGGCAAATGTTGTTGGACGTTCAGCCTGAGCGAGTTAAGGAAACCACCCCATAGGGGCCTTGTCTCCTCATGTTGTATCGCATTCCTTGCCTGTTTCTCGTTTCGTTTGTTCCGTTATGATCTCCAATGGTCGTACTCTGTCCCGTGTATGTTCTTCTCTTCCGAAATGAACCAAACAGGCACTAAAACCTATAAGAACATGAAAACATGTAAACAAGTAACACGGATACAAAATCACACGTAAACATCGCAACTATCGTCATAAACATATCTAAAATCATGCGAGAATCGTGTATGGAAATGAGATCATAAAAAATTGATTACAAATATATGATTTGTATAAGTGACTAGATATGATCTAGAGATTTGACGTTCGACCAAGTGTTAGGGTTGCAGAACATCGATATTTTGGTTCCTTGTTAAAGTCGAGTGAACATCTTGTTAGTGTACTTGATCGAGTGATTTCACACTCAAACCTTGAAAGAAAGCGTGTGTGAATGTTTCGGTGAGATTTGTCAAGTGAGGAGTATCGAATCGACGACGTTAGTATTGTGACACTTGGATCTGGATCGGCATCGTACTGTGCAGGGGTTGTGGTAAACCTACGAGCGACGAAGCGTCGAGTTAATCAGATCAGTGGATCTGCCGACGTCGTTCCGTTCTGGGGTTATGGTAACCTTGTGAGCGATGGAGCGTCGACTTAGTCGGATTAGTGGATCTGCAAGCACCGTACCATGTTGGGGTTCACTGTGACCTTGCGAGATCTTTAGTGTGTTGGGGTCCTTTGGACTTTGCGAGCGTATGCCCGAGCTAGAGTCGTGTGGACTATTTTTGTTATGATTCGGTGTGATACTAGTCTTAGACTTTGGATACTCAGTAGGGTTGGGTAAAGTTGTCTGTTTGTGTTTAGTTTAGACTTAGGATAGATCACTATTTTATGTTATTTAGTTTAAAATGGGAGAATACGTGGCACAGAGTACGTGCACGTATTGATCTAATTGAGTGTGTATTTCATAATCACCCTATTTGTGGGTTGTCGTGGATAGACAGGATATGACAAGGAAAAAGAGCAATGTGGTTGAGTAGCAACATGAGAACTCACACCGGGCTGAAGGAAGAGGTGTGCAAGAGGTAGGGGTGGGCAAATTACCCGAAAAACCCGACCCGACCCGAAACCCGTCCCGAACCCGCGTAAAATTACCCGAACCCGCGGGTTCGGGTAATGAAATCTCATTACCCGCGGGTTCGGGTTCGGGTTCGGGTTTCAAAATAACTAAAACGGGTACCCGCGGGTACCCGAGTATATGTATATAAATATATATATTTAGTCATATATGTTGATGTAATTACAAATATGCCACTTACCCTAAAATTTTTCATCTCTCTAACCGGCGCCTCCCTTCTTTCTTCTGTGTTGCTCTCTCTCACTCACCTCTCACCAGACAGACTGCCTCACCGTGCTCCTCACCCTCACCGTGCTCCTCACCCTCACCGTGCTCCTCACCCTCACCGTGCTCCTCACCCTCACCGTGCTCCTCACCCTCACCGTGCTCCGCAAATGGTTAATTTACTTGATTAAAAACGTCTCAAAGAGGTAATAAAATGAATTTATGGATTTTAAGGTTTTCTTAACATTTAATTTAATTTAAAATTAAATTAAGATTCGGGTTCGGGTACCCGCGGGTACCCGGTGCATTTGACGGGTACCCGAGCCTCGGGTACCCGAGTCTCTCGGGTTCGGGTTCGGGTAGGAAAATGCCTACCCGTCCGGGTTCGGGTTCGGGTTCGGGTACCCTCAAAAATCCGGGTACCCGACCCGTGCCCAGCCCTAGCAAGAGGTCTCCATGAGTTTTTATTTTCTATTTCGTATTTATGTTATTTATTTACGGTGAATATGATCTTAACGTATTTCATTTACTATTTGGTCAAGACCACTTTTATTTTAGAATAATATTTTATTTATTTTATATAAATGCGTTAAAGCGGTGATATATATATGGCCACCTCTTAGGGGTGATGGTGGACACTCCTAGTCCGGAGGTAGTTCTGGGATGGGGGTGTTACATTTCTACCCTTTAAGTGAAGTTAGATATTTACTTCTCAAACTTATATCTAACGTGAGGCAACAAGGAGCTGCACCACCGATGCGACCTACAAATCTGCATGAACAACTAAGTCGAGTTCCACCTGTTATTAATCCAATGCAAATTTCTCCTTATTTAATACTTCAGTTTAATCTCAAGTTGACCATATCGTGAATATAGATTATATGCAGTTTTTCAAACAGATCAATAAGAAAATGTGAGCACTTCCTTTTAGAGGAATATGAGAGCCATATGAAGCAGAACAATGGATGTGGTTTCTTGTTATCCAGTAGGGCATGTTTTCAATTGGGAGCAATTTCTTGCAGAGTTTGAGAAGTATTATTATTCAATTGAAAACCGACATTTAAAAGTTAGGGAGTTTCTCGGTTTAATCCAAGGGGATATAAATGCGAAAGAATATGAAAGGCATTTTTTTCATCTCATGAGAACTAGATCGAGTTATGTTCCCACTGAAATAGAAAAATTGCAAAGGTTTTCGAGTGGTATACGTCCATCCCTTCGACGCAAGATAATAACTGAGATTATTTATTTAACAGGAAGCAAGAATGAATTTAATTTAATCTCTTTTTATATTGTTTATTCGTATGGAGATTTTGATACACATCACTCTAGTTAAGTTGGTGTATTTTGCCGATCTATCTGAGAAAGGAGAATATGAACAAGCCATTGAAAGAAAGAGAGTTGCACCTCTTATGTTTGACACTTCAAACAAATTAAAAAGAGATGGATAGAAAATTTCCGGTCATGCAGTGTCTACACCTTTTAAAGAGTGCAACAATTATCGGTAAGCGATCTTCTTTAGTTATACTATTTGGGTGTTGATTTTTCTTATGGTAGATAAATTATTTTTTATGGTCTTAAGAACGAATTTAGTAAATCTAAAACCTCGATACCAAAACATTTTGGTACCCTAAGTGTAAAAGGGCATTTTACAATGTTCTAGTCTCTCTTAGTTCTTTTTTACACCTTATTTGCATTATTTCATTATATTATAGGCTATAGAGATTTAGTATCATACTCATGATAAAAAAAAACACAATTTACAATATCAAAATTAGGATTAATAGAGAAGAAACGTACGACTTGAGTTATCATTCACTTGGTCGAGTAACTATAACAAGAGATGTACAAAAGTTCCACTGAAAATGCTCGACTCGAGAACCTTTGAAACTCGGCTGAGTAGAATGTTTTATCACATCAAAGTTCGTGCCATATTGCAAGGAAAGAACATGAAAACAAGTACATCCCGACCCCACCAGTGTCAAGCTCGACCGAGTGACATGCCAAAATCTATTAATAATTCAAATTTTGAATTAGTAAGAGGCAGCTGAAGTCTTTCAAAAGGTCAAGGATTGAAAATTGAAAATAGGAGAGACAAAAAGTAAGAAATAATTGAGCTTTTGGAATGTGCTTAATCGAATGAAACACTAGAAATTACATCAACAATTCAAACTATCAACAGAGATGAGTAGAAGGTGAGAACACGATGGTGACTGATTGATTTTTGAGATGTAGACTTGTTGATCCATGGTTTAGGCTAGGGTGTTGTCTATTCGGATTCTTCGTACTTAATGATCGGTTTCTTTGTTCTTTGTGTTTTATGGTTTAATGAATGTTTACATTCTTTAGATTCTTGAATGACCACTAAAATTGACTGTCACGTGGTATAATTCAGATGGAGACTCCAAATTATATTAGATCATATGTATTAGATAGATATGAATGATTATATCGAGAGGTAGGTTAGTTAGTTTAGGAATGAGGATATCGAGCAATATAGCATTCAAGATGTAGGTCATTAAAAGGAGACGTCAGGAGTATAGACTTTGGGAGAAGGTATATTTATTGATAACACATTTAATACGTAGATAATTACATGGGGACGTTAATGATTGGAAATATTTGAATATGATATATACTACGAGAGTAGGTAGATCTATTTAAAATGATTGAATTCCTCGAAAGAACCAAAGCAAATAGTTTCCAAAATCTATAATGAATTTATGTACGTTACAATAACCTTCTTATCTATAAGCACAATCTTGATGTCAATACTTGTATTATAAACTTGCATAGAATAGATAATAGGTAAATAACACGTACTATATTATTCATGGTCATATTTTTCATGAAACTGATAATATCGATCCCTCTTACTCTAGTTATACATGAGCCATATCCTTGTGAAATGTCTAGTCTTGGTACAAATATTAAAACTTGAGATGCATTAGATCACATCTAGGTGACACATCATGTTTTTAGCCTATACACTCTTCGACACGAGGAAGGCCCATATTATTGTGTCTTTGGTACATCTAATGCATATGCAAGTCACACAAAGTTTCCTAATGGTATGATGGATGTTCACACTCTTGGAGGAGAGACATTAAAACCTGCAAGACTTATTTTCAATGTATCTATCTTTACTATATCAGGTGATAAGGTTGCAGATTTAATAGTTATACCTATTAAAGGATATGATGTCATCTTAGGCATGGATTCACTTTCTCATTATCGAGTGCATTTGGAATGCAGGAATGGAATAGTTCGATTTGAGCATGCAGATGATATTGATGAAGAGTTTTTGGGATTAACAATAACATCTGAATTACATATTGTCTCTGCCCTGCGAATCGATCGATTACTTCAATAAGGGAATGAAGCAATCATAGCTTTTATAACTATTGATGATATGGAATCAACTTTAAAATTGTAGGATATTTCTGTGTTTAAAGATTTTCAAGATGTGTTTCCAGATGATCTTCCTAGTTTAAAGCAAAGGACGAAACCAATTACAAAAACACAATATCAGATGGTTCCTATAGATATGATAGAATTAAGTAAGCAATTGGTGGAACTTCTAGAGAAGGGATTCGACAAGCGTGATACTTCTCCATGGGGAGCACATGTTCTTTTTGTCAAGAAGGAGAATGGTCGTATGAGACTTTGTATTGATTATAGAGGATTCAATCAATTGATGGTAAAAAAATCAATGTTCTTTGACCCAAATTGATAATTATTAGATCAGTTACAAGGTGCTTGTTGGTTTCCAAATATTAATCTACGATTTGGTTATCATCATATAAGAGTGTGAAAGTGATAATTTTCAATTTAAGCTAAATTAACCTAAACTATCCGCAAGTGCACGGCACGTGTGTAGTACTCTAACTGTCGATCCCATAGGGACTACGCAACACAGACCAAACCCAAACTAGAATCAAACTTGCTACGATGAAATATTGGTTGTGAGATACAATAATGAAAATGCAGTAAGCTAATGAGTTCTTAACGATGAGACAAATGTTCTAGGATACGGTTTCACCGCAAAGCGTTTGAAACCAACAATCGATCTATCTAATCGTGCATTCCCAATCAAGATATCTAAGGAGGACAATCCTAATGTAATTCATACCCTCCCTCAAGGCATATGAACATGATTCAATCGAGTTATCCCCTACTTTCGTGGATGATACCCCAAACAAAACTCATACGATCTATGATTCATCCGATTAACCCTCAACCGTTATTACCCTACTTCCATGACCTAGTTTCAGTTTTTCTAGGACTAGTATTCTCGTTTCGGTCCTTCTCCTAATCCTTAACACATGCATCTACTTGGCCTTCTTAAATCCAATACATTCAACGCTTAGACCAAGAATAGATTAGCAAAATGGAAAATTGCATTCATGAATAAATTGAAAGAGGTTTCAGGATAGCCATGGGCTAATCCCTTCTCCTAGAACAAGAAAACTACTCAGCTATGAGTTCTGAATCAAACAACATAAACGAAATAGAATGTCTAAGGAGCGTAGAAGTCAAACGAGGTGTCATCCCAATTCGATCTTTCTTCTCCGTGTGTGTCTCCCATCAAGAGGGCTCTCTTCTATGGTGGATGGTGAATCCATCTCAAATATAAAATGAATTTTGTTCTATGCCCTTGACGTCTTGTAATTCAAAATTTTAATCATTCTCGTGCTTATCTCCACTCAAAACAGTCGTAGAAGGATTTTACCAAGACATACCCGACGTCAATTCCTAAATTATGTTATGTGCCCTTGACGTCTTGTGATTCAAAATTTGAATCATCTCGTGTTTATCTCCACTCAAAATAGACGTAGGAGGGTTGACCAAGTTATGCCTCTTTTGTAGAACAACTTCTTCAAGCGCCCGAGCGTGCTATGTTCAAGCGAGGGTCGTGTGTGCCTATGTTCGGTCCATTCCTTGTCCATTTCTCATACTGTTTGCTCCGTTGGGATCTCCAATGCTCGTACTTCGTCCTATGTATATTCTTTAACTCCGAAATGAACCAAATATGCATTAAAACCTATAAGAACATGAAAATATGAAAACAAGTAAAACAGATACAAAATTACACGTAAACATCGCAACTATCGTCATAAACATTTTTAAAATCATTCGAAAATTGTGTAACGGAAACAAGATGATCAGAAATAGGATATCAAGACAATTTAATTTAGAACAAGGTATGGCCAATATGAATTTGTGGTTATTTCATTTGGTCTGACAAATGCCTATATTGTTTTCACGAAATTGATGAATTAGTTTTTAGAGATTATCTGGATGGATTTTTTATTATTTTTTATTGATGAAATTATAGTATACTTTAAGAACAAGAATCATCATTTGAATCATTTGGTAAAAGTTCTGCAGAAGTTGAAAGATGAAATGTTGTATGCTATATTTAGTAAATGCAAGTTTTGGTTAAAAGAATTTGGATTCTTGGGTCATGTCATTTTAAGCACTGGAATTTCAGTGGGTTCCAGTAAGAGTTAGCAATTTTTTATTGGCAGAACTGACCAATGCTTGTGGATTAGAAGTTTCTTGGGATTAACATGTTATTATAGGCATTTTGTTGAAGGTTTCACGAGATTATCTAAGCCTTTAACAAGATTAATTATCTAAGCCTTTGACTCCTATTTTAGCCCTACCTTAGTCTGGTCAAGCTTTTGGGGTCTTTAATGATACCTCGTATAAAAGTTTGGGTTGAGGTTTGGTGTAGGACGACAAGGTAATTGCTTACGATTCTCGTCAACTGTAAAAACATGAAAATAATTATCCAACTCATAATATATAATTGTCTACAAAGAGTTTTTCACTAAAAGTTTGAAGATTATATTTGTACGAGAAAAAACTTTAGATCTTCACACATCACAAAAGTCACAAATGTGTTTTCTCCCAAAAAGAACTCAACATGAGACAACATCGATGGATGGAATTGTTAGAAAATTATGACTTAGATATACATTATCATCCAGTCAAGGAAAAATATAGTGTTTGATGCTTCATGTAGTAAAAAGATCAAATTATGTATAGTAAGAGTAGTGGCAAAATTTGATTGTACAGCTCGGTTCTCATCAAGACAATGCACTAGAGAATCAGAACGAATTGCAAGTGGATCCAGAAGAAAACCAGAGTCTTTTAAAAAAAGTTCAAATGGTGATTAAAGACTAAAAGAAATCAAAGAACAACCAAAATTATTGTTAAAGCTTGGTTTTAAGATATGTGATGATGGAAATATCATGAATAAAAGACGCATTCTTGTTCAAAGGACTATTATTTAAGAGATCTTTTATTGAAAGAGCTCATTAGACATGTTTAGCTATACATGAATCACCCAGATGCATCAAGAATTAAAGCAATATTATTATTGGCTTGAGATGTAGAAGGATGTAGCGACATGGGTCATAATGGACTAATTAACCAAGTTTGCGCACTTTTTAGTAATTAAGCATTCAATTATTACTCCACAACTAGGTCAATTGTACATTGATGAAGTGGTCCGACTGCATGGAACGCTTAGTAGTATAGTATATGATCAAGATCCACTCTTTACTATTAGATTCTGGAAAAGTTTTCAGAAGGCTTTGGGAACTAAAAGTACACTTGAATAGTATATATCATCCTCAGACAAATGGAAAATCTTAAAAGAGTATTCGTACCTTAGAGTATATGTTACAAGTTTTAATTTTAGAATGGAGCCATGATTGGGAAACATCTACCTCTTGTAGAATTTTCCTACAATAATAGTTTTCATGCAAGCATCACCAATGGAACCTTATGAGTCATTATATGGAAGACCTTGCAAGACAACAATATGTTAGGTAGAAATAAGAGAGAGGATCATTGTTGGATTCACTGAAAAGGTTAAATATTCAAGATCGATTAAAAAAAGTCCAAGGTAGAGCAAAAAGTTATGCAAATCGAAGAAGACTTGATTTTGACTTTTGAAAAAAAAAGGCAAAAGGTATTCTTTAACACACGGACTGTTTTGGCATGTCGAAAAGTTAAAACCATGATTTATTAATCCTTTTAAAATTGATGAACAGATAGATATTGTGGCTTATAAGTTACAATTGCCTCCAACATTGGGTTATGTGCATATTTATTTCATGTATCGATGTTGAGAATGTACAGTCTAGATCCTAGTCATATCATAGACTATCGAAATTTAGCATTACAACCAGATAGAACCGATGAAGAATAATAAATTTGTATTCTAGATACTTAATTGAAGAAACTAAGGAGATGAAAATATCCTCTATTCCACTTAAATTGGAGTCATTGTGGAACATAATTCAGGGGAAGAAATTAATATAAGGAGAGGAGAATTGAAACATCCTAAAATTTATTTTAGGGTTCTCTTATCATTTTAAAAGTTAGGAAAATTCTGAAAAAATTCTCTAAATAAGTTGATCAAATTGCAATTTTAAACAGTTCTAAATCCTATATACACTAACAAAACCTATGTTTTCTTTCCTCCATTGTTAAAGTCGTCCACTTTTCTTTTGTTAATTTTTTTCATCTTTCATATTTCATATGATCCCAAATCGACATTCTTTTGTTTGACATATGAAATTGGAATGAAACCAACTAGCAAGTCATAGTAGAACTTAGAATTTGTCTTCTCGAAGAAAGGGCATCCTAAACCCTGACTACAACCGACTAGAAAACATAAGAATCAGTGAACGACTTCATAACACTTGGGATTTAGTGTTGATAAAGTGGTGAACAACATAAAATCTCTCCAAGAGTTTAGTAACGAAATCTCTAGGATTAGCATGAAAAAGAAAATCTAATTAATCAAAACTTGGGTAATAATGTCATACCAAGGGTTCTCAATTTATACAGACTAAATAAAAATGGAAAAATAAAATAAGACAACTTAACTACACTTGGGACAAATGCTTGGTCGAGCGGTGTAATAGCTTTGTTGAGCATCGTTAAATTTTAAACCCTAATTTTGTAAAAAAAAAAAAGGAAATACGTTTGGTCGAGCAATAACTATGTTTGATCGATTCCTCTAACTCTGGATTGAGTCCATGTGTGCTTACGTCGAGCGGTCATGTCTTCTACATGATCCACTGGTGCAAAGGATTCTTTCGGGTTGAGCAAACCTTTGCTCGAATCGAGTGTATAGACCCTCTCATGTCCGCTCGGGTTGAGCAAAACTTTTCTAACTTAAGCGCCTCAGGATCTCTTAGCTTCATGCTCCTCCTAACTCATCCACTTGCAGGTACATCAAATAAGCATCCTCTGATATCTCTTGATGCTCTTGTGGTGCCTTAGCAAGTCCGTCTGCCATTAATCGAGCGAACACATTCTACATCATCTTAGCTTTAGCTCTTGTGATCGTTCTTGTGTTATTAGTGTTAGGCGGAGTTTCATCTTTATCATCCCCTCCTTCTTCAAAATGATTTGAACTCTAATCAGGATCATCATCTGCATCAAAACGAGCCAAGTCAGCAATATTGAAATTTGAACTAACATTGTACTCACCAGGCAACTCAATCTTGTAGGTGTTGTCATTGATGCGTTCTTACACTTTGAAAGGTCACTCGCTGCGGGGTATGATCTTGGATTTCTTCTGGTGAGAAAAATGTTCCTTGCGTAAATTAAATCAAGACAAAATCATCGAGTTGAAAGACCACATTTTTCCATCCCTTGTTTGCAGGTTTGGGAATATCGCTTTGTCTTCTTTTTTATGTCGGTCTGTGCCTTCTTTTTTGGTTTTATTCGTTTTCATTGTTTTTTTTTCTTTTCTTCTTTTTGTAAAATGAGAAAACTAACTAAAGTAATCTAATACTGAATCAAATAACAAAAACGAAAATGAAACTGGATAGGCTAATGCAAGAATGGGGCTCTGATACCACTTGATATGATCCTAGATCGACGTTCTTTTGTTAGATGGATAGAATTGGAATGAAATCATCTAGTAAATTGATATAAGAATCTAGAATTATCTTTGTGAAGAAAAGACATCTAAACCCCGACTACAACTCGACGAGAGAACCTCAAACTCAACGAACAATGCCACCATACTTATGATATAGTCTTGATAAGTCTATGAATAACCCCAAATCTCTCCAACATTTTGATAACTAAATCTCTAGGATTAGCAAGAAAAATATAATCTTTATTAGTAAAACTTGGGCAATAATTTAATGCAAAAGATCCTCCATTTATAGGGATAAAAAGTAATAGAAACTAAATAAAATAATACAACTTAACTAAACTTGACACAAATGCTCAGTCGAGCGGTGTAATAGCTTGGTAGAGCACCATTAAGTCATAAATCCAGATTCTGCAGAAGCTTAAGCATGTTTGACCGAGCAAAATCTATGCTTGATTGATTCCCCTAACGCTGTTGTCGTGCAAAGTTCGAGCAGTCACATCTTTCGCATGCTCTATTGGTCTAGAAGATTTGTTTGGGTCGAGCAAACCTTTGTTCATGCTGAGTGCATTGGTCCTCTCCTATCTAGAAAGTTCTCTCAGATCGAGCGAAACTTTGCTCGGTACGAACGCCTTTAGCTCTCCTAACTTCATGCTCATCCTGACCTCGTCCACTTGTAGGTATGTCACATAAGCTTCCTTTGATGTCTCTTGATGCCCTTGTGATGCCTTAGAAAGTTCGTCCGCCACCAAACGAAAGAGCATGTCCCACATCTTCTTAGCTTTAGTTCTTGTGACCAATCCTTGTGTTATAGATGTCTTGGACGGAGTCTCATCCTCATCATTCTTCTTTCTTATTTTTATTCATCTCTTTCAACGATATGTTCCAGTCGCCACTACATCAGTTTTCTTTGTATTCATCGTTTGACTATCTTTAGTTTTAAATCTATTTTGTTTTCTGTTTTTTCTAAAAATTTAGGGTTCTTGATTTGATTTATCCGGTTCATGATTAGAGGCAGTTCTAATGAAATTTTTGTGAATACTATTAGACAAAGAAGATTAGCTTTTTTTTTTGAATTTTGATTCTTTGGAAAGTACTCCTTTCATGTGGGTGTTTCTATACTTTTTTTATTCAGATTTCAAATTATAATCATTAAACTAGGTTATACACTGATATGATTTACGATAAATTATACTTCACCCACAAATACTTATGTGATATTATGTTTGAATATGTTGACTAATACATAATAATTATTGATTGATAAATGATAACATCTATCCTAGTATTTTCATCTCTTTCTATAGCTTATTATGATTTTGAACTTTGCCGAGTATTACATAGAAGTTTGTCTTCTTCTAGCGTTTTCTCGTGTTTTGCAGGAAATCAAAATATCGGAATACAAATACGAGCAAATGCCGCAAAACTAAGAAAAACCACTCTCGGTTCAGCTATGCATGGTCAGCATCCAAGATTCCTAAAACCACAAAATGGGAATGCATAGCCAGTGAAAAAATGGAAACCGTATTCGCCTACACAAAATAGAAATGCATGGACAAAAGGAAAATGAAGCCGGCCAAAAAGGAAAAGGATGAAAAAGGAAACTCATGCAAGTTGTTGGAGGGAAAGAAGAGTAAACTAGCACGAAGAGGAAAAGGGGGAGTTCAATTTTTGGATCGGAAGCTTGGACTCTCACGCACGAACGGAGAGAACAGAAGGCCAAAGAAGGCTAGAGACGTGGAGACGAACTCCGAATGCGGAGGAAATATTGAAGACTATGGAATTAGAATAGAGAAGGATGATTTTCTATACCTATGTTTAAGATATATTTCATTCGTGCTTTGTCTTCTTAACCTATTTACGAGTAGATCCGTTGCCACGGGTTAGAGTTTGGTCGATATGTAATGAAGGCTAATGATTAATGCTTGATTATAATATTTGATCAATTTCAGATCATTGTTTGCTTCTGATGCTTTTATTCTTGCTGATCACTTGAATAAATGATTTTAAAAGTCTGATTGCATCGGGAGGTGGACTAGATTTTGGAACATAGCCATTACTTGGGGGTCTTAATCGATGTAGAACCTTTGTCAAACGGTCGATTGAACTCAAGAATTAGGATAGCGGTCTTAATGTGTTTGGTGTGTTTATTGTGCAATCGAGAGATGATAGTACACGTGCTAGATAGTGTGATTAGGCATCGGGAGACTCATTCCCTAGGATAGTGCTTGAATTCCTTGAGTTTGTGATAATATCTATAACCATGATCTTTAGTAGCACTTTATTGCATTATTATGCATCTCTCAAAACCTATGGTGTTTAGTAAAATTCAATTTATCCCTTTCCTTATTTTATTCATTTACTTTTCATTCTACCGATTGATTTATTACCCGTCCTATTCATTAGTCAAATAACTCTATAGTTGCATCGGTTTCCTAGTGTTCAACCCTGGTACTACACGATCCGTATTCTTATGGAAATGTTGGTCTAGGTAATTTATTAGTTGAGATTAACTTCTTCAAGTTTTTGGTGTCGTTGATGGGGAATTGATTACCACATTAGACTAAGGATACCTCTGAATTAGGATAAAGTCCTTTTCGGAGTCTTTAGTTCTTTTTCATACTTTTTCTTATCTTTTAATTTGGAGTCAATTTTTACCTTTTAGAGCTCACTCGACTTTTGTGTTTTGTCTTTTCTTATGCATCTCCTTCGTACAAGAGAAGTGCTCGAAATGCTAATCCAGTCTAAGATCTAGAGATTGATAAAACTGTTAAGGCACCGAGGAAAAGATCGAAAGTAGTACAAGCCAACAGGTAGACGACACACAAGCGAACTCAGATAGTGATCCCGAGGAGGTTATCAAACCCAAACTTGCAGATGAGAGCGAAGAAGAACAAATGGCAGAACGTGGCAACCCAAATGCACCACCAATGCAAGCTGCGTTGACCTATGGATCCTACACAGTTCCTAGGCACACACAATTCTTGTCATGCATCAGTAGGAGGAACGCTGCGTTGACCTATGGACCTACACAGTTCCTAGGCACCCACAACATTTAGAGGGAGACCTGTTGAGGATCCGAATCAGCATCTCATGGACTTCAAGATGCTATGCAAAACTACCAGAGCCGGAGAAAGGGTTTCTGATGAGGATGTCATGTTAGCAGCATTCGTGTTCTTTGTGAAGGAAAAGGTGCAAGATTTGCTATACTCTCAACCACCAAATTCTCTACAATCGTGGGAACAACTGGAGGAGAATTTTATGAAACGATTCTTCCCTCAGAGTAAAGCTCAACTTGCCAAGAATAAGATCAACACATTTGTTCAAAGGGCAGCCAAGAGCTTATCAGAAGCGTGGGGACGACTTAAAGGCTATCAATGCATTTGCCGACACCATGGATCAGAGGTACCTCATACGTAAATTTCTACAAGGATTTATGGAAAATACGAGGATATTGATCATATTCGCAACTCGAAGTTCTTTGAGTAATCTCACTTTCCATAGATTGAGGATCTGAACGATGGAATGGTCGACGAGGGAAGCAATGATACATGGAAATACAAGTGCAATCTTCCAGCAGAGGTGACTAATGTGAACAAGGTGCATGATCTATACGCCGATATAGCTGAAGTGAAAGACCAAGTTGCGGGAATTTACCATATATTGTCTGAATCACACCGTCTATACTATTCAGAGCAATCAGGGGAACAAGGAGTTCAGGGGTATGAGGAAGTGAACTACGCAGGAAACAATCCGCCTTTAGGGAACACATATAACCCCGGATGGAGAAATCACCCCAACTTCTCATACAAGAGCCCCGACGGTGAGTTGAATGCGCAATAACCATCGGGAAATTTTCAGCCGAGGGTGATGCAAAGAAACCATAATTTCCAGCCGAGAATACAGCCTCAGAATCAAAGTTATCAACCACATGTGCCACCGCCGACCCTACCTGAAGCAACCCCTGATATTAGCGCCATGTTCGCCTGCCTCCTCTAAGAGAAGCAAAATTAGAACAACCTCTTGATGGGAGTGAAAGCGAAGCAAGACAATGCCAAGAAGAAGATGGAAGATTTTCAAACCCATTTTAGGCATTTGGAGATGCAAGTCGCGCAATTAGCACAATAGGCAGTGTGCCAGCAAGGACAGCAATCGGGGAGACCGGAAGCGAATCTCCGTGAGCATATCAACGCCATTCATCTAAGGAGTGGTAAGACATTGGATCAGCCTGCCCCTGCGACATTTGAAAAGGGTGAAGCATCCATCACAGCAGCAGAAAAGGCTATTGACATGACAAGCATAAGAAGAAACCCAAGGAGGAAGAGGAGCCAAAGTATGTAAAACCAGATCCGAGGCCGCCTCCTTTGCCATTTCCACAACGTTAGCAGAAGAAGAATGACGATGCCTAATTCAAAAAGTTTGCTGAAATGATGAAGAAATTTCACATCACCATTCCGTTCCACGAAGCATTAAAGAAGATATTGTCGTATTCCAAGTTGCTAAAATACGTTCTTGCGAACAAACGGGACGTGGAGACGGAGATCGTAATGTTGACGAACTCGATGCTGCAACCGAATTTACCAAAGAAAATGCCTGATCGAGGTATATTTGTGATCCCTTGTAAAATAGGCGATCATGAGATTAACCACGCTCTCATTGATGTCGGAGCAAGTGTAGGTGTGTTACCATTGTCTCTATACGAGAAATTGGATCTTAGGGGAAGAATGGATCTACAGCCTACACGAATGGCGCTCATCATGTCAGATCAAAGCGTGAGGATCCCCGAGGGCATGCTGGAGGACGTGCCATAACAATTCGGGAAGTTCTTCATCTCGTTTGACTTTGTTGTCCTAGACATAAAGGAAGACAAGAAGATCCTAATCATCCTCGGGAGGCCATTCCTCAACACATCCAAAACAATCATACATTGTGCTGAAGGAAGACTCGCACTAAATTCAGCGACGAGGAAGTGGATTCAACTTAAACAACGCGAAAGCATCCGTGCATGGTTGATTCAATGTTTTACATTGATGTCGTAGACAAATTAGCTGAGGATGTGCTTGAAGAATTTGAAAATATGGATTCCTTAGAAAGGCCCTACTAGCAGCTGGAGAAGGGTTATACAAGGACCCCAAACGAAGTGACATACTATAAAAAGCTTCTAGACGAAGGAAATCTTAGACGAGTCAAGTGTGGCCCGAGCACAACAAACCGCGGCCCGAGCACAACAGAACGTGATCCGAGTAGATGGAGAATATTCGGATAATTTACACTGAGAGTTAAATGTGGTTCGAGCAGATATCAATTCAGCCCGGGTGGACCTGAGCTCAGACCAAACAAACGTCGTGGATCAGTATAGAGATTTTCACCAACCCGAGCAGACTTCCACGCGACTGGAGCAGAATCTAGTGAGACCCGAGCTACATGCGGCGTGAACATAAAAATTTTCGGGACACCGAGAGGCTACACCAAATGCCCAGCATCCGATTGGAGCATCAACAAGGAACCTAAGGTGAAGATGAAGCCGTTATCAAAAAGGCTCTGGTACACATAAACTCTGGAAATTTGAAGGAAACAAGTGTTGAAGGTGACAATAGTCCGACCATGCAACAAGTCGTGACATGTCGGGCATCCCCATTACAACACAGCACGATCGGGCAAGACTTAAGCTCGACCCGTACATGTTCTTTGGCACAAACTGCCAGAACATCAAGCCCAACCGGGCTATTAGTGATGCACGATCGAGCTCCCACCTTTGAGAACAGTATGATCAAGCAAACATCGGGCTCGACCTGTGCGGCGATAATTGAGAACGACATCAGCCCGACCAAGCTATATGATAGGCACGACTAGGTAACCATCCTAAAATGCAACCCGGCCGATCAGAACACTAAGCACGACTGAGCTCCCTCCTTTGAGAACAGCATGATCGGGCTTATGGAGGACATAGTCCGGCTAACTGATTTTGCAAGAATGCGACCGAAATTTCTTCTATGCTTGACCGAGCATTCATTGTTAACAATATTTTGGAGTCTTATCCATCTGTGAAGGAATCTAAACCCGATTGGAGGAACTAGGAGAAACCAATATGCGACACAGGAATTGGGTACCCAGCGGGAAGGAGACAACGCACGCGACATCACACACGACGTTGACGAGGATGCCCACCTCGATGATGATGAGTAGAGCATCTTGGTCAAGCTCAAAACCTTAAACAAACGCTTCTCGAGAGGCAATCCGAGCTTCATATCCTTTTCTTTCTTTTTATTTCTAGGACTTAAATCTTTTCTTTTTCACATGTATGTACTCTACTAGCTAGCACTATGTATCTTACTCTCTCTACTTGGGATTGTGTGACTCTTTTTCACAGGTTCTCCACTTTGATATCATCCACAACGGAGTAGACACATACAACATCCAATTGTACCACCAACTCGGAAAAGCAAGAATACACCAGGTGTACACGTTCTCACCCTATCCAGCGTTTTGGCATGCGAGTTCCTCTCACAGATTCTTAACACCGGGACTGTGTTATGTTCAAGTCTTGGGGGGTACTCTTTGAGTGTTACGCTTGCAATTAGGATTAGACATTGATTTCCTTTCATTGTTATTTTAGTGTTTACGTTTTTATTTTAGCATTCACGTTTGTATTCTTGTATGACACACTTCGAACTTTAGCCATTTTTGGTGCGACTTTGTGGAATCGGGAAAAAAACCTAGGTTTGTTGAAAAGACTTTTAGATATTGGCTAGTCTAGTAGTTGTGTATGAATCCATGGATTATAATTGTATTCCACCCCCTAGGTTTCACTCCCAAGTATCTATATCTCCGTGTATACCCTTCAATCTTTGCTAGGTCGGATACCTTTTAGATTTTTTTCTATCTTTATGATTCCACACGCTTACACTCTGTTGTTAATAGAATAAACTTCTAGCTATTTCCACCATACATTCACATGAGTGCATCAATCTTGATGGTTCGGGTCTAAGTGGTGGGTTGAGGCACATTTTTATATCCTAAGTGATAGAGTTGATGTGTGACCTAAATAGTTTGGTCTAAAAAGAAATTATTTAATGGCGCAACCTCTTCACTCCTCTTAGGTTACAAGATCTTATGAGCGTATCAATCGGCAACCTGGGTCTACGTAGAAGGTTGTCCTCTTCGACTTCGATGTCCTAGAAACTGAGCGTGGATTTTTAAAGAAAAAGGAAATGGAAACAAAAAAAAGAAGAAAAGTAAAAAGAAGAAGAAAATAGTCTTTAAGAAAGGTGTCTCATGTATGAATAGGTGAATTGGTATGGAGATCGGTTGGACGTTGTTTAGAGGTTAGTGAAATGAACTTGGGTGATGTGTTGGATTGCACGACTCGTGCATTTCAGTCGATAGAAGTCTGAACTAAGTTTGATTAGGTCTATGTTCGTGTGACGCGTTGATGTGTATATGGCTGATTTTTCGAAGTACTTGTACTAGTATCCGGTTGTTGTTTGACTCTTCTTATCCTTAACTCTAATTTTAATCGAGGACAAGCAAAGGTTCAAGTCTAGGGCAGTTTGATAACGTCTAATTTATCCTAGTATTTTCATCTCTTTTTATAGTTCTTTTTATTATGATTTTGAACTTTGCCGAGTTATTAAGTGGAATTTAGTCGTCTTCTAGCGTTTTCTCGTGTTTTGCAGGATATATCGGGATACAAACACGAACAAATTCTACAAAACTAAGCTAAACCACTCTCGGTTCAGCTATGCACGATCAGCGTCCAAGATTCCTAAAACCACAAAATGGAAATGCATGTCTAGAGAAGAGAAATGGAAACCGTACGGCTGGAGAAGAGAAATGGAAACTGCAGTTGCCTACAGAAAATGGAAACACACAAACAAAAGGAAAAGGAACCCAACCAAGAAGGAAAAGGATGAGAAAAGGAAACTCGTGCAAGTTGTTGGAGGGAAAGGAGAGGAAACTAGCATGATGAGAAAAAGGGGGAGTTCATTTTTTGGACCGGACGCTTGAACTCTCACACACGGTCCAAGAGAGCAGAAGGCGGAAGAAGGCTAGAGACGGGGATACGAAGTTGGAACACAAAAGAACTATTAAAGACTATGGTATTAGAATATGGAAGAATATCTTTCCATAACTATGGTTAAGATAGATCTCATTCGTGCTTTGTTTTCTGAACCCATGTACGAGTAGATCTGTTGCCATGAGTTAGAGTTTTATCGATATGTTATGAAGGGTGATGCTTAATAATTGGTTATAGTATTTGATCATTTTCAGATTGATTGGTTGCTTCTAATGCTTTTATTCTTGCTGATCACTTGAATAAATGATTTTAAAAGTCTGATTGCATCGGGAGGTGGATTAGATTTTGGAACCTAACCATGATTTGGGATCTTAATTAATTTAGAACCATGGTCGGTCGTTCGATTGAACTCAGGGATTAGAATATTGGTCTTGATGTGTTTTGAGTGTTTATTATGCAATTGGGAGATTGGTAGTACGCATGCTAGATAGTTAGATTAGGCATCGGGAGAGTCACTCCCTAGGATAGTGCTTGAATTCCCTGAATTGGTGATAATATCTATAACCATGATCTTTAGTAGCACTTTATTGCATTATTATGCATCTCTCAAAACCTATGGTGTTTAGTTTATTGAATTTATCTCGCTGATTAGTTTAGTCATTTATTTTGCATTCCACCGATTGATTTATTACCAATCCTATTCAGTAGTTAAATAACTCTATAGTTGCATCAGTTTCCTAGTGTTCGACCCTGGTACTACACGATCCGTATTCTTGCAGAAATGTTGGTCTAGGTAATTTATTACTTGAGATTAACCACATCAATAAAATATGATGAGTGATTTGTTTTTATTATTGATGATTATATATGTTATGTATGATTTTTATAATTATGTGAGATACAATTAAATACCTAAAATATTTATGGAAAATATGGAATGTTAATAAAGAACATAATAACAAGTTAATGAAAAAGTTATGAATAGGTTGCAAGTATAGAACATGAACCATTATGTACATATAAACTTTCGAATTATATAAGTACATAAAGATTTATAAGCTCCAGGGATAAAGCTATCCCTAGACTTGCTCGATGCCATGCATATCGTTGGTTTATGTTTGATGCTTTGGCATCTTATATAAGTGCCTTGGTGATGCGCGACTGGATCATGCGTTCACTCGGTTGTGCGGATGGATGCCTTTGAACCCGTAGACGGATATGTGCTGAAGAATTTTGGCCCAAATCTGAGTGAGACCGTCCAAAACCCTTGAGCATGCACCTCTAGAACTCTTAAGACGATAGAAAACGCCACAAGCAACCGTGGCTCGTTACTTGATTAGTCGAATCGAGCAAGTCCCGAACTTGAACGATTTGTGTGAGATGAATCTCTCAATCTCAAGAACAATGAGCTAAGCTCCTTTTGTCTGTAATTGGTTCGAAAATGACTTATTTTTATTATTCATGCGTGCCTCCTTAAAAAGAAAGAAGGCCAAAACAAACTTCCCACACTACACTCCTATTCAAAAGTCTAAGACTCTTATTGACCACTAATCTTCCAAGATTTTATTCCTACTGATAATGCACGAAATAAGCCCTAAACTATAGGTGTTCTTGGTACAATTTGAATTCAAATTTGAATTTGAATGACACAAATCCAAGACACTTCCTCTTGATGGGTCTTTGTGTGGTCCACGGGCTTGTGAGGCTTTAAACCCTTCAAATGATACTGTTGTTCAATCTTTTGGCCTTCTAAGATGTCTTGAATCTTCTCTTGTAGCCTCCTGGCCTTAGATCTAGTCCAAGGCCCCTTCAACATGCTTGAAACCTCGGAATTTGGCTCTAAGTGTGCACTAGAGGTCTCGTCGGAAACATCGCCGGAATGTCGCCGGAAAAGTGATGTTCCATAGTGTTTCGGTACTCATCTGAAAGCTCTTTGAGTGCTGGTTCCAATGGCCTTTTGTTTCATCAAATTTGGACTTAGGGAAGGCCTCCATTTAGGCATTTTTATACAAAGTCTCATCTCCGAGTTAGCAAGCCCGCGAATATCGGGCGCGACCGTTAGTCCGCAAGTCTCGTCAATGGTCCCCATATCCGCATCTTCGTAAGCTTTACGCACGTCCTCGTCAGTGTCACGCATGTCCTTGTCAGTGTCCCGTGCGTCCACGTGATTGCCTTTCCCATTCGACCCATCAGTTCCATCCGTCCGTTCGAGGCTTGCTTTCTTTGTGATATCCTCATCATTCCCTCTCCCTTGAAAAGGATTTGCCCTCAAATTCGATTCATCTGCAATACCACGGCTAAGATCAGTGATATTGAATGATAAGATAATGTTGTACTTATCTCAAAGATCAAGTTGATAGGCGTTGTTGTTGATCCTCATCAAAACTTCGAATGTCTTGGTGAAGTCGGGGAGAGATAGGAGAGGTGGGTGGATCAGCTTCTCCTTGAGCGTTTGGAACGCTCTCTCTTGTGTGTCTCCCCACACAAAGGCTCGGTCTTTCTTCATGAGCTCGGTCATGGGTGCCACAATGGTGCTGAAATTGCGGACGAATCGTCGATAAAACCCCGTGAGGCCTAGGAAGCTTCGGACCTCTCCAACCGTGCTTGGTGCCGGCCAATCCTTGATAACTTGGACCTTCTCTTGATCCACAAGGATACCCTGCTCACTAACAACAAAGCCTAGAAAAATCAACTTGTTAGTAGCAAAGGTGCACTTCTGCATGTTAGCATATAACTTTTCCGCTCTAAGAACACCTAAAACCGCTCTAAGGTGTTCTACATGCTTCCTAATGTTCTTAGAATATACTAAGATGTCAACAAATTATACTACCACAAATTTGCCAATGAAAGTCCTAAGAACATGATTCATCAACCTCATGAATGTAGTAGGTGCATTAGTTAAACCAAAATGCATAGCCTCTTCATTCAATAATGTCTCCTTATACCGTACGAGAACCATCGGCCGGTTTGTGAGCAATGCTTTCTTGGAACCCTTGGTGATGATGAGCGACTTGTTGGGTTCCTCAACCTTTCTAGCTTGCTGCACAATATGAAGGTGATCTTCATAGGCTTGCTTCGGCGACAAGGGCAGTAGATTGATCTTCTTGCTCTTGTGTCGGATGGAATATCGGTTGGTGTAGCCGTCGTGTTGCGCCTTTGCATCGTATTGCCAAGGACGGCCAAGCATGAGGTGACTTTCTTGCATGGGTACCACATTACATAGGATCTCATCCTCGTATCTTCCAATCCGAAATGGTACCCGAACTTGCTTGGTGACTGATAACACGTAAAGTGTATCAGTTTTAGGTTAGGTATTAGTATCATTTTCGCATATATTTCTTAGTTAGAGTTGCATTTCCGATACGATTATTCTTTATATACGCCCATTTTGTTGGTTTTCAGGTTTTAAGGCGACAAGGTCTAAACGAGCGTAAAAGGCAAATTCCTGAACCAAAACACTCAAATTGAAGATACAATTCACTCGGAGCCAAAATCAAGCCACAGAACTCAAAGGAACACCCGAGCTACGAGCGGAAAAGAGCAAAAACATGGATTGAAGATTGCTCGCTCGAGCACTGAGGTCTACCCACTCGAGCAAAACCTACGGGGTTTATTTGCAACACCTTGCACGACCCGGGCACGAAGACTACATGATCAGGTGAACATACGCGATCGGGCGTAACAAGGTACCCGCTCGCACGTTAATTGTTCCTGAAAATCCCCAAGAGTTTGCACGACTCGGGCTGTTCAACCACGCAATCAGGAAGCAATGCCTGATCGGGCAAGGCATTCTACACGATCGGGCGCACCTCTGCACGACCAGGTAAAAGGTGTACCCCGAGCAGGCCGCCTTTCTCGCAACAACCTTGATTTTGAATTCGAACGAGCGAATTAAAATAATAGAACAGATCCAGACGCAAGGGGGCGACGCCTAGGGCAAGGAAAGGCTTGGAAATCATCAAGAAAGGCTTGGGAGACGCTGGAGAAGGAGAGAAGCATCAATCCACACATCGGTTACACAATAGGGAAGATCGAGGCATCGAGTTTCCTAGGGTTTATCATGTTTAGGGTTATGTCATCTTCTTTGTTAGCAAACTCCATGAGTGAGTAGATTCCCAACTATGGGTTAGGGATATCGGATTGTAACAACTATGGGTTAGGGATATCGGATTTGTAACGGATGTACAATTTTTGCGTTAATGCTTAGATCTATCGTATTTGTCTTGATATTCGGTCCTATTATCAACATCGTAACGCTTATACTAGTGTTGTCCGCTCAGTAACATAAGAATTCATATTTTGCTGGAAGGTTAAAGTATGAATCCAGAACCGTTGAGTTGTAGGTTAAGTTCGATTAATGAGAATCTGACTGGTCGGTTAATCGACTTAGGAATTAGGATTGCGCTCGTAACACTGCCATAGTACGGGTTAATCGCTGCTGGAAGGTAGGGTTGTACGTATTCATGGTTAGGAGGTCTAGGCTCGGCAGAATCATTCCTCACAATAGAGCATGAATTTCCCATTATCAAGATAATTCGATAGGTTTATCATATTTAGTTCTTACATCAATACGATTCTCGGTATCCCGACACCCATAGTGTTTGTCATAGTCAATTCTTCTGAATCCTTCTATCGTTGCCACCATTTAGTTTAGTCTTCTAGACAGTTACACCACGCTATCGTCTACTTCTCCTCTCCTTATTTTAGTGATAATCTTAGGATTGGCTGCATTAGTCCCTAGAGTT
>CM071873.1:18483711-18504140 GCA_036759665.1 Gynandropsis gynandra
ACACATCAAGTTTTTGGCGCCGTTGCCGAGGACTAATTACGGCTTAGACTAGGAATTAGCTAGATTAAGATCTAGTCCTTTTTGGAGTCTTCTTTTGTTTTTCGTATTTTTGTTTTTGCTTTTGTTTTCTTATGGAGTCAAAAATTTCTTTACCTCGCAGAGCTTAATCGAGTTTGGTGCCCTTTATCTTGCGAGGTAACATGGACAACTTCAACTCTTCGGGTGCCGACATAGCTGAATTGAGGCATCAACTTTCCGAGATGTCGTATGCTCTCCGACTTATACCATCCGCAATACTCAGCGCAATCATGGGAACAAAACGTTTGGGGGTATGAAGAAGAGATCTACAACAGTTACAATCGGCCTTACAGGAATACATACAATCACGGATGGAGCGATCACGCATACTTCCCGTACAGGAACACCAAGAGTATGGTGAATGCACATCAATCGTTTGGGAACTTTCAGCCATGGATGGAACCCCAAACTGAGAGCTATCAATCATATGTGCCTCAGCCATACCCAATGCAATCCGTAGCAGCCCCCGATTATTCGGCCACGTACACTTACCTCCTTGAACTGTTTAAAAAATCGAAACAACTTGTTTATGGGAGTGGAAGCGGAACAAGAAAGCGCCAATGAGCAGATAGGCAACTTATTTAGACAATTGGACACGCAAGCTTCAGATCTTGCACAAGGGGCATTGCAACCACAAGAGGTTCCATCGGAAAGTTCAGAAATAAATCCTCGTGAGCATGTCAGCGAAATCTACCTAAGGGATTGTGAGACGGTAGATCAGCTAAGTCCATCGTTGATTGAAAAACAAGATGAATCTAACACGGCAGTGGATGAGGCTACGGACATTCATGAGCACATGAAGAGGTAGAAGTAGAATTCAGCCAGGTGGACACACTTGAGCAACCGTGCAATATCGATTTTGTGTTCCCCGAAGGCATCTTTGAAGATTTAGCCGAGGAAGGTCGTGAAGAATCTCAGAATCCGGATTCCTTAAATATGAGTCTCATAGCAGTTGGGGAAGGAGACTACAAGGTATCAAATGCGCTGCTGAACAACGAAAAGAAAGAGGAATCCCCCGACTGATACTTCCACACAACCCGAGCTAAATGCGGTGCAAATCAGTACACAAATGACCCCGAGATGCCGAGAAGCTACACAAAACGTCCAGCTCACAATTGGGACATCGATAAAGCACCCAAGTTAAAGATGAAGCCTTCACCCCAAAGGCTCACACATAAAACATCTCTGGAAACGCTGATGGCAACAAGAGACAAACGCCTAACCGGTTACATGGAGTACTCAACCGGACTTAGGGACAGCTCGACCAGAATGTTTGGACAGCACGATCTAACACCCAACTTAGAGAGCATCATGACTGATCTTAGGGAATACGCTACCGATCGTGAAAGGGACTCAATTGATTCGCGTGCCACACCTTATCGAGCACATATTGCACGCGAAACGCTACGTACACGACGACGTCGAGGACGTGCACCTGATGAGTAGCACATTTTGGTCAAGCTCGCGACCTTAAACAAGCGCTTCTCGGGAGGCAACCCGAGCCCCGTATCCTTACATCGTTTTCATTTTATTTTTTTATATTTTTGAACTCTCTTTTTAGAACTTAGGGAATTTTTTTAGGATTTAGGAATTTAGTGGTCTTATCGATTTTTGCTGCATTGGTTTTCCTCGAAAAGTTTTCAGGTTTGCAGCACTGCCCGGTCGGGCAGAGATCTCCACCCGAGAGGGTAGGTCAAAACGAAAGACGCCCGATCGGGCAACTTAGAGGACCCGAGCGGGCAACATAAGATCAAGAGAACCCGATCAGGCAACATCAGGGGACCCGATCAGGCACCGTAAATTCTGCACAGGTAAGTTTTATTTCGAGTAATCCGAGCGACTGTTCACACTTCACAAATTCAACCCGAGTGTGCTCCCCCAAATTGCAAACCCTCACGCCACAACTCATCCGCCGGAGTCGCTCGTACGCCACCGCCGTTCCATAGTCTCCGGTCGAGACCCTCGGTTACTCGAAATACCTTCCCCATCCTCTCTCGAAAAAACCAAAATCCCTCAATTTTCTCTCGAATCCCAGGTATATTCATGAATTATTTTGTGATTTGCACTGTTGTGGACTAGATTTAGGCCTGGTTAGAGAAAATTTAGGGTGAAATCATTGATTGAGCCATGAAATGTGAACTGGATGTCGCGATTCGCGATTCAACCTGATTCAACTCGATCGGGCTAGGTTTTACCCGATCAGGCGGTGTTTTTACCCGAGTCGGGCGATACCCATGGGGGTAATTCGAAGAAATTGAGCCTGACCGGGCTACCTCTTCTACCCGATTGGGCATCATGCAAAACTATGATTATCGCTTATATTTCTTCTTCGGTTGTTTTGCAAATGGCCCCAAAGATCTTCCAAAGCTCAAAGAAATGCCGATCCGATGCATATGATCCAGAACACGGATGGCCGGCAAAGTCGGATGCAATCACGGAACTAACGCCTTACATGCCGATCACTACGTCCCACCAGCAATACAACTACCGGACGACAACCTTCTTGTTCGGTCAGAAGTCGAGATTCACCGAGCTGCAACCGCGGATTTTCCCATCCCGATTCCTATCCTCGGAAGCTATGAGTGCCCTCCACATCGAGGAGAACATAGACACCATCTTCAACACATTGGGATGGACAGGCTTGCGGGACACACTGGAGTACACCTACCGCAACCTCACAAAATTCTTCGCGTCCTACACAGCATTCTTCCCTGAGTCCTGAGATCGGGAGAGAGCTTTCATGGAGTTCCGTCTGCCGGGACAAAACTACCAGCTCAGCACGAGACAGTTCGCGATTATACTTGACGCTCTGCATTGCAACTTCACGAAGATTCCCGAGCACAACCGGAGCCGTCAAGAGAAATTCAAGACCCAGATAGCGTATGGTGAATACTCGCTGAGGTCCAAGGCCAGCCATATACGCCACCCCGCCCTAAGGTACTTCCACTATTTCCTAGTCTCGTCTATACTAGGAAAAGGAGCACAAGGCGGAGTCAACCACACCGAGTTGGCATACCTTAGGCGGGTGGTTCAGTCAGGCTTTGCGGTAGACGAGTGGGATATCTTAGACATCGACTTGGCGTCACTAGTCATTCGACATTTCCATGACATCGCCACCGAGAAATGTATCACGGACACGAAGATCATGTGCGGTGGCATCGTCACGATGATAGCACGAAGAGTCGGGATCAACCTTGGCATCCTGACTAAGGACAAGATCAATGAGGAACCCGAGCTGAACCTTCAGAACTTGCGCAACTGAAGAGCGATAACGATCGAGAGGTATAGAGTCATATGGATTTACAAGGACGAGCACGGTCGCAACTTGGAAGTCGACCTACACGAGATTCAGATGCCGGGTTTAGATGAGGAGGGCTCTCGATTCAGGATTGACCCAGCCATCAGACACATCGGCCCGGGACTAGGTGAGGTAGATCCACCTCCAGCCGCTGCACCAGGACCATCTATGTTCCGACAGTGCAACCGACGCGCCACTCACTCTCGCGCCCGACCAGAGTATCCTCATCATCGCTCTGACTTCCCTTCCATGGAAGGTGTCTCCGACGCTCTCAGGTATGTTGTGGAGGAGACTAGATATCAGTCTTACATAACAGAGTAGAGGTACGACCTTGAGGCGGCGAGACACGACATTGAGGCTGCAAGATATGCGGAGCAGCAGCAGTTCCAGGAGCAGTCGATACAGCACATGTACTACCTGACGGAGTCCGTTCGTAGATTCCTGCAGCTCAGCATGCAGCACTACCAGGAGGCGTACGTGACGATCCCGCAGGATTACCACACTGGCGCCATTCCGTACCGCCCGCACATCCCATACGAGCTACAGTCTTTCTACTTCCCACCTGGGGAAGGGGCACCCGCGGAGCTAGTAGACCCTCCGGCCACCCGCGATGGAGAGGATGAGGATTAGACCTTTCTTCCTTTTTCCTTTTTCTTTATTTTTCTATTTCTTGTTTTATGGACTATTTTTTTTTCTTATTTTCTTTCTTTTTAGTTTTGGCGCACGTGTACGCTCTTTGAACTTATTGATTTAGTGATCTTTGCTCTATCTTTTGCATTGCATGATTCTCATCTCAGATCTTTCACGCTAACACCTGCATTAGAGCAAGAGAGTATCACAATTCCGGATATATCACAATTCGAGAAAGCTAAACACACCAAGTGTATTCACTCTTATTCTTTCATATATTTTCTCGAGTTTTGGCATGCGGGTATGCCTCATAGGTCTCGAACACCGGGACTTTGTTCTGTTCAGGTCTGGAGGGTACTCTTGTGAGTGTCTTTTGAGTGATACGGATTTTTCATTATGAGTGACATATTTGCGATTAGGATTAGGATTGGGATTAGGAATAAATTGACGGATACCTAGTAAAAAATTTTCGAGCTTTAGTCATCTTTGCGACCTTGTCGAATCGTGAACAATGGTCTAGGTTTGCTTAGAAGTCTTTTAGATACCGATAGTCGAGTAGTTGTGTTTGAAGCCTTGATCTATAGTTGAATTCACCCCTTAGATCTCGGTACCAAGTAGCCATATCTCCGTGTATACCATCTAGCCTTTGCTTATTTGATATATCTTTACCGTTCATAGTCATTAGATACCACACGCTTATACTCCGTTGTCATCTAGGATAAGTTTATGACTATCCCGAGTTAGCATTGACATGAGTACATCGATGATCGATGGTTCGGGTCTAAGTGGTGAGTTGAGGCGTTGTTTTACGTCCTAAGGGTTAGAGTGATGCATAATTAAGAAAAAAAGCGAAAAAAAAAAGAAGATCTTCAATAATGCACCTCTTCACTCTGCTAAGGTCACGCGACCTTATGAGTGTGCCATAGGCAGTCTGGGTCTATGTAGAAAGTCATCCCTTTTTGACTTCGACGTCCTAGGAACAAAACGTGGATCTAAGAAAAGAAAAAAAAAAGAGAAAAGAATAAGAACGAGAAAAAGAGTTTAATGATATCAAAAGCTTAGGGGAATAGGTATGGAGATCGCTTGGACGTTATCTAGGGTTGTGAAATAGGCTTAAATTTTTGGTAGGATTTCATGGCTCGAAACTTTCGGTAGATATAAGGCTATACTCGGTATGCTTAGGCTTTTGTTCATGTGTTGCGTTGATTTGCGGAATGACTAACTTTTTGAATATTTTCGTGCTAGTATCCATCGTTATTAGATTCTTCCTATACTTGTCTTTAGTTTTTTTTAGGACAAACAAAGATTCAGGTCTGGGGGAGTTTGATAACACGTAAAGTGTATCAGTTTTAGGTTAAGTATTAGTATCATTTTCGCATATATTTCTTAGTTAGAGTTACATTTCCGATACGATTATTCTTTATATACGCCCATTTTTTTGGTTTTCAGGTTTTAAGGCGAGCCTAAACGAGCGTAAAAAGGCAAATTCCTGAACCAAAACACTCAAATTGAAGATACAATTCACTCGGAGCCAAAATCAAGCCACGGAACTCAAAGGAACACCCGAGCAACGAGCAGAAAAGAGCAAAAACATGGATTGAAGAGTGTCCGCTAGGGAACTTAGGTCTACCCGCTCGGGCAAAACCTACGGGGTTTATTTGCAACACCTTGCACGACCCGGGCACGAAGACTACATGATCGGGTGAACATACCCGATCGGGCGCAACAAGGTACCCGCTCGGGCGTTAATTGTTCCTGAAAATCCCCGAGAGTTTACACGACTCGGGCTGTTCAACCACGCGATCGGGAAGCAATGCCCGATCGGGCAAGGCATTCTACACGATCGGGTGCGCCTCTGCACGACCGGGTAAAAGGTGTACCCGAGCAGGCCGCCTTTCTCGCAACAAAGAGCGAATTAAAAGAACATAACAGATCCAGATGCAAGGGGACGACGCCTAGGGCAAGGGAAGGCTTGGAAATCATCAGGAAAGGCTTGGGAGACGCTGGAGAAGGAGAGAAGCATCAATCCACACATCGGTTACACAATAGGGAAGATCGAGGCATCGAGTTTCCTAGGGTTTATCATGTTTAGGGTTGTGTTATTTCCTTTGTTAGCAAACTCCATGAGTGAGTAGATTCCCAACTATGGGTTAGGGATATCGAATTGTAACGGATGTACAAATTTATGCGTTAATGCTTAGATCTATCGTAATTGTTTTGATATTCGGTCTTACAATCAACATCATAACTCTTATACTAGTGATGCCCGCTCAGTAACATATGAATTCATATTTTGCTGGAAGGTTAAAGTATGAATCCGGAACCGTTGAGTTGTAGGTTAAGTTCGATTAATGAAAATCTGACCGGTCGGTTAATCGATTTAGGAATTAGGGTTGCGCTCGTAACGCTGCCATAGTACGGGTTAATCGCTGCTGGAAGGTAGGGTTGCACCTATTCATGGTTAGGAGGTCTAGGCTTCGACAGAATCATTCCTCACAATAGCGCATGAATTTTCCATTATCAAGATAATTCGATAGGTTTATGATCTTTAGTCGTTACATCCATACGATTCCCGGTATCCCGACACCCGTAGTGTTCGTCATCGTCAAGTCCTCCACATCCCTTCATCGATGTCCTTATTTAGCTTACTTTTCTAGATAGTTACACCACGCCATCGTCTATTTCTCATCGTCTTAGTTTAGTGATATTCTTAGGATTGGTTGCATTAGTCCCTAGAGTTCGACCCTGGTACTACACGAACCGTATACTTGCGGTGAAGTGGTCTACGAAATATATTTAGCTTGATATTTCCGACATCAAGTGTTTGGTACCCAAGAGTATACTTGGGTACCACATTACATAGGATCTCATCCTCGTATCTTCCAATCCGAAATGGTACCCAAACTTGCTTGGTGACCTTCGTCTCTCCGCTATCGTTGAGCCATTGGAGCTTGTATGGCTTCGGAGGCTTGAGAGTGGTGAGTCTGAGCTTCTCAACAACAATGGTGCTGGCAACATTGGTACAGCTCCCACTGTCGATGATGATGTTGCATATCTTGTCGTGGATGTGACCTCAAGTGTAGAAGATGTTCTCCCGCTGTTTGGCTGCATCTTCCTTAGGTTGTGTGCTAAGGACAAGTTGTGTCACCAAGAGTCTTCCAAGCGCTGGATCCTCGTCTATCTCCTCCTTGGAGCTTATCTCCTCTGCTTGTTGCTCTCGAATGGATGAATGATCAGACTCGATATCGCTGTTTTCGAGAATGATCATGGAGCATCGGTTTGAGCAATCTCGCGCGTAATGCCCTTTTCCAGAACATCGAAAACAAGTGATGTCTCGAGTTCGAAGCTTTTGTGGTTCAGTGCTCCCTCTCCTAGGCTGTTGGACGTCTTGTCTGGGGTCAAGCCTCGATGCTTGGTCGCCTCCCCTCGGATTCTGCCCGAGTGTGGTTCTGATCATTGTGCTCGGTCTGTGTTGGGTGGTGGTCGATCTGGACGCACGTCTGTGCGCGCGGGTCGCTGCTCGGTTCGGTCCGAGCGGCTGCTTTGCGAAAAACTTTGCTGCGTTTTGGAGCTGCTTCCTCCGTACCGTTGATGCCTCGACATTCTTAGTGGATGTCTCTCATAAAATATGGCGAGATCCAGTAGCTCATTGAGTGTTTGGCACCGATGTGGCTCCACTTGCTCCAAAATATTGATGTTGAAGCCTCGTTTGAAGCGGTCCATGGTGGTTCGCTCGTCCTTTTGAGTTTGCGCACTCACTATCAACTTTTGCATCTCCTTGTAATAATCCTCCACAGATAAGGATCCCTACACAAGGAAATTGAGATTGTTACGCACTTCTTCATAATAATATGAAGGTACGTATCGGCTTTTCATGATTTGCTTGAATTGTCGCCTTGTGTTGACTGGCTGGTCACCATTCATCCTTCTGAAATGGATGATTTGATCCCACCAAATCAAAGCGTAGTCACCGCATGGACTGAATTTCCAAGAAGTCCGAGGAATCTGAGTTTTATGCCTAATTGATCATTCTTTATCAACAAGATTTCAGATTCTCCTCCATCAGAGCAGCATTTTAAACCCGATTAGAGGATTGAGGAAGCATCAGTATGCGCCATAGGATTCGGGATCCCAACAGGAAGGAGACTGCACATGCGACATCGCGCGAGACAACAACGAGGACGCCCACCTCGATATGAAGAGTAGAGCTTGGTCAGGCTCGAGACCTTAAACAAACGCTTATCGGGAGGCAACCCAATTTTTTCGCATTTTCTTTTCAGTTGATGGACCTATTCTTATTCTTTTTGCATTGATGTACTCGGTTAGTTGTCACGTTGTTTTCTTCGTTGGATTTCGTGATTCTTTTTCACAGGTTTTCCAACGTCCATATCATCCTTAAGGAGGAGACGCGTACAACGTCCAGCTGCATCACCAACTCGGGACAGCAAGATACATAAGGTGCACACGTTCTAACCCTAATTATCCCGTAGTTTGTTGTGCGAGATTTTCTCTTTGGTCTTGAACACCGAGACGGTGTTTCATTCAAGTCTGGGGAGTACTCGTCGACAATTTTTCTCTCTTCTCCAGAGCACCTCTATTTCTCTCTCTCCTATGGCGCGAAAATTACTGTTCTCCCACACCACAACAGATTCGGTGAGAGTAGCTTGAAATCGGCATCAAATTCGCTGCCAATAGGTTGAAATCGTTTGTTGTCGACAAAGAAGCTTGCAATTAAGCACGTACAGTAGAAAAACCAGGTATGTATAGTGAGTTTTTCGTGTTTCTCTTGTATTTTTCTTGTTTCTTTTGTGAGTTATGAAGCTGAGTCAATATAAGACTCGTTTATTAAAAACGAGTCTAAACGATTCATATTTATTGAATTATCAAATAATCGCAATTAGTGATTGGGTCACATAGTCGTACGGTCACACTAGGTCATAGAGTCTCATCGAGGGTTCAAAGGGATCAAAGGTCATCGCAGGCGTCCAAGGGTCACGGAGGTGAAGGGGTCGCAAAGGGGTCAAAGGGTCGCAGGGGTCCAAGGATCGCATGAGTAAAGGGGTGGCAAAGGAGTCAAAGGGTCGCAGGGGTCCAAGGCTCGTATGGCTACAAGGGTCGCAGAGGTACAAGAGTTGCGAGGGGTACAAGGGTCGCAGAGGTACAAGGGTGGCAGAGGGGTACAAGGGTCGCAAATGGGTACAAGGGTCACAGAGGGGTCAAAGGGTCGCAGGGGTACAAGGGTCGCAGAGGTACAAGGGTCGCAGAGGGGTCAAAGGGTCACAGAGGTACAAGGGTCAAAGAGGTACAAGGGTCACAAAGGTACAAGGGTCGCACGGTCGCACTGGGTCACAGAGTCTCATCCAGTCGCACGGTCGCAGTGGGTCACAGAATTTTCCTCTCTTTTTATGTTTTTGTTACAGGTGTAATGGATACGGTGGATGAGAAAATCACACTGATTTATTTTTGTATTATGGTAAATGGGAAAAACCCCAAATGGAGAATCTTAATGGGTTGGTAGACTTCAGGAAAACCAGAGAGTATTTTACTTATGTTCTCCGGTTAGTCTGACATACCAATAACTGATTGATAAGTTATGCGCAGAGATGATGGTGGAAAATAATACAACGAAGTTAAAGTTAAGCTATTTGTCAAATATTTTTGAAAATAGGAAGCCGACACATATAATGATGACAAACATCTTATTTGTTATCGGTGCGATCGCATAAGAGGAATTCGACCGCTGTTGTATGTGGAGATAGAATCGGCAAGTGTGAAGTGTGAAATCGAAATTGAGAGGGAAATCCAGCCTCTAATTCTTGCTTTTGGAAGCATTGCTAAAGAAGGTGGGGGTCGAGGTGTTGTAGGTCCAAATAAGAAAAGTAGAGTTGAGAGTAATCCGGAAACAATAAATATTTTGGATTCGGATAATTCTGATAGTGAACATACAAGCGGGTTAAGAGAAGATGGTGGGTGTGTCATGAATGTGGTAGTTGATGGAGTTGTTTGTGGCAGTAATAAAGTTGATTCTGATGTGCCAACAGAGCATAAGTATAGTGATTGTGAGAAAAACTCGTAAATGTTAGTTCACGATAGCAAAAATAATATCTTCGAGTTCGAAGATGGATTAAAATTGGGTAAGAGTTTGATAGCAAGAATGATGTACAGACATTTGTAAAGAAGGGTTCAATTGACGCTTCGTTTAGATATACAACATTAAGATATGATTGAAGCTGTGGGAAGTACGATGCAAAAGTTTACCGGAAGTGGTTGTAAATGGAAATTACGCGTGACAGCAATCCCGAATTCCAAACGGTTTAGTGTGAGAACACACCATCCCATTCATAATTGTTCACCTATATCTAAATGGACCGAAGCTACAAAGGGTACAATGCAAATGGTTAAGGATTATTTGAAAGAGGAATATGCCAGAAATTATGAAACACCTCTAGCAAAAGAATTGATGGCTCGTGTAAAAGCAAAATACGGTGTCAACATATCATATTCGATGGCATTAAGAGGCCATTGCGGTGCTCAAAAGGAGATCTGTGGTGATGACTTTGAACATTATAAGAGGCTTCCATGGTGGTTGCATATGTTTACAAAAAGAAATCCCGCATCTGTCACAAATCTTTAGCTCGACATTGATGGGAAAAGCTTCAAATACCTTTTTATGGCTATCAGAGCAGCTATAAAGGGATGGAAATACATGTGTAAAGTGGTTGTTGTGGATGCGACATTTCTGATAGGAATGTACAAGGGAGCATTGATTGTGGCGACCGCGCAAGATGGTGAACATCACCAATATCCTATTGCATGGGGAATAGTTGACAGAGAGAAGGTGATACCGAAGGACATGATGTAGTTGTGATATCTTATCGCCATAAAAGCTTGATCAAAGCAGTCAAACTAGTGTATAAACAAGCTGATCATGGTTTTTATGCACGTCATATATCGCAAAATATAAAGAGCTATGTCAATAAAAATCATGGTAGAAAGACTTCAAAGGGTAATACTGTGGCAGAAATGTTCTTCAAATGTGCAGCAACATACACAGAGAATGAATTTGAAGTGCTATTGAATTATTAGAAGGCTAGGTACAAAAATAACTTTTGTGACTTTTGTGACCTCTGCAACCCTTGTACCCTTTGCGACCCTTTCACCTCTGCCACCCTTGTACCCTTTGCGACCCTTGCACCTCTGCCACCCTTGTACCCTTTGCGACCCTTTGACCCCTGTCACCCTTGTACCCTTTGCGACCCTTTGACCCCTGTAACCCTTGTACCCCTGCAACCCTTGTATCCCTGCGACCCTTGTACCCCTGCGACCCTCGTCCCCCTGCGACCCTTGTACCCCTTCGAACCTTTCACCCCATGCGACCCTTGTACCCCTTCGAACCTTTCACCCCCTGCGACCCTTGTATCTCTGTGATCCTTGTACCTCTGCCACCCTTGTGACTGATGTGACCTTTGTGGCTATTTTTTAGCTTTGTGACCTTTGCGCAGGTATCCTAATGTTGCAAAGTATTTGGAGAAAGAAGAACTTGATCCCGTTAAGTGGGCAATATGCAAATTTAAGGGGGAAAGGTACACATTATTAACCACTAATGGCGCCGAGTCAATAAATTCAACGTTGAAGAAGTCAAAACGATCCTACGGCTTTTAGATATTTGTTTGGGAAAGACAGTGGAATAGTTCAATAGGTATAGGTTGAAAGCAGCTACCGGTGATGATTCTCAAAAGTGAACACCTTACGTTGATAAAACATTACATGAATGGTTTGGACAGGCATCCAAGTATGATGTTATTGAATTGAACAGTTTGAGTGATGAGTATGAGGTGAGAAATGAGATGGGTAGAAGATTTGTAGTGAGTCTTCAAAAAAGAACGTGCGAATGCAAAATATTTGACGTGGATAAGTATCCATGCAGTCATGCAATTGCGGTAGCACATAAGGTTGGTAAAGGTCACAAGATACCAGATCTATGCTCAAAATATTACCTTCAGGAGACATGGCGTTCGGCTTACCAAGAAACCGTGTATCCGGTTCCTGATTGCAGTGATTGGGACATTCCTCCTCAATTTACTGAAGTTACGGTTCTACCTCTTATGCTGGCTGAGAAAAGGCAAAGCGGGAGGCCTAAAGAGAATCGTTACTCTGGACCCGGTGAGGCTCGGAGAAGAACCCCATCTTCGTCGAGACAAACCCTGTGTGCTTCGTCGAGACAAACCCTATCTTTGTCGAGACAAATCCCATCTTCTTCGTCGATATAAACCCTATAATTCTCGAGACAAACCGCATCTTCTTTGTCGATACAAAGCCCTTTTTTGTCGAGACAAACCCCGTCTTTTTCATCGAGACAAATCCCATCTTCAAAAGTCAGCATCACTGGCAGTGTTTTGAACGTGACAACCGAGACAACCCCGACTTCATGAAAAGAAAGGTTTGTTAGTTAGTGATTGTGTAATACTATATTATTTGTATTATTTTCATTAAACCTTGTGTGACTTTCATCATGATAATTCGATAAATTCTTCATTACAATTCAACCCATGCGACCCTCAATTAGATTAAATTAGAACCCATCCGACTCATGCGACCCAATATGATCCCTTGTGCGACTCAGTCGATCCATGCGACCTCATGCGAACAAATATGACTCATGTGACCAATGCGACCCTTCCGACCCATGTGACCCTTCCGACCCATGTCTAATTTAGAATCAATATAGACAATAAAACACTACTATCGCTTTTGATTGTTTTTCTACATTTTATCATTATAAACCCGTAAATTTGTCGATTTCGCATTTATTGATCCTTATATGTGATAGTGCGACCCATGCGACCCATGCAACCATAAATTGGAATTAATTAGTTTGACGTTGTAAATGTATTGTTTTGATTGGTTTTTGACATTTTTTCATTATAAACCCGTAAATTCGTCGATTTCGCATGTATTTATCCTTATATGCGACCCATGCCATTATCAATATACCATTATCAATATATTTGAGTTGTATACGTCTAATTTAGAATCAATATAGACAATAATATAAATAATATCGACATTTGAAAAAATGTTGAATGTATTTTTTGAATTTTTTTCAAACTCATCTAACGAGTTCTTAAAACACTACTATCGCTTTTGAAGCATATGCATTGGCTATACACAACCCAACTAGGGACACATGGGTCATAATCTGTTTTAACCATTGAATGACGTTGCAAATGTATTGTTTTGATTGGTAAATGACATTTATCGTTATAAACCCGTAAATTTGTCAATTTCGTATTTATTGATCCTTATATGTGACCGTGCGACCCATGCAACCCTCAATTGGAATTAATTAGTTTGACATTGTAAATGTATTGTTTTGATTGGTTTTTTTTACATTTTATCATTATAAACCCGTAAATTCATCGATTTTGCATTTATTGATCCTTATATGTGACCATGCAGCCATGCGACCCTCAATTGGCATTAATTAGTTTGACCTTGTAAATGTATTGTTTTTATTTGTTTTGACATTTTATCATTATAAACCCGTAAATTCGTCGATTTCGCATTTATTGATCCTTATGTGTGACTGTGCGACCCATGCGACCCAAGTGACCCTCAATTGGCATTAATTAGATTGAAGTTGTAAATGTATTGTTTTGATTGGTTTTTGACATATAATCATTATAAACCCGTAAATTCATCGATTTCGCATTTATTGATCCTTATATGTGACCGCGCAACCCATACGACCCTCAATTGGCATTAATTAGTTTGATGTTGTAAATGTATTATTTTGATTGGTTTTTGACATTTTATCATTGTTAACCCGTAAATCCATCAAGTTCGCATACATGCGACCCGCCGAAAATTCCGTCACCAAAATTCCTTCCGAACTTTTCATCAAATTTGAAAAAACGTAATGTCTGTGACCCTTGTACTTCTGTAGTCATGTCTTTTTGAATTCCATTTGACGGTGATTCAATATTAGGGTCATGTTCTATCAATTTCCTTTTTATAATAACGATACACTCTCTCTCTAACTCTCATCATCTTCCATCAAGTTTTCCCGAAAATGCCACATTTCCCTGAATTTTTTAGAGAGATTTTTCCGTGCTATATGGAGAACTACATTGTAATCTTCTTTATCTGTCGGTATGTTACATGTAGAGAATGTACAAATTTTACTTTTTTGTTCGTTTTTTGTTACAAGACATCCCGAAGATCTTCTTCGATGATTATATTTACTGGAAAACGATGGACAACAACACGGAAACACTAAATGGGATGGGTCGAACAGAACATTGGAAGTCAAGTTGGATGGCTCCAGATTCACTGATGGGTGGAAAACTTTTTCCAACGACCTACACTTACGTGTTGGGGATTACTTACTTTTCCGTCACGAAGGTGACATGGTCTTTCACTTCACCTTCGTCACTCTTGCTCAGAGGACTGTCATGGTGGTACCAGTCACTCGTTCGATATCGCGACTTGGGTAAGGATTTTCACGATTTTTATTCCTTTCTACGGATGTCGCATGCACTTCTGATAGGGTTTGTGAGGTCGAGGGGTCTTTGCCATAAACTATGTAAGATATATCTGATGATAGGATATGGACTGTCGTGGGAGGCATACCTAAGGCCCGTGGCACGTGGTGGCGCTACCATCAGAAGGGGTTGGAGAAATTTTTGTCACGGCCATTGACTGACCCAGGGTTGCACCCTCGAAGTCGAAATGTATTCCAATGGACCAACACCACTACTTCAGTTTTTCCCTCAACAAAGGCCTAACAATTACAAAGTTTGATTCCAGGTGTATTTTGATTGCTCTGAATCTCCTTTGAACAAGAACATTCCTTTAAACTTGAATTTCATGTTTTTATTTGTTTGGTTTTTTTACAACTGTTCAATAGTAAGTATTATTGTTAGTATCACTGTTTTTGTGGATTTATGATTATTCTAACAAGGATCGTGGATGGACAAGGGTCGAAAGGGGACTAGGGTCGCAGGGGTCCAAGGGTCGCAGAGGGACAAGGGTCGTAGATGGACAAAGGTCGCAGAGGGACATGGGTCGCACGGATCCGAGGGTCGCAGATGGACACGGGTCGTAGAGATTTGAGTCAATTATTTGTAAATAATTGTATTGGTAAATAATAAATAATAAATTATTCATATTATTTGTAAATAATTAGTATTTGTATGTATTACCAATATTTGTAAATAATTGTATTGGTAAATAAAAAATAATAAATTATTCATATTATTTATAAATAATTGTATTTATAAATAATAAATAATAAACTATTCATATTATTTGTAAATATTTGTATTTGTAAATAAGAAATCATCAATTATTCATTATTTGTAAATAATTGTATTTGTAAATAATAAATAATAAATTATTCATATTATTTGTAAATAATTGTATTTGTAAATAAAACTAATAAATTATTCATATTATTAGTAAATAATTGTATTTGTAAAAAATAAGGGCCGCAGGGGTGCGAGCGTCGCAGAGATACAAGGGTCGCAGGGGTCCGATGGTCGCAGAGATACAAGGGTCGCAGGGTCAAGGGTTGAACGGTTAAAATCGTCGAACGACTCTTGTACCTCTGCGACCTTTGTATCTCTGCGACCCTTGTACCTCTGCGACCCTCGGATCCCTGCGACCCTCGAACCATTGTACCCGTGCGACCCTTGACCCTTTTACGCATGTGACTCCTTTTATTATTATGAAGAAATTTAAATAAAAATAACAATGTACCAAATATTTAAAAAATAACAATGTACCAAATATTTACATCTTCCATTTCCAAAAAAAATAACAATGTACAAAATATCAAGTTAATCTCGCGATGGAGGTATACATTTTCCATTACTAAATACCTCAGCCGCAATCTTGACACCGGATATGGACGTTGAAGGAATTCAAAATCATCATCTCTAACAGTGTCGGAAGATCGGTTTGCGGTGCTCGCATCTTTCTCGACAGATTTTGATTTTGCCTTTTCATCACCTTTGGAATTTACCGTGTGTGCTTTTGGATTAGGCAAATGAAACCCGACATTCATTAGAAAATCTCTTACGGCGTTGATGATTCTTTGCTCCGATTTCTTTATTTCCTTCATTAAATTCTGCTCCAGCGTCAGACGGACTGCAACTTCTTCTTCTTCAGCTTCATCCTCACCTTCACTTTCAGCTTCAGCTTCAGCATCAACTTCAGCATCACCATCTCTTTCTTCATCAGCTTCAGCAACACCTACCTTTCCTTCATCTTCTGAGTTGGCAATCTCTATTATTTTTTCGCCTATGCTCTTTTTCCTATTAGTCTCCTTCCCTTTCCCCTTCCCTTTCCCTTCTTTTGATCACCAAGAACTGCTTTTCGCGTCAGCAATTCTTACTTACGGATGTCCTCCCAACAAATATCCTTCGGATTTCTATGAATATGTTCCACCCATATCTGAACATCGGGATCATGGCATCCCTCGTAATCGTCCTGATCAAAAAGTAAATCTTCCTCTTCGTTTTCAGCACGAAGAATACTTCAAATATCCTGAAAACAAAAATAACCATTATTACCTTCTGTGACCCTTGTTTTCTTTGTAACCCTTGTGTAATTGTTACCTTAGAATCTCCGGTCAGCCTGATTACATCTACATACTTCAGGTTAATACTGGATTTAACCATCTTCTTGCACATTCTTGGGCATGATGGATCTGCATCCATAACATCGACATACCATCCCTTTCCGCCCAAACTAAGGATGGTTTCGAATGGAAGTAACTGAAACATTAAAACAAAATGATAAGAATGCGAAAAGTACGACAAATTTCAAGTTATTCGAATAATACATACAACTTACCATTTGGTGGGATCATGAAACTGCCACAATACTATTTTGGTTTCGGTGATTCCCCGCTAACGTGCTTGCGGCAAGTATCCACAATCTTCTCAAATGTGTAATGCCCCCATGGAAAGCCTTCACAAAATTCCAAGTCATCAACCATGTCAATGAGATCATGGCTGATAGAGTTGTCTGATGAAGGCTTGTGAGCCATAACTTGCACCAACAACATCAAAGTTTCCAACCTCATTCGGTCGTCGACATTCTTCGCCTTCACAAGCTTTCCAATGCTTTGTGCGGGGGTCACCTTTCCACGGCCGAAATTCTTCCGCTTGAATGTATTACCCCTTTTGGACTCTCATCCTTTGGGATATGGTCCGCATTTCAATCCGAAATTTAGTGCGTGCTCCACTATAGAGTACCGGATGGGAACACCGTTTAAGACGAACCATAACTCCTTCTTGTCTCGTACAATCACGGAGTGATTTAGGAGGATAGACATTAGAACCTTAGTCAATGTGGAATCACATTGGAAATGGAATAAATGCCTAAATTGTGACTCCTTCTCGAAGTAATGCAACTCGTATTCATCTAAGATTCCTCTCAGCTTTGTTATTGTCTCGTGAGGATAACACTTGGTGGTGATCTTTGACATTTTGTCCATGTGCTTGAATTCATACACAAACTCCGGCTTTGGCGCCACCTGCAAAATGACTAATTAATTAAGAATACATTATACTTCTACCGACTCATGCGACCCATGCGACTCAACCGACCAATGTGACTCAACCAGCCCATGCGACTCAAACGACCCTCAGACCCTCTACGACACTCAACCGACTCATTGAGACTCAAGCGACCCATGCGACTCAAGCGACCTACGGGGCATAATATCAAGCGATCCAAGCGACTCAAACGACCCTTGTGACCCCCTGCGACGCTCAAGCTATGGGTGTAAAATGAGCTGGCTCGGCTCAGCTCGTCATGAGCTCGCCAAAAAATGAGCTGGCTCAGCTCGGCTCGTTTTCAAAATGAGCTAGAAAATCCCAGCTCAGCTCAGCTCGCCTTTAGCTCGTCTAAAAACGAGCTGGCTCGTAAGCTAGACTATTTAATATTATATATTTTTCTCCGACAAATCAAATAAAATATATAAAATATAAAAACAATAATTTGAATACAAAGTTATTAAATATAAAAAATATTAATCAGAAAATAAATCCATCGAAAATTAAATAAAATATCGAATATATAAACATATTTTTTTATAATAGTCATTAAAATATTTAATAAATGCAAATAATATGTACACTATGTAAAAATAAGAAAATATGTGCTTTTGTACTCAGCTCGTGAGCCAGCTCGTCAGCTCGCGAGCCAGCTCGCCTAAGCTCTGATTTGTTTCCGACTCAGCTCGTTAGCTCGTTTTTTAAACGAGTTGGAAAATATTCAGCTCAGCTCGCTCAAATATGATCCGAACTAGAGCTGGCTCGCGAGCCAGCAGCTCATTTTACACCCCTATTGACACCGACTCACTGAGACAACCGATTCACTGAGACAATCGACTCAAACGACCCTTAGACCCCCTGCGACGCTCAAGCGACCATTGCAACCCAAATCGACTCATTGAGACAACCAACTCAAACGACCCTTAGACCCCTGTGACGCTCAAGTGACCATTGCGACCCAAGCCGACTCAATGAGACAACTGACTCAAATGACCCTTAGACCCCTGCGACGCTCAAGCGGCCATTGCGACCCAAACCGACTCACTGAGACAACCGACTCTTGCGACTCAACCGACTCACTAAGACTCAATAGACTCACTGATATTCACACCCATTTCAAATAAATAAACCATTTTGTGACTTGACAACCTGCAAAACCTTAGAAATCGATCTACTTACATTTATTGACGCCATTGAAGATTGACTCATGTTCTCTTCTTCATTGTTGCGGCTGATTCTAGCCATTTTCTTCTTGCCAACTTCAAATCGATCCCTCTCAAATTTGAAATCACTTATTCTTTCTTGCTCTAAACTTTGAAACAAGTTTTCACGTCGAAAAATTGTTCGGCTTTTTTTTTACACGGTTTGACAGTTTTCACGTCGAAAATTGTAGAACGTGAGTTTTTCACGTTCGAAAATTGAAAACAAATTTATCTTTTCTTCAATTTTTTCGATTTAATAATCATTTAAAAAATAAATATTTTTAAAACAGTTTAATCCTATAAAAATAGATTTGATATTCCGCCATTTGAAAACCCCTTTAAAAAAGCTATGTTTTGATTTAAATTTACAACTGATTATTACACAAACGGTCACGAGTCGCCGACTCAACTTCTATCACTTTCACGTCTACTCCTGGCGCTGCCACGTAATCATGGATTTAACCAATCATATTCTTTCACGTGTGTCACTTGCTAAAAAAGTAAGCCCCACCATGATGACCGTAACGTTTTTTATCCTTACCCTCCCTTCACACGGCCGCCACGAGACCCCTCTTTCTCTCTTTACCCCAAAGATAAGGGTATTATCGCATTTTCACATTTTCACGACATATTAGTATTACACGGGGTAATTTCAAAAATATCCTCGTAGGGCTAAAACACTTCAAAAATACCCTTCATGGAAAAGAAAAAATTTCTAACTTCAAAAGTATCCGTATAAATGTTGATATTCCCAAAATACCCCTGTGACTTTACGACCCAGTTCGACCCAGCGACCCAGTTTGACCCTGCGACCCTTGTCCCTCTGCGACCCTTGTTCCTCTGCGACCCTTGGACCCCTGCGACCGTTGTCCCTCTGCGACCCTTGGACCCCTGCGACCCTTGTTCCTCTGCGACCCTTGGACCCCTGCGACTCTTGTCCCTCTGCGACCATTGTTCCTCTGCGACCCTTGGACCCCTGCGACCCTTGTCCCTCTTCGACCCTTGTTCCTCTGCGACCCTTGGACCCCTTGCGACCCTCGACCATTGCGACCCTTCCGACTAGTCATTTCAATGTCAGACTACACTGCCTTTTCCAGGTTCTAGCTATGCTTTTTATTTTACCAATGCCACAGTGAAGACGTAAAGATGTGGTCAATACATGCACCTTGGTCATTCTTTGTATTTATTGTCTTTCTGGATTTTAGGAGTTTTATTTTTTGTTATAAATAGAGGAGGAAAGCAACAACAACAAGCACCAAATCATCTCTTGTTTTGAGTCTTTCATTCTCCTAAAAGGGCGATTTCTAACATCTAATTCTTTGAAAAATCCTTGTTACCTTTGTGACTGTTAAGGTCACATGGTCGACCCAGGGCATCGTGTTGTCTATTTGTTACTCAATGTCTTGGTAATCGTCGGACTCAGTCTGTATGCAGATACACACAAGTACTTACAACATGGATGGAGTACTTTGTGATGTATCTGCACTACATAAGGTCTTGGTAATCGACGGACTCAGGCATCAAGCTCTATCCGCGTTACCTAAGGTCACGGTTGGAGGTCATTTGCTACCGTGGAACTCACCGTACATGACTCAAAGCCCGAAATGTCAATGGAGCATTTCGTGAAGCTTGGAGAAGTCACACACGACTCTTCTT
>CM071873.1:18510636-18564878 GCA_036759665.1 Gynandropsis gynandra
AACTCCTGCGACCCTTGCGACCCTTGCGACCTAACCGACTCACTGACACTGACCCATTTCAAATCAATAAACCATTTTGTGACTCGAAAGCTTGCAAAACCCTAGAAATCGAACTATTTACACTTATTGACGCCATTGAATATTGACTCGTGCTCTCTTCGTGCTCTCTTCGCCAGTTTTCTTCTCGCCAACTTCAAATCGTTCGCCAACTTCAAATCGTTCCCTCTCAAGTTCGAAATCACTTATTTCTTTCTTGCTATCAACTTTTAAACAGGTTTCACGGCGAAAAACTGTTCGACTTTCTCGTTTTCGGCAGTTTTTCACATCGAAAAACTGCCGAACTTCCATTTTTCCACGTTCGAACGTTAAGGGCAAATTTATCTTTTCTTCAATTTTTATTTTTCGGATTTAATAATTATTTTGGGGAATGGTATTTTTGAAATGATTTAACCCTTTAAAAATATTTCTAATATTCCGCCGTATTACACACCTTTCCCCTTATTTCGCAATTTTACTTGAAATTAAAACAAAAAAGAAACTTTTTCTCCGCCCAAAAAAAAATATTTAATTTATATACTTTAAATATTAAAAAGAAAGAACACTCGTCCTCTCAATGTGCTTCTTCTGTTTATTCACGCTCTCTTTCTCTCTCTTCCCCAAATTAATCTTCTCCACACCTCTGAAATTTTCATGAGAACTTAGTTTCTGTATCTGCCTTCTTCGAAGATGTTAAGGTTTCTGAAAATGGAAGATATCAGATTCTCCTCCGATCTGTCGGCTGTTGTTCTCCTGCTTCTGTCACTGCAACTCTCAGTTACTTATGCAGTGACGTCATCAAAGGACCAAGTCTCCTGCACAATGTGTTCTTCTTGCGACAACCCTTGTAACCCTGTCCCTTCTCCTCCTCCTCCTCCTCCGCCGCCAGCCTCCACCATTGCCTGCCCTCCGCCTCCTTCTCCCCCCAGCTCCAGCGGCGGCGTTTATTATTACTCCCCTCCTCCGCCATCTCAGTCCGGCAACAAGTACCCTCCCTCTCCTCCTTACGGAGGCAACGGCGAAGGATACTATTATCCACCGCCATACTATGGCAATTATCCAGTTCCACCTCCGCCGAATCCGATCATCCCTTATTTCCCGTTCTACTATCATATCCCACCTCCGGCGTCTTCTGGGTCGGGTCGGAGTATGGGTTCTATTTTTTGTAACGCTCTGTTTCTCGTCTTGCTCTCTTTGGTTTGACGGAAAATCTGTCAGGTTTCGCCAGGAAAAGGAGGAAGAAGGACGGAATAATGGTGCAGATTGACAGATCTAGAAGTTATCTGAGGGTTAGAAGAATTGTTTCTTCGATCAGTTTCCTTCGATCTGTTTTTTATTACATATATATATATATATATCAGGCAATTTGTATTTAGTATTTTTCATGTTAATTAATATTTTAATTTATCGTTGATTAGAAATAAATAAATATCGCTATCGTGATTAATAATGTCTTTTTGGGTGTGTTGTTTAATTGAGTTGCGTTGCTTTATTACGTACAGTCACTTCACTTGATTAGTTGCACTGTTTTGTCGGTAGGTTTAGTTCTGAAACTGTGATTTCTTTGTCCGAGTATCTGTTATTTAACGAATTACGTATACCCTTTTAGTTCCATATTGGTCAAAAAATACTTAATTATCACATCACACTACGTCGCTATTATCATAAGAAAAACATTTTTTTTTGCATGTGATTATCGTTGAATCATAAAATTTTCTTTAAATAAAATTAAAATATCCCACCGTCAAAAATTTCTTGAACAATGAAAACTTTCTTTATTCTATTAGAATTATGGTTTCATTGGTTGGTTCTCCTCCATATTTATTCTTCACATTTTTCATTTTTTGTTTGTTTGAGTGATTATAAAATAAATATAGGGATGTCAATTTTTAGCCCGGCCCGAAACCCGGCCCAAAACCCGATCCGAAAATTAAGGGTTTGGGTCGAAAATTTTAAGCCCGTTAAAAATTGGGTCGGGCTCAGGCTTAAAAAGAATTGGCCCGAAAAAAATCGGGCCGGGTCGGGCTTGGCCCGCGGGCTGCCCGGGCCCGAAATTAAACCCTAATTTTGTGTTGTGTCTCTCTCCCTCTCCAGCCACCACAGCAGTCGACAGCCACCAACTCACACTCACGCTCGAGCTCTCTCTCTCTCTCCAGCTCCACCGCCGTCGGCCTCCTCACTCGCATCAGTTCTCACGGTCGTCGTCGTCCTCCCTCGCCGCCGTTCACGCGCTCGTCGTCATCTCCCCTCGCCTGAGTTCTCGCGCCTGTCGTCGTCCTCCCTCGCCTGAGTTCTCGCGCCTGTCGTCGTCCTCCCTCGCCTGAGTTGTCGCGCCCGTCGTCCTCTTTCCTCGCCGCCGTTCACGCGCCTGTCGTCCTCCTCCCTTGCCTGAGTTATCGCGTCTGTCGTCCTCCTCCCTCGCCTCAGTTTTGCGCCCGTCGTCCTCCTCCCTCGCCGCCGTTCACGCGTCCGCCGTTCACGCGTCCGCCGTTCACGCGTCCGCCGTTCAAGCGTCCGCCGTTCACGTGTCCGTCGTTGTTTGAAGATGAAGGATAAAATAGGTCTGTTTGAAGATGAAGTGGATCTGAGTTTTGCTTAGATTTGCTATGTAGTTTTGCAGGTTTTTGTTTCTGTAATTTGTTTTTTAGTTTTGTTTAGGTTTTTGTTTCTGTAATTTTGTTCTTTTAGTTTTACTTAGCTTTTTGTTTTTTAGTTTTGTTTAGCTTTTTGTTTCTCAAAAATACGATTGTAGATCTGAGATTGTATCAAAAATATGTTTGTTCTATATGAATTGTAATTTGATGTATATTTTAAATATTAGCAAAAACAAGAAAGAGAGAATTGTAGCAGAAATCCAATGCTTCTTGGCCCACTGTAAGATCGCTTTAGAAGCCAATGAAATTGGAGAGAGAAAGAAAAGAAACATCCAGAAGCCTCTTCTGACAGTACTCATCATCGGCGGCTGCAGTAGACCCATTGACCATTTATTATCGTATATTTTTGCTATTATTTTCCCTTTTTAATATTTAATAATAATAATAATTCGATATGGAAGAATTCAAGAAAAAGTGTTAGTAATAGCTGTATTGCACGTGGTAGGGGCCCACCAGTCAATCCGACCACCTACCAAATCAAGCTATTATGAAGCCGGTTTAATTCGGTACCGCCGCTTATTATAACCGGAATAGAGAATGGCATTGTAAAAGGGCAGTTTCAGTTAATATCAAATCAATCAAAATATCAGCACCCAAAAACCCGGATCATAACCTTAAAAGATAAACGGTTAACGCGTTATCCCACAGTTATATGAAACAAAGAAAAAAATAATCACAATTTCGTAACTTAGAGAATATATATATCCAATTCAAACATATACAAAAGAAGATCGGCAATGAATAGCATTCTATTGGATGTCGTCGATATGCATATTAAAGATAGATGTATTTTTATAATGTTGTGAAAAGCGTTTTAGGTCGTTCGTCTAGACGCCAGATATCCTCTGATCGTCCGACGAATTTCTAGCCGGTCTTTTAAAAAAACGTCAAAACAACGTCAAAATGATATTGTTTTAGTACTTCATAAAACTAATAATGATACTCATTTACATGTTTATCTTTTATCGTCTTTGCTTTCATCATTGCATTCGTCTGCTTATATGTTTTACATCATCTCTCATCTATTGACTTTAGTCGAGTCTTTCTTCCTTGTTTTCGTCTCGAATTCTCGTCTTTTCCTTCATCATCGTTTTCTTATCTGCCATCGTCTTTCATATGTTGTCATCATTTTCATCTCTTATTATTGCCTTTATTTCTCATCTTCGTCTTTGTTTTATCTCCACCATCGGTTTCCTCTATCGCATTCGCCCTTGCCTTGTGAAAAACTTGTAGACAGACAACTCAGTCAATCGTTATTTTGAAGAGACCAAAATACACAAAACAATACTAGTTTTATTTACCAATCAATCTTTAAGTACACTTGCTCGCTTTTACAAAGTACTAAAAATTTTCGCAGATAACTCCCCCTGAGTTAATTTTCGCAGATAATTTCCGCAGATAACTCCCCTTTATGCTCCTTGCAAGTCTCAACAACCTGATTTTACACAAATATATCATACGACACTAATTTTATAGAATTTACAATCTCCCCCTTTGAATTCTTATCACATAAACACCCATCAGACAACATACATAATTCAACCACAATGCAATAAATACTTAAGCATATCAATACCAAACATTAACCATAGTTTTGTACCAAGCAACACAAATAAGTTCAAACAGAGATGTAATTAAGTACACTCAAAATATATTTGGTCCGTAAGTGCACTTAAAAAACTATATGTGAATATTAAGGAACATATTAGTTCCTTGGTCTCTTGCCCCTTGCCTTGCTTGTCGTCGGTTCCACCTGTTCCTCAGCGTCCTGTACTTCTCTCCCTGTTTCTGTGATAAGATATCCAAACAAAACATATCAAAAACAGAAAACAAAAAATCACAATATGACGTAAAAACTGCATGAGTTTACTCTGATGGCGCTTCAGAAGGCCAGTCAATGACTTTTGAACAGTCTCTAAGATAGACATAATCGTGATGACCGTCTGTTTCAACTGGATGATTTCTTGAACCACATCATCACCAGTAGTTGCATTGTCATCCGATGACGGTATCTTCGCTATGTACCTCTTTTCTAAGATAATCCACGGAGGAATATTTTCTCTTACATCCCCAGAGCTGATAATATCAGGGACTTATTGATTCAGACTCTTCTAAATCAAACATGAAAATGGCAGAATGAACTTTGTCGAATTCGACAAGCCAAGACCCATAATAGAATCCAGAAACACATTTTCAAAGTTTATTTGAACATAGTTCTTCAAACAATAGAGAAAGGTGGTTGAATCCTGGCAAAGCCCATCCGTTTTCTTGTTCGGTACCAACTTTGTTCGACACATTTTGTTCAGCAACGCGTACTCCCAATTCAGCTTCGAACTTGGAATTTGTCCTGGCCACTTCAATAGAGCTCCATCATTGAGCTCCCATGTGACTATATCCATAACCAGATCAATCTGTAGTTCTTTAGCTCGTGTAGTTGCCACATGTGATGTGCGAAAAAAAATCGTCGATGACTTCTACATCAAAGTGAACCATCATACCCCGGACATACGTCTTCCCAAACAAGGGAGAACTAGAATCCTCTATTTCAGGATTTAAATTTGCATAAAACTCATAAATCAATTCCTTTCACACATGAACAATAGATGTAACCGTGTGTGTTAGTTTTCTTGCAACCAACAATTTCCAAAGCGACAAATGTTTGAACTGATTTACGCTTAAACCTCTTTCAGAGAAGATCTCTCGTTCTTTGAGAGTCTTGAATTTTGTTGCGTTGGTTTCCTTGTAAAATTTTTAGGAGAAAATTTTAGAAGGAGATACAGGTGTACCTCGTCGAGGAGAAGCAACTCGATGTGGTGATGAACGAGCTGGAGATTGAAAATCAGTTCTGACATTCCTGCATGTGGAGGAGCTTGACAAACTATTCGGAGCCTTAGAGTTTGGCTGAATTTCTATCCGAGCCACCGAAGGCGTGGCTGCACGTTTAGTCTGGTTCCGCTTTTATCGCATTGTTGCTAAGACCTTGTATCTTTTTATGTTTATCCTTGGAGGATCATCAGTAAACGTTTGGTCAATGACTCGAACAAGAGCTTCGTTTAGCAAAATTGTAGCATTGGCAGAAAGGTCTTTAACGCTGGTTCTTCTGAGGTTCATTCTCTCGATTTTGTGTGGGAAATCTGTAAGCAAATTTCACTTCTTCCTCTCGAGAGGTTCGGTTAGGGTTTTGAAATTTGAAATGCAGAATGAAACACAACAGTACAGACGGTTTTAAAAGAGAAGAACAGTTCGAAAATAAAAATAAATGCACCAGTCACATCAGACACCAAAATATCAAATCACAAAAACCATTTTCAGAAAAAAAAACCCCCGCCTTGGGTAAAACAACTCACTCGAGAATTTTAATTTTGCTTCTGTAATTTAAAAAAAATAAGCTGATAAGATCGATGGATATTCAAATATAATTTGACCGTTATGACTAAGGCAACATATCGTATAAGACAGACAATTTAAGTACACCTAAGCAATATTGTTTCTCACTTAAGACACGCTGCAGTCAAAATTACCTCCTTCCTTTTTTTTTAAAAAAAAATTGAATTATTTATTTCAACAATCCCCACCTTCTAGGACGTTGTTTAGGTATCTTTTTGTTCATATAACAAGCTCTTTGATTACCTTTTTAGGTATACTCTTATGTAAATGAATTTTACGTAGAGGAGTATGTAAGCTTAACTTAGCTTTGTATCATAGGACGTTATAACTGAAACTGAATACCTCTCAACTTAGACCCGAGCATATACTGATAACACGCTTTTTCTTAAATCTGCATAGAAATAAGTATAAACGCTGTTAGAGGAGTAAGTGAGACAATTAAGTGCACTTAAGTTACCAGAAAGGGAACTTATTCAGACAGGAGCATTTGACTATTTAATAGACTGAGCATGTATTATCTAAGTGTACTTAAATCATGCACACTTACAACTTATGTTCCTTTTTCTTCGTAAGATCATCAAAAATTTGAAACCTCATCAACTTATCACTTATTTCATCAAAATCATCAAAGCTCACAAACACCAAGTGATTTTCTTAAAGAGACAAACCGGTTTAAATTCAAAGTTTTTGTGAAGATATCTGCTAGCTGACGTTCCATAGGTACGTATTCCACTTTCATTTTTTTGTTCAACCTATTCTCTTAAAAAATGATGTCTGATTTCGATATGCTTTGTCCTGGAATGCTGAACTGGATTTTTTGAGATATCTGTGACACTTGTGTTGTCACACCATGCAACAAAGGTTTTAGAGCTCATACCATAGTCCATTAGCATATGGTTCATCCATAAGAGTTAAGTACAACAACTTCCCAAAGCAATGTATTCAGCCTCTCCTATAGATAGCGACGTTGAATTCTGCTTTTTACTGTGTCAAGAAACTATATTGTTTCCGAGAAAGAAACAACCACCAGACATGCTTTTTCTGTCATCCGTATTGTCTCCCTAATCAGCATCACTAAAACACGCAAGTTCACAATTAGTATCTCTAGAATACAAAATTCCATATTCTAATGTACCTTTGACGTATTTAATTATTCGTTTCACCGCCAGCATATGAGATTTTTGCGGTTGTGCTTGATATCTAGCGCAGATCTCTACACTTAAACATAAATAAGGTCTACTTGCAGTAAGATAGAGTAAACTTCCAATCATGCTCCTATAAAGTTTCACTTCAATATCTTCTCCATTTGAATCTTTTGTCAGCTTAGTTGTTGTTGACATGGGGGTACTAGCTGACTTGCTGTGATCTAATTCAAATCTTTTCACCAGACTTTTAGCATATTTGCTCTGAGATATGAATAATCCATCGTCAAATTATTTCACCTGGAAACCAAGAAAATAACTTAGCTCACCATACATACTCATCTCGAATTCTCGCTTCATGGTTTAAACAAACCAATTGACTTTATCCTGCGATTTTGAACAAAAAACAATGTCATCTACATTAATCTACACAACTAGAAGAATGTCATCAGAATTATGAATAAACAGAGTTTTGTGAACTCCCCCTCTCTTATAGCCATTCTGGATCAGAAAACTTATCAGTCGTTCATACCAAGCACGTGAAGCTTGCTTCAATCCGTATAAAGCCTTCTTCAGTTTGTACACATGTTCTGGATGATGCAGATCTTTGAAACCTTGTGGTTGTTCGACGTAAACCTCCTCTTGAAGTATACCATTTAGAAATGCACTTTTAACATCCATCTGAAATAACTCAAAACCGAAGAAACATAGCAGTCAAATTGACTCTAATCTAGCAACAGGAGCAAAAGTTTCATCAACACCTTCGACTTGTGTATACCCCTATGCAACTAATCGTGCTTTGTTCTTGACAATTTGACCATGTTCGTTAGTTTTATTTTTAAATATCCATTTTGTGCCTATCACATTTAAATCCACTAGACGAGGAACCAATGTCCAGACATCATTCCTAATGAATTGTTCTAACTCTTCATGCATGGTCTTTATCTAGGATTCATCATCTAAGGCATCACGAACACACTTGGGTTCTATTTGCGACGTAAAACATGCAAATCTAACCATATCATGATAATTTACCCTTGGTTTATTTCATGTTCTTCTACCATCTTAGATGTTCCCTATGACATCTTCTATTGAATGATTTTTATGCACCATCGTTTGTTCCATGCTAGTTCTGTGATTGTCATATTCAGAATAATCTCCATCCGTTTCACATTCAACAACAGCTTGTTCAGTAGGTACACTTGAATGGTCAGTAGCTGATTCTGATTGTTCTTGTACTGTATTTGTGGAAAACGGAAAAATAACATTGTTAGTTAGATGATCTTCATCAAATACCACATTCACAGATTCAATAACTTTTCTGGTACGCAAGTTAAATATCCTGAATGCAATTGTATTGGTACCATAACCCAGAAAAAAATCCTTCATCACTCTTAGCGTCAAACTTACCCAAACATTCTCTGTTGTTCAGCACATAACAAGTGCACCCAAAAAAATGAAAATAGCTTAGGTTTGGGCTTTTACCTTTCCACAGTTCGTAAGGAGTTTTCGACATACCTGGTCGGATATACACACGATTAATGATGTAACAGGCAGTATTTATAGCTTCAGCCCAAAACCTGATAGAGATGGATTTCCCATGCAACATTGCACGTGCCATCTCTTGTAACGTTCTATTCTTTCTCTTAACAACACCATTATGTTGTGGCGTTTTGGGCGCAGAGAATTCATGAATGATGCCATGTTTTTTACAGAAATTCTGAAACACTTCATTCTCAAATTCTTTCCCGTGATCACTCCTGATTCTTTCAATACACCCTTTTGTGTTTCAGTTGAAGGAACAAGAAATAAAATAGTTCAAATGTGTCAGATTTTTCTCTTACAAATTTCACCCAAGTGTACCTAGAAAAATCATCAACAACCACAAAATGTATCTATTTCCTTCAAAGCTTTCCGTTCTCATTGGACCCATCAAGTCCATATGCACCAACTCCAAAATTTTATTGGTGTTCACGTCAGGCATCTTCTTGTGATGTACTTTCACCTATTTTCTAATTGATATGATTTACAAACTTCTGTTTTATCTAGTTCTAATTTAGGAATACCTCTAATAGTAGTTGAGCTTGATAGTTTTATGAAAGATATATAGTTCACATGTCCTAATTGTTGATGCCATAAGGATAATACATCATATATTGCCTTCAAATAGATTTTCTCCTCACTCCATACGTAGCGGTTGTTCGAAGAGCGTGAACATGTAAGTATACACTTGTTATCATAATTCATCACTTGGCATTCTTTATCATAAGACCCGCTACATATTGCACATTTTTCAGAGCAAGTTGTCCTGTGAGTTTATATTGCCCTTTCCAAGAATCTTCCCTTTGTTTCCATCGCCAAAAATGACATTACCTGCATTCTTGATTTCTGTGAGATTTGATAAAAGTTCTTTTGAACCTGTCATATGTCTGGAACATCCGCTATCAAAATACCAAATGTTAGATTTATCTTTTCTAGCAGATATATATGCAACATTGCATCACAAATTACTTTTCTTGAACTAGTTTAGTTTCACTTTAGGAAACATGTACTTACTTGAGTTATACCTGAGTTTTTTGTAGCATGTGATCTGTTTATGTCCTCTGATTCCACAAAAATAGCATGTCACTGAAGTTCTCTTTTGATTCACACTTTGATACCTTCTTCCAGTATTTTGTCCATGAAATCGTACCTGACTTTTCCTTCTAGTGTTGTAGCCGTGATGTGAAACCTGATACTGTTTGCTTGAAATGTACCCATGAAAATATGATTTTCATTTCTGTTTTTATTGAAGTCTTTGAAACCATGATCCTTTTCAGTGTATTGCACGATTGTTGTTTTTCTTTCTGCTTCATATCCTCTTGCAGATCACCTCTAGAAACAAATTTATTCTTTGTGTCACTTGAATTTCCCACATAACCAATTCCGTGCTTATCTCCTTTTCGTTTGCCTATTGAAAGCAGATGATCAAATTTTTCTGTCCCATTTGAGAGCATTTTCAGTTGTTTGTTTGTTTCTTCAAGTTTACTCTTGACATATCACACTTCTTCTTCTTTTAGATTAGTTTCCAACTTCATCTCTGCAATTTGAGCTTCCAACTTTTCATTTGTTTTGACTAGTTGAACATTAAGCGTGCTCATTTTTAACCACTCATTGTAGATAGTTTCCACATCAACTTCATCTTCCTCTTCTTCAATTTCATCTTTGTCACTTTCTTTGTCAGTCTCATCAATTATTCCAATGAACACAACAAAACTTGACAGTTCTTCTTCATTATCATCTTCAGATTCCGAACTCGATTCACTAAACATGATTAGTGATTTTCCCTTAATAGAATTTCCATCTGCACATTCATTCTTTGTATGCCCAAACCCTTTGCATTTGTAGCATTGTGTTTCTCGTAGATTTTTCAGAACACTTTCTCTTTTTGTGATACTGGGAAAATTTTGGATTTGAAATGACCATACCTTTAACACTCATGACATTGAGCTCCGGATTTGTTATCCTTTTTATTACCAAGTTCATCAGAAGATGATTTTCTCACTCCTGAGCGCTTTTTCATAAACTTTCCAAATCTTCTAGTCAGTAAAACAATATTTTCTTCACGATTATCAAGTCTGGAACTTTCTGTTGTAGCCTGTAGAACAACGCCTTTGCTTCCCTCTTTTGCTGCATCCCCTTGTTCGAGTTGTAGTTCAAGTTCATATGACGCAAAAATTCCAACTATTTCTTTAAAACTTGTAGTGTCTGTATTCAATGACATATTCATTGCGACCTTCTGTGCATGAAATTTCTTTGGTAGACATCTGAGCAATTTTTTTGACAAGCTTCTTATCGTCAAGATTCTGTCCAAGTACACTTGCTTCATTGGCAAATGCATCCATTCGACTACTAAATTCTTTGACACTTTCATCTCACCCATTTCCAGTTTCTCAAACTGATGTTCCAGAATTTCTAAACGCGTTCTTTTGACACTTGTAGTTCCTTCATGAATAGTCTCTAGAGTGTCCCATGCGTCTTTTGCAGATTCACATCCTTGATTTGCTTGAACTCATTTATGTCTACAGAAGAAAAGATAGCTGTTAAAGCTTTAGCATTGAATGTTGAACTTCTTTTCTCACTAGACGTCCATTGATCTGAAGGTTTTTCTTTGACGTTTCCATTTTCATCAATCACTGTTGGTGGATTCAACCCATTTTTCACAGTGCTCCAAGCATCTTCATCGATTCCTCTTATGCTTGCTCTCATTTTGACTTTCCAGTAACCATAATTAGATGCATCAAGCATGAGTGTTTTTCCTAAGGCGTACAAATCTCTTGGTCCTTCCATATTATTGTCTTCTAGGATCTCGAACCTGGTCTTAGAATTGCTCTAAGTTTAGGCTACCTGCTGTGATACCAATTGAAAAACTTGTAGACAGACAACTCAATCAATCATTATTTTAAAGAGACCAAAATACACAAAACAATACTAGTTTTATTTACCAATCAATATTTAAGTACACTTGCTCGCTTTTACAAAGTACTAAAGATTTCTGCAGATAAATCCCCTTAGTTAGATGTAAATAAACACTAAACTGTTTCACTCGCTTCCTCACAATATCTCACTAAGTACACTTAAAACTTTGAGAACTACTTTCACTCTGTTTAAGTACTTCTTCGATATTCGCCTAGATAAGCTAACCTCTTCTCTTCATCGAGTTAACTTATCTGTCTTTGCCCGTGATCAGCTAACCTCCCAGTTTTCCAGCCGCACTTCCTTGTTGATTTTCATCAACCTTGACTTCTCTTGATCCACTTTTGACTCCATCTTCTTCTCCTCAAACTTCTTGTTGACTCCTTGAATTTCTTCTCATTTCAACTAATGCACCATTCTGCTCCTTGCAAGTCTCAACAACCTGATTTTACACAAATATATCCTACGACACTAATTTTATTGCATTTACACCTTGGTCTAACATCTTCCTCACTCGTCTTCCGTTTTTTGTAATTTGTTTTTATGATGTTGTCTGTCGTTGCAAGTTTGATATTGTGAATTCAATATTTATAAATATATTTATAAATAATAAAATTATTTATTTATACGTGTGTTTTTATTTACTTATAATATTCCGAATTCAATATTTAAATTATAATTATATTAAATAATATATATCCGTCTAACACGTGTAGACACCGCCTAACACATCTACACTTCACCAAGACTCTATCTAGACGTTGTAAAGATTAGACCATGGATATCCAACCACCTAACGTCTGAACACTTTGGAGTTAGGTACTAGATGTCAGTCCACCTAAGGCCTCGCGTTTTCTTAAACTTGATTTATATTCGGTGCATTGAGGGTCGTTGGATTATTAGAGGGAACTTCAAAAATACACTCGTAGGGCTAAAGTGCTTCAAAAATACCCTTCGCTGAAAAAAAAGTTTCAACTTCAAATCTACCCTTAAAATATTGATAATCCCATATTACCCTTGTCGACAATTTTTCTCTCTCCTTTAGAGCACCTTTATTTCTCTCTCCTGTGGCGCGAAAATTACTATTCCCCCACACCACAACAAATTCAGCGAGAGTAGCTTGAAATCGACATCAGATTCGCTGCCAATAGGTTGAGATCGTTTGTTGTCAACAAACAAGCTTGCAATTAAGCACGTTCCGCAGAAAAACCAAGTATGTATAGTGAGTTTTCGTGTTTCTCTTGTATTTTTCTTGTTTCTTTTGTGAGTTATGAAGCACTGGGTCAATATAAGACTCGTTTATTGAAAATGATTCTAAACGAGTCATATTTATTGCACTGTCAAATTATCGCAATTAGTGAGTGGTTCACAGAGTCGTACGATAGCACTGGGTCATAGAGTCTCATCGAGGGTCAAAGGGATCAAAGGTCGTCGCAGCGATCCAAGGGTCGTAGAGGTAAAGGGGTCGCAAAGGGTCAAAGGGTCGCATGGGTCCAAGGGTCGGACGGGAAAGGGGTTGCAAAGGTCGCACGGTCGCACTGGGTCACAGAGTCTCATCGAGTCGCACGGTCGCAGTGGGTCATAGAATTTACCCCTCTTTTTATGTTTTTGTTACAGGTGTAATGGATACGGTGGATGAGAAAATGACACTAATTTATTTTTTGTATGATGGTAATTGGGAAAAAAACCAAATGGAGAATCTGAATGGGTTGGTAGAGTTCAGGAAAACCAGAGAGTATTTTTCTTATGTCCTCTGGTTAGTCTGACATACCAACAACTGATTGATGAGTTATGCGCAGAGATGATGGTGGGAAATAATAGAAAGAAGTTGAAGTTAAGCTATTTGCCCAATATTTGTGAAAATAGGAAGCCGACGTATATAATGAATCACAAACATCTTATTTGTTATCTGTTCGATCGCATAAGAGGAATTTGACCACTGCTGTATGTGGAGATAGAATCAGCAAGTGTGAAGTGTAAAATCGAAATTGAGAGGGAAATTAAGCATCTAATTCCTGCTTTTGGAAGCATTGCTAAAGAAGGTGAGGATCGAGGTGTTGTAGATTATGATGACTGTGTTATTGTAGGTCTAGATAACAAAAGTAGAATTGAGAGTAATACAGAGACAATAGATATGTTGGATTCGGATGATTCTGATAGTGAACATACAAGCGGGTTAAGAGAAGATGGTGGGTGTGCCATGAATGTGGTAGTTGATGGAGTTGTTTGTGGCAGTAATAATGTTGATTCTGATGTGCCAGCAGAGCATAAGTATGGTGATGTGTGCCATGAATGTGATAGTTGATGGAGTTGTTTGTGGCAGTAATAAAGTTGATTCTGATGTGCCAACAGAGCATAAGTATGGTGATGGTGAGAACAACTCGGAAATGGTAGTTCACAATAGCAAAAATAACATCTTCAAGTTTGAACATGGATTAGATCTTAAAATTGGGCAAGAAATTGATAGAAAGAAGGATGTACATGAATTTGTAAGGAAGGGTTCAATCGAAGCTTCGTTTAGATATACAACATTGAGATCTGATACAAAAATGTGGGAAGTACGATGCAAGTTTTCCAGAAGTGCTTGTAAATGGAAATTATGCGTGGCAGCAATCCCGAATTCCAAACAGTTTAGTATGAGAACACATCATCCCATTCATAACTGTTCATCTGTATCTAAATGGACCAAAGCTACCAAGGGTACAACGCAAATGGTTAAGAATTATTTGAAAGAGGAATATGTCGGAAATTATGAAACACCTCCAGCAAAAGAATTGATGGCTCGTGTAAAAGCAAAATACGGTGCAATGTATTGTATTTGATGGCATTAAGAGGCAAATGCGGTGCTCAAAAGGAGATTCGTGGTGATGACTTTGAACATTATAGGAGGCTTTCAGGGTGGTTGCACATGTTTATACAAAGAAATCCCGCATCTGTCGCAAATCTTCAGGTCGAGATTGATGGGAAAAGCTTCAAATACCTTTTTATGGCTGTCAAGGCAGCTATAAAGGGATGGAAATACATGCGTAAAGTGGTTGTTGTGGATGCGACATTTCTGATAGGAGTGTACAAGGGAGCATTGATTGTGGCGACCGCGCATGATGGTGAACATCACCAATATCCTATTGCATGGGGAATAGTCGACAGAGAGAAGGACGAATCATGGACGTGGTTTATGTCAAGATTGAAAGAGGTGATACCGGACGGACGCGATGTCATTGTGATTTTTGATCGCCATAAAAGCTTGATCAAAGCAGTCAAACAAGTGTATAAAGAAGCTGATCATGGTTTTTGTGCGCGTCATATATCGCAAAATATAAAGAGCTACGTCAATAAAGGCCATGGTAGAAAGACGTCAAAGGGCGATATTGTGGCAGAAATGTTCTTCAAATGTGCAGCAGCATACCCGGAGAACGAATTTGAAGTGCTATTGAATGATTTGAAGGCCAGATTCAAAAATCACTTTTGTGACTTTTGTGACCTCTGCGCCCCTTGTACCCTTTGCGACCCTTGCACCTCTGCCACCCTTGTACCCTTTGCGACCCTTTGACCCCTGCGACCCTTTGACCCATGCGACCCTTGTGCCCCTGCGACCCTTTTGCCCCTGCGACCCGTGCACCCCTACGAGCCTCGTACCCCTGCGACCCTCGTACCCCTGCGACCCTTGTACCCCCTACGACCCTTGTACCCCTGCGACCCTTGTATCTCTGCGACCCTTTGACCCCTCTGCCACCCTTGTGACTATTGTGACCTTTGTGGCCATTTTTTACCTTTCTGATCTTTGCGCATGTATCCTAATGTTGCAAAGTATTTGGAGAAAGAGGAACTTGATCCCGTTAAGTGGGCAAGATGCAAATTTAAGAGGGAAAAGTACAACTTATTAACCACTAATGGCGCCGAGTCAATAAATTCAACATTGAAGAAGTAAAAAAAATTTATGATCCTATGGCTTTTAGATATTTGTTTAGGAAAGACAGTGGAGTGGTTCAATAGGTATTGGTTGGAAGCAGCTACCGGTGATGATTCTAAAAAGTTAACACCTTACGGTGAGAAAACGTTACATGAACGGTTTGGATAGGCATCCAAGTATGATGTTATTGAATTGAACAGTCTGAGTGATGAGTATGAGGTGAGAAATGAGATGGGTAGAAGATTTGTAGTGAGTTTTCAAAAAAGAACGTGCGAATGCAAAATGTTTGATGTGGATAAGTATCCATGCAGTCACGCAATTGCGGCAGCACATAAGGTTGGTAAAGGTCACAAGATACCAGATCCATGTTCAAACTACTACCTTCGGGAGACATGGCGTTCGGCTTACCAAGAAACCGTGTATACGGTTCCTAATTGCAGTGATTGGGACATTCCTCCTCAAGTAACCGACTTTACGGTTCTGCGTCCTATGCTGGCTTAGAATAGGCAAAGCGGGAGGCCAAAAGAGAATCATTATCCTGGACCCGGTGAGGCTCGGAGAAGTACCCCATCTTCGTCAAGACAAACCCCGTCTACTTCGTCGAGACAAACCCCATCTTCTTCGTCGATAATAAACCCATTTTTGTCGAGACAAACCCCGTCTTCTTCGTCGATACAAAGCCCATTTTTGTTCAGAACAACTCAACAGAGACAAACCTTGTGTTCTTTATCGATACAAACCTCATCTTCAAAAGCCAGCATCACTGACAATGTTTGGAACGTGACAACCGAGACAACACCGACTTCAAAAACTAGAAAGGTTTGTTAGTTAGTAATTGTGTAATACTATATTATTTGCATTATTTTGATTAAACCTTTTGTGACTTTCATCGTTATAATTCAATAAAGTCTTCATTATAATTCGACCCATGCGACCTCAATTGGATTAAATTAGAACCCATCCGACTCATGCGGACAAATATGACTCATGCGACCAATGCGATCCTTCCGACCCATGTGACCCTTTCGACCCATGTCTAATTTATAATAATTATAATTCGATAAATTCTTCATTATAATTCGATCCATGCGACTCTCAATTGGATTAAATTAGAACTCATCCGACTCATGCGACCTCATGCGAACAAATATGACTCATGCGACCAATGCGACCTCATGCGAACAAATATGACCTCATGCAAAAAAATATGACTCATGCGACCAATGCGAGCCTCAATTGGATTAAATTAGAACCCATCCGACATTTTATCATTATTAATCCGTAAATTCGTCGAGTTCGTATATATTGATCCTTATATGCGACCATACGACCCATGCCATTATAAAGATGCCATTATCAATATATTTGAGTTGTATACGTCTAATTTAGAATCAATATAGATAATAATATAAATAATATTGACATTAGAAAACAATGTTGAATGTATTTTTTGAAATTTTTTCAAACTCATCCAACGAGTTCTTAAAACACTACTATCGCTTTTGAAGCACATGCATTGGTTATACACAACTCAACTAAAGACACATGGGTCATAATCTGTTTTAACCATTGATTGACGTTGTAAATATATTGTTTTGATTGATTTTTTACATTTTATCATTATAAACCCGTAAATTCGTCGATTTCGCATTTATTGATCCTTATATGTGACCGTGCGACCAATGCGACCCATGCGACCCTCAATTAGCACTAATTAGTTTGATGTTTTAAATGTATTGTTTTGATTTGTTTTTTGACATTTTATCATTGTTAATCCGTAAATTCTTCGATTTTTCAAAATTTTTAAAAAAATAATATCTGCGACTCTTGACCTTCTGCAGTCATGTCTTTTTGAATTCCACCTGACGACGATTCGATATCTAGGTCATGTCTTTTCGAATTACTCCTTTTTACAATAACGACATACACACTCTCTCTCTATCTCTCATTCCATCAATTTTTCCAAAAATGTTCCATTTCCCTTCTTTCTTCAGAGAGATTTTTCTATTCTATTTGGAAGAGAACTACACTGTAGTCTTCTTCGTCAGTCTCTCTGTTGGTATGTTACATGTAGAGAATGTAAAGATTTGACTGTTTTTTCGTTTTTTGTTACAGAACATCCCGAAGATATTCTTTGATGATTATATTTACAGGAAAACGAGGGACAACAACACGACAACGCTTAAATCGAATGGGTCTAACAGAAGATGTGAAGTCAATTTGGATGGCTCCGGATTCACTGATGGGTGGAAAGATTTCTCCAACGACCTAGACTTAAGTATTGGGGATTACTTACTTTTCACTCATGAAGGTGACATGGTCTTTCACGTCACCTTCGCCACTCCTACTCTGAGGATTTTTCCAGAAACTGTGGTACCAGTCACTCGTTCGAATCTGTCCCCTTCGCTACTCTGAGGATTTTTCCAGAAACTGTGGTACCAGTCACTCGTTCGAATCTGGCCGCAGATGCATTGGTAAGTGACTTCAATACGGTTTTATTCCTTGCATGGGTAAGGATTTTCATGATTTTTATTCCTTTCTATGGATGTCGCAGACACTTTCGATAGGGTTTGCGAGGTCGAGCGGTCTTTGCCATAGACGATGTAAGATATATCTGATGCTAGGATACTCCACGCCGTGGGAGGCAGATCTAAGGCTCGTGGCACGTGGTGGCGCTTCCATCGGAAGGGGTTGGAGAAAGTTTTGTCTCGACCATCGATAGACTTATGGTTGTACCCTCGTAGTCCAAATATATCAGAATGGACCAATACCTGTGCTTTACTTTTTCCCTAAAATAGGGCCTAACAATAACAACGTTTGATTTTCAGTTGTGTTTTGTATTTGGATGGTTTTTTTTAACTTGAACATTCATTTGAACTTGAACTTTCATTTTACAATGATTCAATATTAAGTATTATTGTTAGTATCGCTGTTTTTTGGATTTACTATTCTTGTAAGAAGGGTCGCGAGGAACAAGGGTGGAAGAGGGACAAGGGTCGCAGGAGTCCAAGGGTCGTAGAGGGACAAGGGTCGCACGGGTCCAGGGGTCACAGAGGGACAAGGGTCGCACGGGTCCAAGGGTCACAGAGAGACAAGGGTCGCACGGGTCCAAGGGTCGTAGAGGGACAAGGGTCGCAGAGGGACAAGGGTCGCACGGGTCCAAGGGTCGTAGATGGACAAGAAATAATAAATTCATATTATTTGTAAATAACTGTATTTATAAATAATAAATAATAAATTTTCATATTATTTGTAAATAATAAATAATAAATTTTTCATATTATCTGTAAATAATTTTATTTGTAAATAATAAATAATAAAGTATTCATATTATTTGTAAATAATATTGTATTTGTAAATAAGAAATAATAAATTATTCATATTATTTTAAATAATTGTATTTGTAAATATAAGGGGTCCGAGGGTCGCAGAGGTACAAGGGTCGCAGAGATCCAAGGGTTGCAGAGATACAAGGGTCGTAGAGGTACAAGGGTCGCAGGGATCCGAGGGTCGCGACCCTTGCACCGCTGCGACCCCTGAACCTCTGTGACCCTTGAACCTCTGCAACCCTTGTACTTCTGCGACCCTCGTATCCCTGCAACCCTCGGACCATTGTACCCGTTCGACCCTTGACCCAGTGATCTTTTTACCCCTGCGACTCCTTTTATTATTATGAAGAAATTTTAGAAAAATAACAATATACCAAATATTTAAAAAAATAACAATGTACCAAATGTTTAAAAAATAACAATGTACCAAATATTTAAAAATAACAATGTACCAAATATTTAAAAAATAATAATAACAATGTACCAAATATTTAAAAAATAATAATGTATCAAATATTTATAAAATAACAATGTACCAAATATCAAGTTAATCTTAGGGTGAAGGGATACATTTTCCATTACTAAATACATCACCCGCAATCTTCTCACGCATGGAAATAACATTTTCGTCGCAAATGCAGTGCAAATCATTATGTGCTTTCATTACCGAGGCTTCTACGAATTTGTAGGAGTAAACACCACAGTCATTCCCGCTTTTTTCTGTAAACCTTCATAATACCCATATTTCCATTTACCTTCTCCAAAAGCCAAAGGAGGAAACCCTCTGAGAATGAACATTTCGGGGAGAGCTTTTCTTAGATTCTGAATCATCGGATTGATATGCGTTTCCTTAAGCCTCGTCTGGTAGTCGTATACCGTGATGCATCGGGTTTTGAAATCCGCTTTGATGGCTACCCAATGACATCCTACATATATACTCTCGATCGATGGAATGTTTAGAACCACGACAAAACCTTCGAAATCACTCATTCGTTTCGTACTTCTGAATGGATACTTGCCATTCAAGCAATCATTAAAAAATTCCAGCAAAATATCCATATTCTCGTACGGCCACAACTTGAGGATCTACATGAAATAAAAAGGACAAACGTAAAGTTTCTTAAATATCGCGGGGAATGTCTTCATGCGATAATACTGCATCAACAAAGCCTCCTCCAATTGCTGCAAAAAATAAAAAAAATTTAACACACATGAATACATATGACACAAAATTACCTCTGTGACTTTGGGTTTAAAAAAACTTACATCATCTTCAAGCCATTCGCCGGACTTTAATATAATCTCCCAAAAACCCTTGCTCTCGGGGAGTATCTAGATCAGATTTCCACCAACTCTCATGTCCAGGTTTCGTCAGAAACATATATAGAGCAGTCAACCTTTCACCGCTTGCATCAATGAATGAGGGTTCTCGGGTTATCGAGCCTTTTTCTAATCCCTTGGGCGTCCACCAGAACGAAGGTTCTTCATCCACTTTTTAAACGGGTTCTTGAACCACCTTTTTTTCGGGTTCTTGAACAACCTTCTTTTCGGGTTCTTGGACTCCACCAACATCTTTCCCTCGCCCTCTCCCTTGCACTCTTTTTGCTCTTTTCACCGGTGGAGGTTCAACATATGCCTTCTGTGGTCTTAAAACTCGTTTAGGTACCGGCGGAGGTTCAACATATGGCGTAGAATCCTTCGATAAAGGTCCAATTCCTGCCTAAAATTTACTTCATTAAACATATGGCGACCAATGCGACCCTGCAACCTATGCGACCTATGCAGACCTACGACCTATGCGACCTTTTGTGACCCATTCGACCCATACGATCCATTCGACCTTTTATGACCCATTCGACCTATACGACCCATTTGACCTTTTGTGACCCATTTAACCCATACGACCAATGTGACCTTTGTGACTCAAAAGACCGTACTTACTTGGTGGAACCTCCTTATCCTTAGAGGGGGCCTCTTCGAGAGGATCCACTATAGTATCCTCGGAAGGAACCTCTTTATCCTTAGAGGGGGCCTCTTCGACAGGACCGATTGTAGGTTCCTCGGAAGGAACCTCCTTAGGGAGACCTCTTCGATTGTACCGACTGTAGTTTCCTCGGAAGGAACCTCCTTAGGGGCGACCTCTTCGACTGGACCGACTGTAGTTTCCTCGTTGGCGACTTCATCGACAGCAACCACTGGAGTATCTGCATAAAATTACTTCATTCATTAGATGCGACCCTTGGACTTATACGACCGTGTGACTTATACGACCCATGCGATTCTACCGACCCATCGACTTATGCGACCCTTTGACTTATACGACCGTGCGACTTATGCGACCCTTATACGACCGTGCGACTTATGCGTCTTTTGCAACCCATGCGACCCTTGCACCCCATGCCGACTCTGGATGGAAATTGACTCAAATGAACTTTTTCACTATTTATTACTTACTTGGTGGAACTTCATCAGGAGCAACAACTGTAGTAACCTCTCTAGAAATGTATTCAGTTAGAGGAATAGTGGCGACATATGCAATATTTTCAATTGATCTCAAAATGTTTGCCAAATCCTCTTATGAGTCATCTGCAGAGTCATTTTTAGACTCTGACTCAACCGGCTCTTCGTTTGGCACTGGATATGGACGTTGAAGGAATTCATCATCTCTAACACTCCCGGAAGATTGGTTTGCGGTGCTCGCATCTATCTCGGCAGATTTTGATTTTGCTTTTTCAGCAACTTTGGGATTTGCCTCCACTGCTTTTGTATTAGGCAAATGAAACCCGACATCCCTTAGACGATCTTTGAAACCGTTGATGATTCTTTTCTTCGACTTCTTTATTTCCTTCACTAATTTCTGCTCCAGTGTCAGACGGACTGCAGCTTCTTTTCCTCCAGCTTCATCTTCATCCTCACCTTCATCCTCACCTTCTCTTTCAGCTTCAGCTTCAGCATCACCATCTCTTTCTTCATCACCTTCAGCATCACCATCTCTTTCTTCTTGAGCTTCAACAACACCTACCCTTCCTTCATCTTCTTCATCTTTAATCTCTATTATTTTTTCACCTACGCTCTTTTTCCTCTTAGTCCCCATCCCTTTCCCCTTCCCTTTCCCCTTCTATTGATCACCAAGAACTGCTTTTGCGTCAAGAGTTCTTGCTCACGGATGTCCTCCCAAAAAATACCCTTCGGATTTCTACGAATATGTTCCATCCATATCTGAACATCGGGATCGTGGAATCCCTTATAGTCATCCAGATCAAAAACTAAACCTACCTCTTTGTGTTCAGCACGAAGAATACTTCGAATATCCTGAAAAACAAAAAATAACAATTATTGCCCTTTGTGACCCTTGTGTAATTGTTACCTTAGAATCTCCGATCAGCCTTATCACGTCTACATACTTCAGGTTAATACTGGATTTAACCATCTTCCTGCACATTCTTGGGGACGATGGATCCACATCCATAACATCAACATACAATCCCTTTCCGCCCAAACTAAGGATGGTTTCGAAATGACGTAACTACAACATTAAAACAAAATGATAAGAATGCAAAAAGTACGAAAACATTCAAGTTATTCAAATAATATATACAACTTACCATTAGTGGGATCATGAAACCACCACAATACCATTTTGGTTTCAGTGATTCCCCGCTAACGTGCTTGCGGCAAGTATCCACAATCTTCTCGAATGTGTAACGCCCCCATAGAAAATGTTCACAAATTACATGTCATCAACCATGTCAATGAGATCATGGCTGATAGAGTTGTCTGATGAAGGCTTGTGAGCCATAACTTGCGCCAACAACATCAAAGTTGCCAACCTCGTCCGGTCCTTGACATTCTTCGCCTTCACAAGCTTTCCAATGATTTGTTCGGTGGTCACTTTTCCATGGCTGAAATTCTTCCGCCTCAATGTATCACCCCTTTTGGACTCACATCCTTTGGGATATGGTCCGCAGTTCAATTTAGAAATTAGTGCGTGCTCCACTATAGAGTACCGGATGGGAACACCGTTTAAGACGAACCATAACTCCTTCGTGTCCCGTACAACCACAGAGTGATTTAGGAGGATAGACACTTGAACCTTCATCAATGTGGAGTCACATTGGAAATGGAATAAATGCCTAAATTGCGATTCCTTCTCGAAGTAATGCAACTCGTATTCATCTAAGATTCCTCTTAGCTTCGTTATTGTCTCGTGAGGATAACACTTGGTGGTGATCTTTGGCATTCTGTCCATGTGCTTGAATTCATACACAAACTTCGGCTTTGGCGCCACCTGCAAAATGACCAATTAATTAAGAATATATTATACTTCTACCAACTCAAGAAACCCATGTGACTCAACCGACCAATGCAACACAAACGTCCCATGCGACTCAACCGACCCATGCGACTCAACCAACTATTGCGACCCAAACCGACTCACTGAGACAACCGACTCAAACGACCCTTATACCCCCTACGATGCTCAAGCGACCATTGCGACCCAAACCGACTCACTGAGACAACCGACTCAAACGACCTTTAGACCCCCTGCGACGCTCAAGCGATTATTGCGACCCAAACCGACTCACTGAGACAACAGACTCACTGAAACTCAACAGACTCACTGACACTTACACCCATTTCAAATCAATAAACCATTTTGGGACTTGACAGCCTGTAAAACCCTAGAAATCGACGCTCAACCGACCATTGCGACCTAAACCGACTCGCTGAGACAACCGACTCTTGCGACTCAACCTGACTAACTGAGACTCAACAGACTCATTGACACTCACACCCATTTCAAATCAATAAACCATTTTGGGACTCGAGAGCCTGCAAAACCCTAGAAATCGATCTACTTACACTTATTGACGCCATTGAAGATTGACTCGTGCTCTCTTCTTCACTGCTGATGCTGCTGTTGATTCTAGTCATTTCCTTCTTACCAATTTCAAATAGATCTCTCTCATGTTCGAAATCACTTGTTCTTTCTTGCTTTTGACACGATTTGACTGTTTTTCACGTCGAAAAACTATAGAACGTGGGTTTTTTCACGTTCGAAAATTAAGGGTAAATTTGTCTTTTCTGCAGTTTTTTTCTCGATTAAATAATTATTTGAGGGAAGGATATTTTTGAAGCGGTTTCGCCATACGAAGATATATCTGATATTCCCCGATTATTTTTCGGACATGCCAATTTTGCCAGTTGTACGTGCGTAAGAAATGCTTTCATCTCTGCCGTTCCATTGTATCTGTCGCGTCTTTCATTTTTTATAGATTAATCCAACCTACAAATCTATTTGCATTCCCAGCCATGGGGTTTGATTTAGGTCTTTTTCATGTTTTCCTTTCTTTCTCGCTGTTCATCTGCCCTTCCTCTGTCATTTCTTCAAGAGAAGTTTTCTTCCCTATGGATTTTTTTTCTCTTTTCTGGATAGTTGAATATAGTTATGTATCGTCTCCCAAGAGGCTAAACGACATTCACTCGGCCATGAATGATGTGAGAACAAGCTTACCAAAAAGCCAGCCCCGCAACCTGTCGCCATCGAAGAGGCATACCTACATTCAGCCGATGTGAGCGCGGTGGGAAAACAAGCTTTAAAATCATCCCCGGTCGAGGAGAAAGAAGAAGGAAAAAAAGGGCAAAGGGAGGCGACAGCGAGGGAGAAGGGGTAGGCGGGAGAGAGAGAAAATTGTTTTTGCTTTGGTTTTAGGTTTAGATTTAATATAAGGGTAAATTAATAATTGTATTAAGAGGCTACATGACATCAAAAATTAATTAAAAAATCTTAATAAAACAATTTAAAATTTAAATTAAATAATATATATATAAATTAAAAATTCATAAAACAATTTGTCAAATTTTAAAACCTTGATATATATATATATATTATCTGAATAAATTTAAAATTTAAATTTTTAATGAATTACAATTACTAAAAATCCGATAAAAATTTCAAACAAATTTTAAAAATTTGAAAATAGTTAAAAACTTATAAAAATAAATAAACTTTTGGAAAACAACAAAATGAATCAAAATTTATATATATAAATACATAGACATACACCTATATATATATAAATAGAACTTTTTGTAAATAATGAATCGATCTAACGAAAAACTTTACAAATTTAACAAATCATTTTAAATATTACATGATTAAATAGATATTCGTGTGACACGCAAAAACATCTAGTTATATAGGGGGATTATCAAAAATATTCCTGTAGGGCTAAAGTGATTAAAAAATACTCTTGGCTGAAAAAAAAGTTTGAACTTCAAATCTATCCTTAAAATATTGATAATCCAATATTACCCTTGACGACAATTTTTCTCTCTCCTCTAGAGCATCTCTAATTCTCGCGCGAAAATTACTGTTCCTCCGCAGCACAACAGATTCGGCGAGAGTAGCTTGCAATCGGCATCAGATTCGCTGCCAATAGGTTGAAATCCTTTGTTGTCAACAAAGAAGCTTGCAATTAAGAACGTTTCGCAGAAAAACCAGGTATGTATAGTGAGTTTTTCGTGTTTCTCTTGTGTTTATTGCAATGTCAAAGGTGACAGAGTGGGTCACAGAGTCGTACGGTCGCACTGGGTCACAGAGTCTCATCGAGGGGTCAAAGGGATCAAAGGTCGTCGCAGGGGTCCAAGGGTAAATGGGTCCCAAAGGGTCAAAGGGTCGCAGGAGTCCAAGGGTCGGATGGGAAAGGGGTTGCAGAGGTAAAGGGTCGCAGGGGTCCAAGGTTCGCAAGGGTCGCAAGGGGTCGCGAGGGTCACAACGGTCGCAGGGGTCCAAGGGTCGTAGAGGTAAAGGGGTCGCAGGGGAAAGGGGTCGCAAAGGGTTGAAAGGGTCGCAGGGGTACAAGGGTCGCAAAGGGTTGAAAGGGTAGTTAAGCTATTTGCCCAATATTTGTGAAAATAGGAAGCCGACATATATAATGAATGACAAACATCTTATTTGTTATCTGTTCGATCGCATTAGAGGAATTCGACCACTACTGTACGTGGAGATAGAATCGGCAGGTGTGAATTGTGAAATCGAAATTGAAAGGGAAATTGAGCCTCTAATTCCTGCTTTTGAGAGGGATATTGAGCCTCTAATTCCTACTTTTGGAAGCATTGCTAAAGAAGGTGAGGATCGATGTGTTGTAGATTATGATGACTGTGTTATTGTAGATCTAGATAAAAGTAGAGTTGATGAGAGTAATCCGGAGACAATAGATATTTTGGATTCGGATGATTCTGATGGTGAACATACAAGCGGGTTAAGAGAAGAATGTGGGTGTGCCATGACTGTGGTAGTTGATGGAGTTGCTTGTGACAAGAATAAAGTTGTTTCTGATGTACGAGCAGAGCATAAGTATGGTGATGGTGAGAACAACTCGCAAATGGTTGTTCACAATGGCGAAAATAATATCTTCGAGTTCGGAGATGGATTGGATCTTAAAATTGGGCAAGAGTTTGATAGCAAGAAGGATGTACAGGCATTTGTAAGGAAGGGTTCAATCGAAGCTTCGTTTAGATATACAACATTGAGATCTGATACGAAGCTGTGGGAAGTACGATGCAAGTTTTCCGGAAATGGTTGTAAATGGAAATTACGTGTGGCAGCAATCCCGAATTCCAAACGGTTTAGTGTGAGAACACATCATCCCATTCATAATTGTTCACCTATATGTAAACGCACCGAAGCTACAAAGGGTACAGCGCAAATGGTTAAGGATTATTTGAAGGAGGAATTTGCCGGAAGTTATGAAACACCTCCAGCAAAAGAATTGATGGCTCGTGTAAAAGCAAAATATGGTGCCAATGTATCGTATTTGATGGCATTAAGAGGCAAATGCGGTGCTCAAAAGGATATTCGTGGTGATGACTTTGAACATTATAGGAGGCTTCCAGGGTGGTTGCACATGTTTTATATAAGAAATCCCGGATCTGTCGCAGATATTCAGTTCGACAATGATGGGAAAAGCTTCAAATACCTTTTTATGGCTGTCGGAGCGGCTATAAGGGGATGGAAATACATGCGTAAAGTGGTTGCCGTGGATGCGACATTTCTGACAGGAGTGTACAAGGGAGCATTGATTGTGGCGACCGCGCAAGATGGTGAACATCACCAATATCCTCTTGCATGGGGAATAGTCGACAGAGAGAAGGACGAATCATGGACGTGGTTTATGTCAAGATTGCAACAGGTGGTACCGGACGGACGTGATGTCGTTGTGATATCTGATCGCCATAAAAGCTTGATCAAAGCAGTCAAAGAAGTGTATAAAGAAGCTGATCATGGTTTTTGTGCGCGTCATATATCGCAAAATATAAAGAGCTACGTCAATAAAGGCCATGGTAGAAAGACGAAAAGGGGTGATACTGTGGCGGAAATGTTCTTCAGATGTGCGTCAGCATACACGGAGAACGAATTTGAAGTGCTATTGAATGATTTGAAGGCCAGGTATCCTAATGTTGCAAAGTATTTGGAGAAAGAGGAACTTGATCCCGTTAAGTGGGCAAGATGCAAATTTAAGAGGGAACGGTACAACTTATTAACAACTAATGGCGCCGAGTCAATAAACTCAACGTTGAAGAAGTCAAAAAAATTGTCGATCCTAGGGCTATTAGATGTTTGTTTGGGAAAGACCATACACGGAGAATGAATTTGAAGTGCTATTGAATGATTTGAAGGCCAGGTATCCTAATGTTGCAAAGTATTTGGAGAAAGAGGAACTTGATCCCGTTAAGTGGGCATGATGCAAATTTAAGAGGGAACGGTACAACTTATTAACAACTAATGGCGCCGAGTCAATAAACTCAACGTTGAAGAAGTCAAAAAAATTGTCGATCCTAGGGCTATTAGATGTTTGTTTGGGAAAGACAGTGGAATGGTTCAATAGGTATAGGTTGGAAGCAGCTACCGGTGATGATTCTCAAAAGTTAACACCTTACGTTGAGAAAACGTTACATGCACGGTTTGGACAGGCATCCAAGTATGATGTTATTGAATTGAACAGTCTGAGTGATGAGTATGAGGTGAGAAATGAGATGGGTAGAAGATTTATAGTAAGTCTTCAAAAAAGAACGTGCGAATGCAAAATGTTTGACGTAGATACGTATCCATGCAGTCACGCAATTGCGGCAGCACATAAGGTTGGTAAAGGTGACAAGATACCAGATCTATATTCACACTACTACCTTCGGGAGACATGGCGTTTGGCATACCAAGAAACCGTGTATCCGGTTCCTGATTGTAGTGATTGGGACATTCCCCCTGAAGTGTCTCAGCATGTGTTTGAACCTCCTATACTGGCTCAAAAAAGGCAAAGCGGGAGGCCTAAAGTGAATCGTTATCCTGGACCCGGTGAGGCTCGGAGAAGTACCCCATCTTCGTCGAGACAAACCCCGTCTGCTGCGTCGAGACAAACCCCGTCTTCTTCGTCGATACAAACCCCGTTTGTGTCGACACAAACCCCGTGTTCTTCGTCGTTACAAACCCCATCTTCAAAAGCTAGCATCACTGGCAGTGTTTGGAACGTGACAACCGAGACAACGCCGACTTCAAAAAAAGAAAGCTTTGTTAGTTAGTAATTGTGTAATACTATATTATTTGTATTATTTGTAATACTTGGACTCCACCAACATCTTTCCCTCGCCTTCGCCCTCTACCTCTACCTCGCACTGTTCTTGCTCTTTTCGCCGGTGGAGGATCAACATATGGCTTCCGTGATCTTAAAACTCATTTACGAACCGCCGAAGAATCCTTCGATAAAGGTTCAGCACCTGCATAAAATTTCCTTTATTAAACATATGGCAACCAATGCGACCTTGCGACCCATGCGACCTATGCAGACCCGTACGACCCATACGACCCATTAGACCCATTAGACCCATACGACCCATACGACCCACACAACCCATACGACCCATACGACCAATACGACCCATACGACCAATGCGACTCAAAAGACCGTACTTACTTGGTGGAACCTCCTTATCCTTAGAGGGGGCCTCTTCGATAGGACCGAGTGTAGGTTCCTCGGAAGGAACCTCCTTAGGGGGAGCCTCTTCGACAGGACCGACTGTAGGTTCCTTGGAAGGAACCTCCTTAGGGGGGGCCTCTTCGATAGGACCGAGGGTAGGTTCCTCGTCAGCGACCACTGGAGCATCTACATAAAAGTACTTCATTCATTACATGCGTCTTTTGCAACCCATGCGACCCTTGCCGATTCTCGATGGAAATTGACTCAAATTAAGTTTTTCACTATTTATTACTTACTTGGTGGAACTTCATCAGGAGCAACGACTGCAGTAACCTCTCTGGAAATGTATTCAGTTAGAGGAATCGTGGCGGCAGATGCGATATTTTCAATTAATATCGAAATGTGTGTCAATTCCTCTTCTGAGCCATCTCCACAGACATTTTGAGACTCTGACTCAACCGGTTCTTCGTTAGGCACTGGATATGAACGTTGAAGGAATTCATTGTCTCTAACACTACCGGAAGATTGATTTGCGGTGCTCGCATCTATCTCGGCAGATTTTGATTTTGCCTTTTCAGCACCTTTGGGATTTGCCGCCTCTGCTTTTGTATTGGGCAAATGAAACCCGACATCCCTTAGAAGTTCTCTGACAGCGTTGATGATTCTTTTCTCCGACTTCATTATTTCCTTCACTAATTTCTGCTCCAGTGTCAGCCGGACTGCAGCTTCTTTTCCTTCAGCTTCATCTTCATCCTCGCCTTCTCTTTCAGCTTCAGCTTCAGCATCACCATCTCTTTCTTCATCACCTTCAGCATCAGGTTCAGCATCAACTTCATCATCTTCAAGCTCTATCATTTTTCCCCCACGATCTTTTTCCTCTTAGTCCCCTTCCCCTTCCCTTTCCCTTTCCCTTGCCCCTTCTTTTCATCTCTAAGAACTGCTTTCCGCGTCAGCAGTTCTTGCTCACGAATGTCCTCATGACTTCTGCGTACTTCAGGTTAATACTGGGTTTAACCATCTTCTTGCACATTCTTGGGCATGATGGATCCGCATTCTCTACATCAACATACCATCCCTTTCCGCCCAAACTAGGGATGGTTTCGAAAGGAAGTAACTGCAACATTAAAAAAAATCAGAATGCAAAAAGTATGAAAAAATTCAAGTTATTCGAATAATATATACAACTTACCATTAGTGGGATCATGAAACCGCCACAATACCATTTTGGTTTCGGTGATTCCCCGCTAACGTGCTTGCGGCAAGTATCCACAATCTTCTCGAATGTGTAACGCCCCCATGGAAAGTCTTCACAAAATTCCAAATCATCAACCATGTCAATGAGATCATGGCTGATAGAGTTGTCTGATGAAGGCTTGTGATCAATAACTTGCGCCAACAACAACAAAGTTGCCAACCTCTTTTGGTCCTCGTCATTCTTCGCCTTCACAAGCTTTCCAATGATTTGTACGGGGGTCACCTTTCCACGGCCGAAATACTTCCGCCTGAATGTATCACCCCTTTTGGACTCCCATCCTTTGGGATATGGTCCGGAGTTCATTCCGGAAATTAGTGCGTGCTCCACTATAGAGTACCGGATGGGAACACCGTTTAAGACGAACCACAACTCCTTCTTGTCCCGTACAATCATGGAGTGATTTAGGAGGATAGACATTTGAACCTTAGTCAATGTGGAGTCACATTGGAAATGGAATAAATGCTTAAATTGCGATTCCTTCTCGAAGTAATGCATGTCGTATTCATCTAAGATTCCTCTCAGCTTCGTTATTGTCTCGTTAGGATAACACTTGGTTGTGATCTTTGGCATTCTGTCCATGTGTTTGAATTGATACACAAACTTCGGCTTTGGGGCCACCTGCAAAATGACCAATTAATTAAAGAATACATTATACTTCTACCGACTCAAGCGACTCAAGCGACCCATGCGACCCATACGACTCATGCGACTCATGCGACCCATGCGACCCATGCGACCCATGCGACCCATGCGACCCATGCGACCCATGCGACCCAACCGACCCTTTGGCTCAACCGACCCATGCGACTCGACTGAACCATGCGACCCAAACCGACTCACTAAGACAACCGACTCAAACGACCCTTAGACCCCCTGCGACGCTCAAGCGACGATTGCGACCCAAACCGACTCACTGAGACAACCGACTCAAACGACCCTTAGACTCCCTGCGACGCTCAAACGACCATTGCGACCCAAATCGACTCACTCAGACTCAACAGACTCACTGACACTCACACCCATTTCAAATCAATAAACCATTCTGGGACTCGACAGCCTGGAAACCCTAGAAATTGACGCTCTACCGACCATCGCGACCCAAACCGACTCACTGAGACAACCGACTCTTGCGACTTAACCGACTCAGTGAGACTTAACCGACTCATTGACACTCACACCCATTTGAAATTAATAAACCATTTTGGGACTCGACATCCTCCAAAACCCTAGAAATCGATCTACTTACACTTATTGAAGATTGACTAGTGCTCTCTCCTCCACCGCTGCTGATTCTAGCCATTTCCTTCTTGCCAACTTCGAATCGATCCCTCTCAAGTTCGAAATCACTAGTTCTTTCTTGGATTTTACTCTCCCAGAATGCGGGTTTGGCTTTTCCTCTCCCAGAATGCCAGTTTTTTCACGTTCGAAAATTAAGGGTAAATTTGTCTTTTCTCCAGTTTTTTTCCGATTAAATAATTATTTTAGGGAAGGGTATTTTTGAAGCGTTTTAGCCCTACGAGGGTATATCTGATATTCTGCCAGTTATATATATATACATATATATATATATATATATATAGTAATTAGGTTTTATTCACGTTTCGCACGAGTTTGTTTCGATGATAAGATGCGAAGAACATACATTTGAACAAATCTTTGAATGTTGAATGTTTTTATAAATTGTGATAAATTTTTTTAATATGATATTTATTTTTTACGATCCATTTTTCTATCTTTGATTATAATTAATATTTTCAAACCACTTTTGTGTTTAACTCGCAATATCGCAATATATAATTGGTCATTATTAGATAGGGATGCAGTATACATGGTTTATAATAAATTGGAATGGATTGACATCGTCTGTGATTAATAGTTCTTGGAGAGTATCTATCATGCATTCACGGTCATTAGGTTATAAGAGTGTGTCATCACCAATTTACAATACCTATATAGAGTTCGACCAATTTACAATACCTATATAGAGTTCGACTATACTTGCAGTGTTTCCACTGCCTTCATTGAACATAAGTCCCATAAATTTTGTTAATCTCAAAGCTTGACAAAAGGTCCAGATATACGACGAATTCAAAGATGCGTATACAATTTCAGGTCTATTTCTTTTGGTGATTAAATGTAAAATTTGTTTATAATCTCCATCGAAAACAACAGTTTTTCCACCAAATGGTTTATTTTTCAATAATTTATTTTCTGAAACCATAATGTCATTCATAGATATATCCAACGTTTCGAAATAATGTTTGTGTATCATTGGATCTTCATCTCATATAATAATGTTAGTTTTTTAATAAGTTTTGTAAGATTGGTACCTAATCGTATACAACATATAGAATCCTCAATCTTGCAAAACTTATTAAAAAAATTTAAATTATTATATGAGACGAAGATCAATTGATACACAAACAATATTTCGAGACCTTGGAAATCCAGAATGGCAATGCGACCCCTGTAATAACAATGAAACAATACCACTTGATGCGACATTCAGAACGATGTTGTCACGGCTTCTAATTCTAATAGATAATGTTTTTCAAATGAACGTTTTCCTAATGCTACCATAGTCCTAGAAAAAAAAGATTTCGTATCCAATACTATTATATTTTATTCCATTATAAATTATTTAGCTTTGTGTGATCTTCTTCCATTGTTCTTAGATCGTATATGGATTCTTCATAAAAGAGTTTGTTCATGATAGAATCTGCGTAAGTATTTTCAAGATATGCTTTCAAAGAAAGAACATTCCTTTGTAGCAATTGTTCGATTTCTTTTAATGTCTCTTACTGGAGTTTGTCGGTTGACATTATTAAGTTTGCAACATGAAGAAGAAAATTTTTTTTAAAAAAAGTTAAAATTATTATATGAGATGAATATCAATTGATACACAAACATTATTTCGAAACCTTGGAAATCCAGAATGGTAGTGCGACCCTCCTATAATAACAACGAAACAATACCACTTGATGCGACATTCAGAACGATGTTGTCACGACTTCTAATTCTAGTAGATAATGTTTTTCAAATGAACGTTTTCCCAATGCTACCATAGTCCTAGACCAAAAAGATTTTGTATCCAATACCATTATCTTCTATTCCATTAATAAATTATTTAGCTTTGTGTGATCTTCTTCCATTGTTCTTAGATCGTATATGGATTCTTCATAAAAGCATTTGTTCATGTTACAATTTGCGTAAGTATTTTCAAGATATGCTTTCAAAGAACGAACATTCCCTTGTAGCAGCTGTTCGATTTCTTTTAATGTCTCTTACTGGAGTTGGTCGCTTGAAAGTATTTAGTTTGCAACATGAAGAAAAAAAACTAATGTTTCAAGATTCATTTATTATATATTTATTATTAAAAACATAAATGGTTTAACCCGATAACTTGAGTAGTTTTCTTTGTTTGTAAAGGATGTTGTCTGCAAGGAGTTTCCATATAATTATCCACATAACTAGTGGAGATACGAGGCATTTGCATGTTAGTAGCATGATGAATAAGGCTCTTAGATGTGATGGGGATGCCTAGTTGTTTAAATATTCATTGTCATCATCTAGAAAACTGAGTGTGTGGCACGTATCTCTTAACTAATAATAAACTTTGCCTATTGTTGGTGGTGTGTGATGCAAAATCAGCATGTGTTAGTTTCCTTGCTTTGTTATACAATGAATTGCATGCAGACCATTCTATGAACATAGTGTATCGATTACTTTCTCTAGATGCTACATCAATATGCATAATTTCTTTTGGACATACAATGCATTGGTTTTCGGGTAAATGAAAGGCTAACCGCTCGATGGGTGTAATTCGATAGTGGATGTCGAAACTAAAATTTTTCCACTAGCCTCGCAACCAGAGATATATCTACATTTGAAGTAGATTTGTATTTCATCGATTTTTTACTCGCAACTACTAAATCATTAGATGTTATACCTGATTCTATCTAGACCTTTGATAATATACTTAAAAGAAATTTAATAGCTTTGGTTTGATTGCATGACTTAATAATTATGTAATATTCATATTTCATGATAAGGTATGGATTATATAGTTGATCACACTTATTTCACTCTGTGATTTTCCATATGTTTATTTATCGTTTTGCATCTTTAAAATTCTTTTTAAGTATTTTTTGAGTTATTGTGTGATCTTGCACGTAATAAGGACTAAAGAGGCTACTTAGAAGAAACATGAAAACTTTGGCACGAGAACGAACATTTGAGATAAATCCAGTTAAAACGTCTCGACTAGAGTGCTCTATGTGTTCGATCGAGTCTGCTATATAGTCCATTCTCAAAATGTTCCAGAGATTTCGTTTAGACAGAGCTCTCATTCAGTCGATCGCTGCACAATCTGAAAATCTGTCCAGTGGATTCGTTCGACCAAGCATCCATGCATCATGAGAGATATACTCTTTAATCTAGTGATTTCCTCGACCAAAGAGGAAGATTACTCGACTGAATGCTCATCCATCGAAAGGTTTCTTTTTTTTCTAGAAGATTTGCTCGATCCAAGCGGTCGTTTGCTCGACTGAGCAACCCATCATAATCAGTTAAAACAGTTCTTATTTCCATGAGAAAAGCACGAAACAACCAATTGCTCGGTCGAGTTGTGTATCGAATCAGCTTAAAAACTCAAATTTTGAATTGTTTAAGAAGGAGAGATAAGCAACGATTTTCTGAGAGAAGAAGAAAGGAGAGAGAATGGATTTGGATGAGGAAAGCAACTGTAAAGCCACCAAAAGTGATAAACAATGTAGGATCGTGCCCAAAGAGTTAAGAACCTATTCGGATCACATAAGAGCTGGATAACGAGTAAAAGTGGATTGAGGGCAACAGATCGAGATAGATCGATTGAGAATTCCAAACTCTTTTCCTTTCCCATTTTTATTTGTAATTTAGTCGATGATGTAGATCTATAGGTTTGATCCCCACTGTAGATTAGAGTATTGTGTATATGATTCTTATAATCTTAATTCAGAGTATTGTTTTTTAATTCTATGGTTTATTTCATGTGTTAATTTTTAAACTTACGAAGGATCTCATAAATTAATTGTCGGGTTGTTTAGTTTAGATAGCGACATCGGATTAGGCTAGATCTAGTGTGACAAATATGAATAAGAAATCATTTTACAAACTGATTAATTTGTTTAAGAGCGGGAACATCGCGTGATAATGCATTCAATATATAGGTCATCGCCTAGTAGTCAAGATATTGGATAAGAGTCTACACTTTGAGAGTAGGTAGATTCATTAATTACGTTCGATGTTTAGGTTGTTAGACGAAGACGTCGAAAATCATACGCTTAGATAGGGTTTTCACTACGAGAGTAGGCAAATTCAAATTTATACTAGAGTGCATGTTGATTCACTTAAGATGATAAATTCTCGGAATGAATATGAACGATAGATTTAAAATCCTTAGCTAGTTTGCATACATAAAAAAGAAATCGAGTCTACCAAAGTGTCTCAACTCGCACATAGATAGTAGTTCAGATTGAATTTATCTATTCATACGCACATATCCTATTTCTTTTCATAGCACACTTAGTCTTTGTTTTCGTGAATGATTAGATTAAAGTACACTTAGTCTTTGTGTTCGACCTTGGTAATACACGGTCCATATCTTTGTGGAATTTCTAGCATAGGTTATAAATTAGTTCATGCTGAGGAATAATGACAACTTATCTAGTTTAGTTCACGTATTTAGGTCATAATTTTGTTTGTAACTTTGTTTGCATATTCATTTGTATCTTTTTAATTTTGTTGTTTTTGTTTTCGTTTGCTATTGACATCCCTTTGTTTTGTTTTCGTTTTGTTGATTGTAGGTATTTGGTTTATAACTATAGTGTTTGTAGTTGTGAACTTGCAACACTCAACCCAGAAATCGAGAGGACCACAAAAACAATCTGCAAGCAAGTAAAGAGGAGGAAGATGGAAAACAATGTAAAGAATGTGGTTCCAGAGGAGACTTACAGGGCATATACAACCCCTAAGCACACCCAACTCTTTTCATGCATCTGGCGCTCGAACATCGATCGTAGTGAATTTGAGCTTCAGTCATTGTTTCTATAGATGCTGAACCAAATCGCATTGAGAGAACGTCCAACAAAGACCTAAACCTTCATCTCATGAGGTTTAAGATGTTATACAACTCCCTTGAGCAAGTTCAGGGAAAAACGGACGAGGTGGTCATGCTTATGGCCTTTCCGTTCTGTCTCATGGACTGGGCGGATGAGTTGCTCTACACATTGGCTCTGAACTCCATTACAACGTGGAGTCAGCTTGAAGAGTGCTTCATTATTTGTTTCTTCCCACCCTAAAACCACATATGTCGAAGAAAATGATAAAATCCTTCACTTAGGAGGACGGTGAGACTCTATATGAGGCGTGGAGTCCTTCAAAACCTACCAATGCTCATGTCCACACCATGGGATGGATCAGAAGTACCTCATTTCAACTTTCATTGAGGGACTCCGAGAAGACATTCACATTTGAATTAATGCAACATGTGGAAGATCATTGCATGAGATCCATTTCACCCAGCTTGAGAGCAAATAGAGAACATGGAAAATGAGCGGAATGCTCCGAGCGAGTACGCGAGGAGAATTCCTCAGAAGGAAACAGAGAATGAGGTCTCAACACTTAGAGCCAAGATGGCTTAAATAAAGCTGTAACTGGCCAATATGAAGTGTAGAGCAGCAACATCAAGGAATTTTCAAGGGAATCAAGGCGATCGATCAGAGGTCTACATGGTGGAACAAGCAAAAAAAGATAGTTACATTGCTAAAAATTCTTATTCGAATACGTACAACCTGGTTGGAGGAATCACCACAATTTCTCCTACAAGAATATCACCAACGTGCACAATCCACCACATGGAAGTTATGGACCACAACCAATCCCTGAAGCCACCTCAGAACAGGAACTTCTAGAATAGACCGACACAACACAACCTGATCTACCAATAGAGGAGAGCTCTTTTGGTACTGCATCAATCAAGCTAGATAACAAAATAAATTTCATGTTCTCGCATCTGATGCAAGAGCACAAGACTCACAATGCAGAGCTTTAAGGAATGGAGGCGATCATGAAAATTTAAGCGGACGATCGGAAAACAAATAGAAGGAATACACACTCATCTGAAAGTGTTGGATATACAAGTCACTCAGCTTGCTATGACCATGAAACGAGCGATGGGAACTCTCACGGGGAAGCCTAATAAAATCTCCACAAGTAGAAGCCAACACAGTCAAGCTCGAGGCTATAAACGAGCGATTTCGGGAGGCAACCTGAACTTTTTCTATTTTTGAGCTATATTTATTTTTTCTTGTTTTGGACCATATTTTTCTTTAACATTGGAATATTTTTGGAGCATGTTATTTTATGGACCCGTATTTGCGTTTCAATTGTAGGAACCGTGGACAACAATTTTTCGATGGAGTGAAAAAGGAAACAGAGAGAACGCTCGATCCAAGCAACCTTGACCCCAAAAATGTTTGGTCGAGTAATGGTAGAGGTAAATGGTTCCTCTCGCCTAAACAAAGTCTCCCGAGTGAAACGTACCCGTGTGTACGAGGACGGCGTACAAATTTTTTTGGTTGGCGAGGGAGAACCCACAAACCAAACCTAAACTCATGTCCTATTCTTTTCCTTGAAATTTTGTCTGAATTACCCATGTTAGTTTACATTTTATTTTCTGTAGGAAAGAAGACACCGATGAAGGAGTGCTTGGGCAGTACTAAGGTGATGGCTATCAGCTCAGTCATGTTAACTCTGGTCGAACGAGTTTAAGATTTACCAAATATCAACATGTCAGAGCAAGTACAAACATTTTTTTGAGACACTACGTCGAACCAAGGCATTCGTCATCTATGAAAAGTATTCGCATTCCCATTTGTGACGTTCTCCATCTCTTTACTCTTCAATTCTTTTTTTATTTTTTTCAAATAAGCTATTGATTTTTATCCCAACATATGCTACTCAAGACTCTTTATCTGTGATTTTTGGTTCTCATATGAGTGAGTACAATATTGAAAGACCACAAATAGAAAATGAAGAGATATGAAATGGAACACCGAACAATATGCCTAGTACAAGCACGCACAAAAACATATCACTATTTTCAGTGATAATGAGGTTATGTGTTCCCATCTTTCCATTTTTTTTCTCAATTTTGGCCGTCTCTAAAATGTTATTTTACCACCGAGGATGGTGTTGAGTCTAAGTCTGGGCCAGTTTGGCATAAACTAACATATAATTGTCACTAAGGACTACTTAAACTGCATCACACGTTAATATAAATGCATTTTTAGGAAAAAATTCTTTTCTTTTTTTCATTTATAATGGAATAAGAGATGCATATACATTTAGTTCACATCTTAGCTACAAATTCATTTCATCTCTCTTGCTCAGTTAGCTATGTATATCGAACTTAGTGTGACTAAGTAGCAATAAACGAATTATCGAACATGGTTCACTTTGAGCTTTCTAGCTTAGATTGATTTTGATTGTGGGGTCATCTTAAAATAATTATAGTCTTAGTTACAAATAGAACATTTCCTAATGAGTCCTTCCCCTTCTTTGGAATATTAGGCCATTTTATCTTGTTCGAGTTACCGTATATTAATATTCACTCAAACAAGAGTTAGGCATCTCGACCAGTGTAAGCGGCAATCATCATGTATGAGTAATAGTCATGTTTACCACATTTTCTTCATCTTTTCAAATGACCATAATTTTATATATATGCATAAAGAAAAAAATGGAAAAACCGAAAAAGTCCAAATTCCCATAAAAAATAGGGGAATAAAAAGGTCAAGTCTCGAAATGAACAAAACTGAGAAAAAATGTCTTACCACTTCCATCGAGCCTTACCTAAAACACTTGGACCGAAATACTCCTTAGGACAGTGATAAAATGATTCTAGAAATGTGATTGGTAAGATCTCTAGCCTTTCTTTAAAGATTCTAGTGGTTGTGTAAATCTCATGATTAAAATCTTTCTAAGTTAGAGGACTCTATAGGAAACTAGTTTAATTTCATTCACGGTTAACATAGTTCAAACGAGCATAAATATTCCTTAAATTCTTGTTGATTTTGTTTTACTTTTTACTCCCTTCTAGATCTATACAGAGACAATGTTTGCTCGAGAATGAGAAAAAGCCAAATCTGAGGGAGTTTGATCACACTTAGTTCACTTTATGATTTGCATAACAATTCATTATTGTTTTGCATTTTTAGTTCCTTTTTAAGTGTTTTTTTTGGGCCATTTTATGATCTTTCAGATAATAAGGAGTGAGGAGCACACTTATAAGAATTATGACAACTTTTGGCATGAGAACTAGGATTCAAGACAAATCCACTAAAAACGCTTGACCCTAGCGCTCTATGTGCTCGATCTACTGTATTGAAGTCCATTATTAGAATTTTCTAGAGATTTCACTTGGGTAAAGCGTTCATTCACTCAATCGTTGCGAAACTTGAAAATCTATCAAATTGATTCGTTCGACCAAAGTGGATGGCTACTCAACCGAGCATCCATGCATCGAGAGATATTCTTTTCTATTCTAATGGATTTTCTTGACCCGAGCAGAAGATTACTCGATCAAGCCTTCGTTCATTAGGAGGTGTCTTTTTTATCCAAAGGATTCGCTGGAACCGAGCGGCTATTTTCTCGACTGAGCAACAAATCTGAATCAGTCAAATGGTTTATATATGCATGAGAGAACCGTCGAACAATAAACCGCTCAGACCAAGCGATGGCCTGGTCGACCTAATAGTGTACCAAATCTACTTATAAACTCAAATTTTGAATTTTTTAAGGAGGGATGCTTCTCTATTAAATAAGGACGACTTTCTAAGAAAAAAAGAAAGGAGAGATGCCAGATTTGGATGGGAAAGAAACTTTACAGCAACAAAAAGTAAGAAACACTTTAGGATCATGCCAAAGAAGTTAAGAAGCTATTCGGATCACATCAGGAGCTGAACGACGAGTAAAAGCGAATTGAAGGAGAGATCATGGCTGCATTAGATCGATTGAGCAGTCCTAACTCTTTTCTTTTCCCGTTTTATTTGTAATTTAATTCGATGATGTAGATCTATAGGTTTGTTTCTTATCATCTTATTTTTGAGTATTATTTTCTTAATTCTATAGTCTATTAGATGCGTTACATTTTCAACTTGCGAAGAATCCCATAAATTGATGGTCAGTGGGTTTACTTCAGATGGAAACATTGGATTATGCTTGATGTAATATGATAGATAGGCATGAGAAATCATTTGAAAACTGATTAAGTTGTCTTAGAGAGAGAACATCGTGTGATAATTCATTCAATATATACAGGTCATTGTGTAGTGATCTTGATATTGGACAGGAGTCTGGACTATGAAAGCAGATAGATTCATCAATTAGGTTCGATGTATAGGTTATTAGACAAAGACATCGATAGTTTGTACAGTTTGCCTACGAGAGTAGATAAATTCGGATTTACACTATGAGAGCAAGTAGATCCAGTTAAGATGATGAATTTCCCTAATGAATCAGAATGATAGTTTCAAAGTCCTAAGCTAGTTTGCATACATAAGAATAGTATTTGAGTCTAATAGCACCATCCCAACTCGTACATCGATAGTAGTTTAAGTTAAATTTATCTATTTATACACACACATATTCTATATAGTTTCATCTCACTAGTTTTCGTGAATGATTAGATTAAAGTACACTTAGTCTCTGTGTTCGACTCTGATACTGCACAGTCTGTATCCTTACGAAATGTCTAGTCTAGGTTATAAATGTAAAACTTGATAAAATTTAGATCAATGCCTAGATTACGCACATCAATGTGCCCAATTCTATGTGGACCTTTGTTAATGTACTTGAAAAGATATTTAATAGCTTTGGTTTGATTGCATGACTCAATATTTATGTAAGCTTTGTATTTCATGATAAGGTATGGATTATATGGTACAATATATCTATTAACAAGCATGATGTCATCTTTATTAATGTATCTATCTTTATCAGGTCTTTTATAGATTGGATAACCTCCATTGTCAATGTAGGCCATGTTGTTGAATTTTTTTTTGGAACCTTTTTATGCATTTACCATTTTGCATGCATGATGAAGAGTGTCTAACCTTACCACACGTGCCATGTATCATTGTTTCAGCAACAATGTTGTATAGGTGTAAGTCTTTTATTTTTTTAGGGATCTCTGTTAATATGATGAAATTATTATCGTTAGTTGTAGGCAACTTGGACAGTCTTGCGAGGAAGTGAATATTTGAGCATGGGAGTCTATCTTTTTGGAATTTAATTGTGTAGGCAATTGCATTTCAGAGTTGACATTAAAAAATAGCAATAAATTGTAACCAATAAATGTATTGATTTTGCATTGTTTTTTAAATTCGTAAGAAGGTTATCAAGTTTAATTTTTAAGATTCATGTTAGAATTTCAGGTCGATCTTTCGAGAGTGTGTTGTGTCTCATAAAAAAACCGTTGAATTTATTCTCATTTTAGATTGCATGTGAAAGTTCAAACAAATCTGGATATCCAAAATGTTTTCATATAGTCATGGCATCCAAGTAGTTTTGATTCATATATCTTGCGTTTCTAGTAAACGAAGAAGGTAATATTACTCTAGTGCCAATCTCTATCATTGAATTAACTCCTAGTTCATAGGCAACTCGTATTGTGTTGTAATTTTCACAGCAAGGTGTATTTGGGGTATTCCAAATATATGAATGTTGTTCTAATTCAATCGTGCAGAAATCGTCAACCATACATTGTTAAAATTATTATCGAAAATTTAATAACGATGATGATTCATTTCACTGTTCTTCTAAACGATAATACTTATTTTAACTTGTGGCTTTCTTGATATTGAGCAAGATGGCTTTATTTCTAAGTCAGTTTGATATCCATTTCACCATGGTAAAAAGTACAGAATATTGGAGTAGTAAATATGCAGGGTGCAGTTTTGTAATGTGTATGGAATCATTGTTATATTTTTCTAGTAGAACATCTCTTGCTTGGAGCAACTCATCAAAGTCACAGACCAGAAGAGCAACAATTTTGATGAGTTGAATCGTATTTGAATCGTCCAATCTAACTCGTGCCATTATAACCATTTTGGCGTATGGATTATGAGTGTCGACCATTTTTTGAAGGTTGGCGACAATATTTGCGTCTAGGTTGTGCTCGTCGTGGTCAGATTAGTGTTGGATTCTGCATTTGAAGGAAGAATAGAGATCTTAGTCTATGTTAGATCCATTGTGTGGTCGTGTATGTTGGAGATAATTTTGTTCTTAAGGTGACCTTGGAGAAGACATGCGATTATCCATTTCAATTGCTATATCTCATGTATAGCTGGGAAAAATTTGGTCGGGCACTGTCTGGAGGTATCAATCTTCCAATACAGTGATATTTTTCCCATGTATTTTAAATATATAAGAACCACATTTGTAATTTATTGGTGTATATTTTCATCACCCATAAATGTGAAAGACAATATTGTATTATATGCTCATATATGTCGTTTAAAATGCGTAAAATTGTACTCTTGTTTTCCTAATAAGTTATGTAAATATGGTGGAGGATCATTCTCGGCAGTATTATTTTTCCTTGTGAACAACATAATGGAAATATTGGAGACATTTTACCACATTCGTTGTTTAGTTTTTTATCATACAACATCAACGTGTTATAGTGGGAACAAAGATAGATTGGATCACCTATTTCGTCATATGCTACAAATGTAAAAATCAATATTTGTTTTGCTAATATATTCTCATAGTGTAAATCATTTGGATTGAGTATTTGGTGCTTTGTATTGTGTGAAGCTGTACAAAATAAATGTTGTATTAGCGGACTTCCTATTTGTAGTTGTATTAGAAATGGATGCGAACGATCAAATTTCAATGTAACGATCAAATTGCAATGTCAGCTTATACCTTTACACTTAACAAAATCACATATAAAATATAAGTATAATGCAAAAGGTGTATATTTGAATATCAGTGTATTCGAGAAACTAAAATTGATAGCAAGCGAGAAAGTACATGTTGGTCACAAGGTGTAATCGTGGAAGAGAGAATCGATAGTTGCGAAGACGCATTCATAAATCAAAGTTGAAGGTGTAGAGAAACCATTGTAGTTGAACGATGCCAATAAGAAAACAAAACAAAGTCTTTGAGATAATTAGAAAACAAATGCATCATATGTTTGTCTATCTAAATTTATACCGTGAAGATGTAAATCTAACTAAGGAATTAGATGACAGTCATATTAGCATTAATGGTTTAGTCTAATATATCAATGTTCCATTCTATAAAAGTAGACAAGTATATATAATATGGACAATGCAATAAATGTACTTGTATGGAGTGTGATATAAACATGCAAATTTTAGTAGAAGAGAACATAAAATTTTAATGGTCAGAAAATATGTTGTAATTGATTGTTACAAAACATTACCCACATTCATTGAACATAAAATAATTTCCTCGGTTACAATACCTAAAAATCTGGTTTGCCATGTAGAAGAAGAATATGTGGTGGACGGAATTACCTTCACAAATGAGTGCTTAGAAATCTTGCTATCTACTTCATCTAAGTGTCACTTCCCAGTTCATCTGAGTGTGACTTCCTAATAGGATTAGATGATAATAGAGTCTCAAAGGCTGACGCAATAGAGCTTTGGTTTCGGGAAAAGTTCGCACCTGTGATACAAAAGATCATTGAAAATGAGTGTGCGGGTTCTCAATGAGCTGATTTTTCTATGAAACATCCCGATAAACGCAATCCAAAAGGTTCGTATGTTATCATGGAAGACGTCAAAGGCATGTTTGGATTACTAGGAAGTGGGAGTGAAGTTCTCTACTATAGTAGGTATGTATTAGAGGTAAACCACAATAACTAATGTTTTAATTTACACTAAATTACATGGGGTTTATCCGTTGTCATAGCTTGGATAATATCTTCTTTCACTGTCAGTTACTAATGTGGAATATAATCGGCGATGTGCGATAACCTAAACGTGCAACGGGTATCTTTGGAGCGATTGTTTGCGAAGAGGGAAACCTTGAAAACACATATATGATTTGATAAATGTAAAAGTTTTGGTGGAAAGCTATTTTGAAGAGTTTTCTACATCAAAGAACAATTATAAATTGGGAATCCAGTTTCACTAGAGACTGTAGAATTTGAAGAACAAAGATGAATCAACAGAAGCAAGATAGAAAGACTAAGAGCGAGCAAAAGATCGAGAGAATTAGAGAGAATCGGAATAACTATTCTCTTATGTATTTCATTAGAACTAAAGGTACCTATTTATACAAGTAGAAAGGGTGAAAAACAAGGAAAATACAAATACACATGCAATGCACAAGTTTAGATGTAGCATCCATGAGCTGGAGCGGTCAGCAAGGCATAGAAGACCACAGAGGTCATAAATAGGCTTGATGAAGTCGCAGGATGCGGGATGCGGGACATGGCTCGGGAGGTAGAGAAGGGAGCAGGACACGACATTTCTTCTTAACATTCCCCCTCAAGCTTAGGCATTCAAAAGTAACATAAGTGAAACCTCGTTAAAACCTTTTCGGGAAACCCCAATTAGGACAAAAAACTCGACAAAGGAAAAAGATATCAACAACTTATAAAGGTCGAGGGATGATCGACTAAGCTTGAATGCGATGCTTTGAAACTGAAGATATCAATGAGGCCGATCCGATAATGGAGATCTTTGCTGACTTTTTCACTTGTGGCTTGTTCAGAGGTGCTTTTAGACACATTAGCATCCTCGGTCATTTCTTTAAAGAGACGGTTTCACCTTTCCCCATTTTAATCATCGTACAAACTTCGTTAAATGAGGGAAACTCATTTTGGCGAAGTATGTGATGAATAAGGTCGTTGTATTTGTCGTAGATGGAGAATAAAAGATAAATGACCTGATCCTGGTTCGCTCTTAAAGCAATTTCCACAGGATCCACAGTATGAGGCCTTAGAGAATCAAGTTCAGACAATGATTCCTTAAAATCACCCAAAGCCTGCTAAAAGGCTTTCCCTCTTACCTTAGATTATTAAGGTCTTTCTTTACTTCATACACACGGCTAAGATTAGATTCATTACCAAAAACTTGTTTCAGCTCATCCCAAAGCTCCGTAGGAGATTCTAAGTGCCCATATATACGAAGTATATGAGATTCGAGGGAATTTTGTAAAACAACCAATGTAGAGTTTATTTTGTTCCCATTTTTTTGATCTGGCACTTGAATCTACCGGTTTCACATCTGATCCTGTCACAAAACCCCAAAGACCTCGCATGTCAAGATTGGCCTTAGCAATCTTCGTCCAAATGGAATAATTGTTTCCATTGAACAAGATTGAGATGCTTTTGGTCGAGTCCACGACAAGAGATCCGAGAAAAGAAAGGGAAACAAAAACAAAGAGAGATTAAAAAAATTTGACCGAAAACAACTTTTGAAAGAGAATAGATTTCAAAAGAAACAAAATCGATCAAAATATTTTCAGAGATTCGATCACTGCTCTTATACCATGTAGAATTTGAAGAACAAAGATGAATCAGCGGAAGCAAGATAGAAAGACTAAAAGCGAGCTAAAGATCGAGAGAATTAGAGAGAATCAGAAAAACTATTCTCTTATATATTTCATTAGAACTAAAGCTACCTATTTATACAAGTAGAAAGGTTGAAAAACAAGAAAAATACAAATACAAATGCAAGGCACATGTTTAGATGTAACATGCATGAGCTGGAGCAGTCAACAAGGCATAGGAGACCGCAGAGGTCATAAATAAGCTTAACCAGGTTGTAGGACACGAGACGCGGGACACGGCTCGGGACACGGAGAAGGGAGTGGGACACAACCGTTCTTCTTAACAGAGACAACATAAATCCTTACAAAATAATAAATGACAGAGTATGCAATGGATGGACTCACCGCTGGCATTTGTTGTCGAATTTGCGAAGCCAACTTATTGCTCAACTGCATTACTTCTTTATTGAACAACAAAATAATGGCCTTACCAATTCAATCCGAAAATTGAACATGTACTTTGAACGTGCATTGCGAAACCATACACAACAATATTTATTTTTCATGCCTAATTGTAGCTGAAACGTTCATTTTAGTATTGCTAATGCATTGTGTAACTGAGGGATTACTTTCGAGTTGGAACAACACACAATATCTTGCACGCCTCACAGTAGAATTCTTCAACAGACAAGGAAGATGATGACTCATCAGCAATAGGATTCAACTTTTAGAGCATGTGATACAAGTGAGGTAATAAAAGCTGTCCTTTGTAATGACATTAATAATCGTTGCAACTACATCACTCGAAGACTGCTTACAAAAAAACGAAACAGTTAGTAAAAATATCATTGAGAAAGAATATCATAGTTTGTAGTCGAGAGAATTACCTCTGGGGCTTCTAATAGCTGACCAACTATTTTCTTGGTAGATTACTCCAGAATTTCACTAGTTCCACAATGCTTACATGGATATACATCTTCGTAATTGATTATGGATGTTCAAGGGAATCTGTTGGCATACTATATGATCATCTCATTTTCATACACGTTTCTCGCATGATTTTTAGAGATATTCGTGATGATAATTATGATATTTACGTGTGATTTTGTATCCATTTTACTTGCTTTCGTGTTCACATGTTCCTGCAGGGTTTTAGGCATATTTGGTTCATTTGAAGCTAAAGAACATACACGGGACAAAGTACGAGTGTCGAGGATCACAATGGAGCAAACGAGACGAGAAACGAACAAGAAATGAGCAAGATATGGCGTTAAATTGTTTTCGTGTTGGAGAGAAAAGCAAAAGGCACATGAATGGAGAGAAAAGGAAAGGCACACGGTTGAAGAGAAAAGGAAATCGGCCGTGGAACAAGAAAAGGAAACCGCACGCTGCTGGAAAAGAAAAGGAAACAACCGGACGCTTGCACAAATAAGGAAATCGGCCGCTTGCACACAAATAAGGGAACCGGACGCTTTTGCACAAAACATGAGGCCGTTGAGAGGAAAGAGCTCGGTCAAGGAGAAAAGAGAGCCCCAAAGTGTGAATTCTTTCAAGTGGAGAGGGTCGTCGAGCAGTCTTGGCAAGAAGACATTCAGAGAGCATTGGAGAAGGAATTCGGACCTCGCATTGTTTGATTTTTATGCTCTCTATACTATCTATTTCATTCATGATGATTTGTTTTCAACTCATGTCTGAGTAGTAGTTTTGTTCTAGAAGAAGGGATTAGCCCTTGGCAATCCTGAAACCTCTTTTGATTGATTTATGAATGCAATTCCCTATTTTGGTTTTCTTTTCTTTGTCTGAGTATTTGAATGTCCTGTATTTGCGAAGGCCAAGTAGATGCATGTTTTAAGGACTTAAGAGAAGGACCAAAAGGAGAATTCTAATCTTGTACATTCAGTCATAGAACAACCGAGACTAGGTCACGAGAGTAGAGTAGAAACGGTTGATGGTTTGAAATCGGATGAATCACAGTACTTGATGGGTTTAGGTTAAGAGATCAGCCACGAAAGCAGGGGGTAACTGAACTAAATCACGTTTATGGCTTGAAAGAGGGTATAAAGCATATTAGGATCATTCGCCTTAGATGCCTTGATTGAGAATGCATGATTAGATTGATTGATTGTTGGTTCCGGAAAGCCTTGTGGTGAAATCGTATCCTAGAGCGTTTGTTTAATTGCCTAGAACTCGTTAGTTTATTGCTTTTAGTTATTTGATCTCAAAATCATATTTGTTCGTAGAAAGTTTGATTCATTTGTTTGAGTTTAGTTTGTATTGCATAGTCCCTGTAGGATCGACACCTAGAGTACTACACACGTGTCGTGCACTTGCGGGTAGTTTAGGTTAATGTATTTACCTTGAACGCAACATCACTATACATGGACATTAAGCAATTGCAAGAATTTAGAACATGTCGCTCATTTAAAGTGTTATTAATTAAGACACTAAAAATAGTTTTACCACGAATTTAGTAGTGTTGAGTACACCGTACCAAACTGTTACATCGTATAAATTGTTGTACGTTTGCTTGAAGGCTGCAATAACCTGATTTTTCTGATTCAAATGGACTTTGCTCGACAATTGCACATTTCAAATGTTTGTGCAATCTAAAAAGAAAACACACAAGGTTCCATAAAAAATTCCAAAATGACATAGCATATTTCCAAACCTTATTTACTATTCCATATTTTGATTTTGAAGAGATGACACACAATCACCAACAACCCTATATCGTGTGTGTTGACGCATGGACAAACGTCCTCTATGGGAGAGCCTTAGAAAGTACAATGCAATGTGTTACCGCTCGATGTTTACACAAAATATAAGTATGACTTACTAATAATTGATAAACTTAAAAAAATTATGTTTTTCAACAACAAATTGAACATCATACCTTAGGTGACATAACTGAACTGTGCTAAGCATCCCGAGTAAGTGACATCCTATATTTCTCCAGTGGACGTGATCTCCCCAATGCAATATAGTGATTGTTTTAAAGAAAATGTTACTAGCAACGATAAACAATAGAAATAAAACATTAAATAAATAACATTAGCAACATCATATTGACCCATCAGAATGTTTTAACCTAGACGTCTTGAGAGGATGTTCGTAAAATCAGCAAATTCAAAATACTTTTAGATATTTTCTAACTCTTGCCAACGTGGAACCATGGTTATGGCAGTGAAGATTATTTTGAAGTTTAATGGAACTATATTGTGGTCTCTATAACTTCTAAAAACTGAAAAAATCATGATCGTAATAGGCAGCCCCACCTAGGCTTGTATGCGATTTCCCTGCAGAGAAAAGAACATTAACAAAACTGCAACAATACAATTAGACCACAAACATAAAATCAAAGTAAATAGTTATACCCATTTGTCGCAAAGGAGGAATTCTCAGCTCGAATTGGAAAAAAACACAGATGGAGAAGAATTAAAACCCAGACAAAAGTCGATTGGACATTATAGGGACCATACCTACGAGAATAGCAAAGAAGACAACATAAGAGGATCGAACTATGCATGGGCCATTTTTTAAAAACTATAATATATCTAAGAATTGTTGGATTAATCTTTGTGTAAGAGTTTGTGTCCTCTTTAATGTGGTCAGTATATACATTTGGTCTTTCTTGAAGTTAGAGTCTTTGTTGAATTTTAGGAGTCTTGTAGCATTTATTTTTCGTCAACTCTTATGTAAATTGGTGTCTATATATAGAGGAGGAAAAACCAAAAAAGCAACAACAGTTTGTAGCACCAATTCATTTGTTCATTTCAAGTCTTTCATTCTCTCAAATGGCAAAGTCTAACATTTGGTATCAGAGCTTCTTGGTTCGAGAGTCCGAGAGATGTCGGGTTCTACTCATGGTTTGTCCCGCAGTCCACGACGTGAAGGAGTGAGGCGTCGCTCCCAACCACCACTTGAGGGACCATGACACCATGATGATCGTAATAACGGTGGCGCAAGGTGGTGGTGTTTCCGTGGAGGAAGATCAAGGAGGTGGGTAGTGCAGTGTTTCCCTTTCTCACGAAGACGAACTATGGAGAGTGGTCGCTGCACATGAAGGTGTTGCTATGTGCACGCCTATTGTGGTAAGCTTGTTATTGAAGGAGAATGAAAAGGCCGCTTGGGATGCTATTGCGGAGATACGTGTCGGCTCAGACCGGGCGTGTCAGGCCAGCGCTCAGAAGGTGAGGAAGCAATATGAAAATATTGCGTTTATCGATGGCGAGTTAGTGGACGATTTTGCCACGCGTCTTAATGGGTTTGTGAATCGACTTGCTACCCTTGGTGACCATTAACCTGCGCACAAAGTCATGGAAAAGTACCAGCGCGCAGTTCCTCCCAAGTTTTCTCAGATCGCTCTTTCAATAGAAACGTTGCTTGATTTATCAATTCTTTCTATGGAAAAGGTTACCGGGAGGTTAAAGGTAACTGAGGAGCGGTATGAGCAAAAGGCCATCATGTAGGGCGTGGGGGGACGCTCTATCTCACTGAGGAGCAGTGAACCGCACGTACTAAGGAGCGAGGCTCCAAGTCTGCACGTGTAGGGGACGGGAACAACCAGCAGCCTCGTAGGTCATGCAAGAGAGGCGGCGATAGTGGCACTAATTCGGGGAATGACAAGTGCTACCCTTGCGGGTGTCGTGGTCATTGGGAAAGGAATTGTCGCAAGCCCAAGAAAGACTAGGCGAATCTGGTGCAGGTGGAGGAGACCATGGACCAACCGACGCTTCTCATGGGCAGATTTGCGAAGTCACCAATTCGAAGGTACCTGCACTAGCACCCCTCTATATCAAGGAACCACGTGCTCAGGCGTTTCTTGGTATCAGTGTTGATGAAGATAGTCTGGAGGGTTGGTACCTGGACACAGGAACCCAAATCACATGACGGGTCGTAGCGATGTCTTCGTTGATTTGGATCAGATGGTGGAAGGCACGGTGAAGTTTGGTGATGGCTCTATTGTTGACATCAAAGGTTGTGGTACAATGTTTTTTGCTGATAGACATGGGGAGCACAAGGTGCTCACAGGGGTCTACTATATCCCGCGGCTGAAGAACTCAATTATCTGCATTGGCTAGCTTGATGTGAACGGGCTGCACGTGGAGTTTGAGGATGGTGTGTTGGCAATCAGGGATCAGCAACAATGTCTCTTAACAAAAGTCTCATGTGGCCGCAATCGCTTGTACGTCATTTCTTTGAAGGTTGCTCAACCGATTTGCCTTGCTGCGCGTCATTGCGATGATGGTTGGCGTTGGCATGATCGGTTTGGGCACATCGGCTTTGATGCCTTGGAGAAGATGGGGCGACATGGCCTGTGATAACACGTAATTCGTCGTAGTATTTACATCATTTTTAGGTTTAGTTTTGATTAGATTTCTTAGACTTTACCGATTATTTGAGTTTATTCGAGGCTTTTATCTACTATTTCGTGTTTTGTGTAGGAAATGAAGACATGAAGGAAAACACGAATGATTACGGCAATTCCACACTGAAAACATGTTTGAATGACAATATACATTATGTGCACGACCATGGAAGCAAACAGAAAACTCAAACCTCGAGCGAAAGGAGCGGAAACAACAATTGCATGTGTGCCCGCTGGGGCTGTGTATGTGTACCCGATCGGGCTGCAAATTGGACCCAAAATTCGCCGAGAGTTTGCCGGACTCGAGCTGCTACTTGACCCGCACGGGCATGGGAGCCCGGCCAGCTTGCATGTGGTGCACGAGCAGGCATGGGTTCTGCACGAGCGGGTGGAGGTTGTGCCCACTCGGGTCCACCTTTTTCTCAACAAACTCCTTGAACGGCCAATTAAGTAAATAAGAAGCCTTCTAGGGCTAGGATACGAGGGGGACATCAGAGGACACACTTAGAGACATAGAGAATGAGGGAGAAGGACGGAACAAGGAATCTGGAGCATGGAGGAAGTATTGAAGATGTCGGTATATGAATAGGGAGGCATCTCATTCTTTATCAATGTTGAATATAGTTATCTTTTGTGTTTCGTTTTCTGAGTTCATGTCCGAGTAGATCCACAATCATGGGTTAGAGAGTTTTGCCAATATGTAACGAAGTCTTGTTCTTAATGCTTGATGGATCTTAATGCTTTTGTTCATGAACGCCACTTGAATGAATGAATTCGGTATTTGATCGTTTTCAGATTGATTGGATGTTTTTAATTCTTTCATTCATGTACGCCACTCGAATAGATGATTATAGAAGTCTAATGAATCTACGCCAGGGGATTAGACTTTGGAATCTAGTCATGATTTAGGATTTAATCGATTTAGAATCTACGCCAGGTCTATCGATTGAATCTACGGATTAGGATAGCGGTCTTAATGCGTCTAGTAGGTGAGATACGCAATCGGAAGATTGGTATACGCATGCTAGATAGTGGACAAGTCTACGCCAGTCAGTTCCTATATAAGAGCTTGAATTCCCTGAACTCGTGATAATATCTAAGACCAATGATCTTAATAGAACTTCATTACATCATCGTGCATCTCTCAAAACCCATGGTGTTTATTCGTTGAGTCATTCCGTTCATTAGTTTAGTTTAGTTGCATTCACATTACCATTCAATAATTGATTTCACACGTCTTATTCATTAGTTACTAGCTTTAGAGTTGCATCAATTCCTTGTGTTCGACCCTGGTACTATACGATCCGTATTCTAGCGGAATTGTTAGTCTAGGTAAATTATTACTTGAGATTAACCACATCAAGTTTTTGGCGCCGTTGTCGGGGAGTTGATTACGGCTTTAGAGTTAGGATACTTTTGAATTAGGATATAGTCCTTTCCGGAGTCTTCATTTTTTTTCGTATTTTACTTTTATTTTCTTTCTTATTGAGTCAAATTTTTTTGTTTACCTCTCGGAGCTTAATCGAATTTTGTGTTCTTTCTTTTGCGAGGTAATATAAACAACACCGAGTCTTTGTATGCCGATATATGCTGAAATTCGTCATATGCTGTCTAACTCATACCATCCACAATACTCGGAGCAATCATGGGAACAAGAAGTTTGAGGGTATGAAGAAGAGATCTACGAGAGTACGACCAATGGAGCGATCAACCAAACTTCCTGTATATGAAGACCGATGGTACGCTGAATGCACAATATCTATTGGGGAACTTTCGCCATGGAAGCAGCCCCAAACTCAGAACTATCAGCCATGTGCATCTCAGTCACAGCCAAACCAATCCGAAGTAGCCCTCGATTTCAACGCCATGTTCACTCGTCTCCTCCAATTCTATGAAAATCAAGGTAACTCGATGTCGGAAATACAACAAAGTTTTGTGAGGAATGAAGAGAACACCAAGAAGCAGCTAGAGAGCTTTCAAACTCATCTTAGAAAATTGGAGACACAAGTTGCACAACTTGCACAAGGGGCACCACGACCACAAGAGGTTCTATTGGGAAGTTCAGAAACAGATCCTCGTGAGCATGTCAACGAAATTTGCCTAAGGGATTGTAAGACGATGGATCAGCCTACTTCAATGTCTGAAAGGGGCGAAGCATCTATCACGGTAGCGGAAACGAGTTTCAACGAGCTTAAGGAAAAGCTCGAGGAGGAAGAGGAGCCAAAGTACGTAAAACCAGATCCGAGGCCACCTCCATTTCCATTCCCACAACGTCAACGCATGAAAACGGTAGATCAGCCAAATCCCTCGATAATTGAAAAATGAGAAGAATCTAACACGGCAGCGGAAAAGGCTACGAACATTGATGAGCATATGAAGAAACCCGAGATGGAAGTAGAGTTCAGCTTAATCGACACACTTGAGCGACCGTGCGTTATCGATTTCGTGTTCTCCGACGACATCTTTGAGAATTTAGCCGAGGAAGTTTGTGAGGAATTTCAGAATACGGATTCCCTAGAGATGAATCTCATAGCAGCTGGAGAAGGATTAGATAAGGTATCAAACGAGCTGCTTGACAACAAAAAAAAGGAGGAATCCCCCGACCGAGATTTCCGCACAACCCGAGCTAAATGCGGTGCAAATCAGTACATAAACGATCCCGAGATGCCGCGAAGCTACACCAAACGTCCAGCACACAATTGGGACATTGACAAGGCACCCAAGGTGAGATGAAGCCTGCACCAAAAAGGCTCACGCACCAAAAATCTCTGGAGACGCTGAAGGAAACAAGCGACGAACGCCTAAGCGGTTTCATGGAGTACACAACCGGACTTATGGACAGCTCGACCAGAATTTTTGGAAAGCACGATCTAGCCCACAACATAGAGAACATCATGACCAATCTTAGGGAAGACATGACTGATCGTGCAAGAAACTCAACTGATCCGCGTGCTACGTGATGCGTATCAGAGTTAAATAAAATAACCTAAACTACCCTGACCGTCGCAAGTACAAGTAAATTCAAGCACTCAGATAGAGAATAGATAAACTAAAACGGGAAGATGCATTCAAAGATACATAGAAAGTGGTTCCGGGATTGCCAATGGCTAATCCCTTCTCCTAGAACAAACAAACTACTCGCTCATGCGTCTGTAAACAAAC
>CM071873.1:18565634-18581307 GCA_036759665.1 Gynandropsis gynandra
TGCCCGACCGGGTGGAGGCTTTTCTTGCTCAATCTCGTCCCGTTTGTCCCGTGATGATCCCCGAAGTGCTCCTTAGCTCCGTGCATGCTGCTTTAGCTCCAAAATGGTCCAAATACGCGTAAAAACCTGTAAGAACATGAAAACACGAAAACAAGTAAAACGGAAACGGAATCATACGTAAAACATCACATATATATCAAAAACGTCTCCTAAATCGTGCAAGAAATACGTATGAAAACGAGATGATCAAAATCCCCCAGACTTGAATGTTTGCTTGTCCCTAAGCAAACGTAAACGTGGAATACATGGGATATAAAAACACGAGAATTCCCCCTACTCCTAGAAATACGCTAAAGCGAACCTAACCGATCAACTAGCATGTCGAGAGCAAATTCGGCCTAATAGAGTTTTCAGTCTTAATCCTAGGTCCACCACGGTTACCCATGAGAATGTAAATCAAAGGAAACTAGACATGCTACCGTAATTCCCTCCACCAGACAAGACTTCAGACAATGCCAAACCCAGATCAACCGAGGATACTTGTTTCTTTTTTTTCGAGCTTCTTTCTTTCTTTCTTTTTCTTTTTATTTTCTTTTTACGACTTCTTTTTCTTTTGTTTTCTTTTTATTTTTCTTTTCCTTTCTTCTTTTTTTTCTCTTTCTTTTCTTTGCATACACACTAGGCTTCTAGGACGTCGGATTTGAAGGGATCCAACCTCTACTTAGACCCAGACTACCGATGACGGTATACTCATGCTTCTCGTATGAGAATGCAGCGGAGTAGGCGGCTTTTTGTGCCATGCCCTTAGGACATAGAAAGATGATCGCCAACCCACCACTTAGACCCGAGCCACCGAAGGAGTAACAAGGTCGATGCACTCATATCGATTTTTAATCATGCTTATTAGGCATTATTTCTATCGACAGCGGAGTGTTAGTGTGTGCTTTTAATCTGCAAAATAAGCTCGATTTTATATGATCCAATAATCCTCAATAGAACAAAAGTAAAGCGTCATCTACACGAAGTATAACCATCTGGGTAGAAAGAATAAACGATAAACTAGCCTAGCAACCTCGGCTAAACTTCCCCACAAGCAACACTAGGATACCCTAGAACTACGACCTATTGTTTTTCAGCCAACTAATAAGCTCTAACGCATAGGGAAACTAGCTCAATCATGCAAAGTCTAACGGAAAAGGTCAACCTCTTAAGCATTCCTAAGTTCAGGGTTCATCTCAAAAAATCTCACGGAAAAGGGTCAACTTCTTAAGCATCCTAGGTTCAGGGTTCATCTCAAAACGTGGCACCAGACAAGTGCCTTGGGACGACTCTGACTCATGAAAACAAAAACAGACTAAAAATCGCAAAAATACCCTAAAAACTAAAAAGTCAAAAGAAAGTGAAACGAAACCACCTAAGAAACGTGAGCTGCTCCCCCAGACTTGAATTAAACGGCGTCCTCGACGTGAAGCTCCGATGGAGGATGAAGGAAGTGAAGCACGTTTGTGGTGTTATTATTTTTGTGTTTTTCTTTTTTCTTACTATGAAAAATAAATAACCGAGTCTTAATCTAAAAACTAAGAAAAATAAAATCAAACAGCTGGGTTGCCTCCCAGAAAGCGCTTATTTAACGTCATTAAGCTTTGACGTCTCCATCCGTCATGCATGCGTGACGGGTGGATCGGAAAGGGAAATGGAGTTTCCACTTTCGATCGGTTGGACGGCTTGGTAGAACTTTAGCCGCTGTCCATTGGCTTTGAATGTGTCACCCGCATCACTCCGTAGTTCCACGTCTCCATGTGTGAAGACTTCTCGTACCTGAAAAGAACTAGACCGACGAGACAGTAGGTTGCCCAAGAAAGACTTAGGACGAGAATTGAAAAGTGGAATGAAATCACCTGATTGGAAGTCATGAGGTAGGGTCATTTTGTCGTGCCATCCCTTAGGCACATCATGCACGGGATACACTTGCTCGCTGCCCGAGTTTGGATAAGGGGTATCTGCGTTGAAAAGTTTAATGACATCTTTTTCCATTACCTCGTGCAAGTGCTGGTGCAGCCTCCTTTGAGTTTCGGTGGAAGGTTCGTGGCTGTCCTCCGTATAATTTCCGTGCATACACATTGAAGAGCTGACTCTTCTACGCTTCTTCACGCGTGTGGGTTGTTTTCTCATCTCATCTGCACTCAAGTTAGCATTTAAAACAGCAGGATATATTCTATCGGAATCAGCGTACTCATACCAAAAAGCCGGTGGAGGGTCGGGCTCAAGTTCGAACGCTTTCTCCGCTGTGAAACCAGCCTGCATATCACGTGGTATCTTCTCCTGTGGGGCATCTCCTAGTGCTGTAATAGCACTCATGAATTTCGTGTACATCTCAGCTCCTTCGTCCCTGCCGGGGTCCTTCAACTTTGGTGGCAGCTTGTTCTGAAGAATTGCACTGCATTCCTCGGTGAGTGCTACCGTTTCGTTCTCTTCGATGTGCTTCTCTTTGGACAGTACCTCTCTGATGAATTTGGCATGATTAGGCATCTTTTGGAGTGCTTCCACGTATGGCATGTTGATGTCTAGCTTCTTGAGACACTCTACAAATCTGCCCACTCTCAGTTCGTTCTTACTGCTTACCAATCGTTGAGGATACGGTATCGGAGGTTTGTACGCTGGAGGAGCAACGTATGGCTTATCTAAATCTGGTTCGACTCCTTCCATAATCGCAACCTTACCTCTTCCTCTATCCATGGACGTACCAGCAGCATTCCCTTGCTCATTCGAGGGCGAATTCTCAACCACATCATCGCTGCGCACAGAAATAGCATTCACATACTCTCTCGGGTTTAGCTCGGGTTTACCTGGGAGCTCTCCGGGATTCCGAGAGGATGAGGCAGCTTGCTGTGCTACGGTGTTCTCTAAACTCTTCAAATGATTGCTCACGGATTCCATCTGAGTTTTGAGCTCACTAATCGCTGTCCCCACGTCTGCGTTGAATTTGGTATGAATCGATTGTTGCTGCTTGTGATCCTTGACAAATTCAAGCATCACTGCCTCAAAGATTGATGAAGGTGCTTGAGGAGGTTGAGGGGCTTGCGGAGCTTGCTGTGCTTGCTGGAATTGCTGGTTGTTTTGTTGGTATGGCTGCTGTGACTGCTGAAATCCCGAATACCTTACCGGTTGAGTCGTTCGATATGACAAGTTCGGGTGATTCCTCCAATTCGGGTTGTAGGTGTTCCCAGTTTGGATAACGTACCATTGCTCAAGTCCATGGTGTGGACACAACTGTAGAAGATCCTTGAATCTGCCCCACGCCTCAAATAAAGTCTCTCTCCATCTGCATCTGAATGTTGTGATTTCCCCCCTCATCTGGATCGTCTTGCTCGGAGGAAAGAAGCGTGATAGGAACAGTGTGCAGAGCTGATCCCAAGTGGTGATAGATCCGGCGGGGAGTGATTGCAGCCAAGTTTTCGCTCTTCCCCCAATTGAGAAGGGGACAAGACGCAACAAGATTGCATCCTCCGAGACTCCGTGAATTTTGAACGTACGTGAAAGCTCGAGGAAGTCTCTGAGGTGTTGATGGGGATCCTCATGGTTTCCACCCATGAATTGCTTCTGATAAAGCATATTAATCATCGCTGGCTTAATCTCAAATTGCTCTCTTGCAACAGCAGGCATCCTTATGGCTATTTGCAAGTTGTTCATGTTCGGCACCACGTAATCCCTTAGACGACGTGAAGGAGGAGCCTGTAATTGCATCTGTCCATTGCCGTTCTGATTATCCATCTTTTGTCAATCTCTGCAAAGGATAAACAAAGAAAAATTTACGTAGAAGGAACGAAAGAAAAGAAAACAAAAATAAAAACAAAAAACAAAGCAAGAAAGACTCTAGGTTCGAATCTAAGACGCGTTGACAATAGTCCCCGGCAACGGCGCCAAAAACTTGATGCGTATCAGAGTTAAATAAAATAACCTAAACTACCCGCAAGTGCACGACACGTGTCTAGTATTTTAGGTGTCGATCCCACAGAGACTATGCAATGCTACCTAAACCCGAACTACGAATCAAACTTGCTAACGAAAGAAGGTGAATAAGGAATGAAATACTGAAAGTAACTAAACTACTTGGGTTCTAATTAACGATAGGACAAACGTTCTAGGAATCCAGTTTCACCATAAGACTACCGAAACCGACAATCAATCTATCTATCATGCAATCCCAGTTAGAGTTTTCTAAGGCAGACGATCCTAACATGATATCTATCCTCTCTCAAGGCATAGACACGTGAACTAGACAAGTTGCCCCCTACTTTCGTGGCTGACACCTTGAACTAATCCCATAAGCTCTATGATTCGCCCGTTTTACCCTCAACAGTTGCTACCCTACTTTCGTGGCCTAACCTCGGTTGTTCTAAACCTGATCATCCAAGACTAGAAGGAAGATGCATTCAAAATAGATCAAAAGTGGTTTCGGGATAGCCAAGGGCTAATCCCTTCTCCTAGAACAAACAAACTACTCGCTCATGCGTCTGTAAAGAAACATAAACAAAGTAGAAAGTCTAAGGAACATGAAAATCCAGCGAAACCGAAGTGTCGGGTTGATCTCCAATGCTCCTAGCTTGCCTCCTCGCAAGAGTCTTCTCCAATCACGAACTGAATTGAATCTCCAATCTAAGCTTCCTTCTAATGACATCTTCTGCCTCCTTTTAAGCCTCCTAAGTCGGTCTAGATGTTGCCTAAATTGCCCCACTGACTTCCCGTTGTTTTAAGTTAATTTTACTTAACTTGATGAGTAGTTACGAGCCGCGACCCGCTCGGGCACACAATGTGCCCGCTCGGGTGCGGCTAGGGCGGAACGCGCGGACTGTGGCCTGCAATGCATACCCGACCGGGCATGTTATGTGAGCCCGCTCGGGCACAAGGCAGTTGGTCGGGTATTCTTGCTCGAGTCGTGCGGGAAATGTGCACAAAATTGGCCGTAGGTTTTGCCCGGTCGTGCAAGAGTTGTGCCCGACCGGGTGGAAGCTTTCTATGCTCAATCTCGTCCCATTTGTCCCGTGATGATCCTCGAAGTTGCTCCTTAGCTCCGTGCATGTCCTTTTAGCTCCAAAAGGATCCAAATACGCGTAAAGACCTGTAAGAACATGAAAACACGAAAACTAGTAAAACGGAAACAGAATCATACGTAAAACATCACATATATATCAAAAACGTCTCCTAAATCGTGCAAGAAATACGTATGAAAACGAGATGATCACTACGCCTTATCGAGCACATATTGCACGCGAGACGCTATGCACACGACGACATCGAGGATGTCCACCTAATGAGTAGCATCCGGTCAAGCTCGTGACCTTAAACAAGCGCTTATCGGGAGGCAACCTGACTTTTGCATTTTCTTTTAATTTCGTTTTCAGACCTATTCTTTTTGTTTTCACATTGATGTACTCGGTAGATTAGTATTGCTTCTTTTGGATTGTGTGATTCTTTTTCACAGGTTTTTCAACGTCGATATCATCCTTGAGGAGGAGACGGAAACTCGAGATTGAAAGATACACAAGGTGCACACTTTCCAACTCTTATTTTACAGTTGTTTGGTATGCCAGATTCTCTTAGGTCTTGAACACCGGGGCGGTGTTTCATTCAAGTCTGGGGGAGTACTCGTCGAGTATCATGCATGTGATTAGGATTAGATGTTGATTTTTTTTTATTTTTAGGAATAAGCGGATGGATACCTAGCATGAATTTTCGAGCTTAGTCATTATTGTACAACTTTGTCGAATCGTGAACAATAGTCTAGGTTTGCTTAGAAGTCTTTTTGATACCGATTAGTTGAGTAGTTGTGCTTGAAACCATGATCTATAGTTGCATTTACCTCCTAGGTTTCAGTACCAAGTATCCATATCTTCGTGTATACCGATTGATCTTTGCTTTGTTTGAGATATCTTACCGTTAATGAGTTATTAGATTTCACACACTTATACTTCACTGTCATCTTGGAAAAGTTTCTAACTATTTCAGGTTTACATTGACATGAGTACATCTAGATCGATGGTTCGGGTCTAAGTGGTGGGTTGAGGCGCTATTCTACGTCCTAAGGGTTAGAGTGATGTGTATTCTTTGGCCCCAATAAAAAAAGAGAAAAATGTTCTTCAATGATGCATCGCTTCACTCCGCTAAGGTTACAAGACCTTATGAGTGTGCCATAGGCAACCTGGGTCTAAGTAGAAAGCCATCCCTCTTCGACTTCGACGTCCTAGGAACCAAGCGTGGATCTATAAAAAAAGAAAGAAAAGATAATAAGAATGAGAATGCGAGTTTAATGATATCTCAAGCTTAGGAGAATTGGTATGGAGATCGCTTGGACGTTGTCTAGGGGTATGAAATAGACTTAGGTCATTGGTAGGATTGCATGGCTCGTGACTTTCGGTTGATAGAAGTCTGAACTAGGTACGCTTAGGCTTTCGTTCATGTGACGCGTTGTTTTGCATGATGGCTAATCCTTCGAAGTTTTCGTGCTAGTATCCATTGTTTTTTAGCCCTTCTTGTACTCGACTCTAGATTTGCTCGAGGACGAGCAAAGGTTAAGTCTGGGGGAGTTTGATAACATGTAATCCGTCGTAGTATTTACATCATTCTTAGGTTTAGTTTTGATTAGAATTTACCGATTATTTGAGTTTATTCGAGGCTTTTATCTACTATTTCGTGTTTTGTGTAGGAAATGAAGACATGAAGGAAAACACGAATGATTACGGTAATTCCACCCGGAAAACATGTTTGAATGACAAGATACCTCATGTGCCCGACCATGGAAGCAAACGGAACACTCAAACCTCGAGCGAAAGGAGCGGAAACAGCAATTGCATGTGTGCCCGCTCGGGCTGTGTATGTTTACCTGATCGGGCTGCAAATTGGACCAGAAATTTGCCGAGAGTTTGCCCGACTCAGGCTGCTACTTGACCTGCGCGGGCATGGGCGCCCGGCCAGGCTGCATGTGGTGCACGAGCGTGCATGGGTTCTGCACGAGCGGGTGGAGGTTGTGCCAGCTCGGGTCCAATTTTTCTCAACAAACTCCTTGAATTTTGAACGACCGATTAAGTAAATAAGAAGCCTTCTAGGGCTAGGAGACGAAAGGGGGATGAGAAGACACACTTAGAGACATAGAGAAAGAGGAAGAAAGACGAAACGAGGAATCCGGAGCATGGAGGAAGTATTGAAGACGTCGGTATATGAATAGGGAGGCATCTCATTCTTTATCAATGTTGAATATAGTTATCTTTTGTTTTTCATTTTCTAAGTTCATGTCCGAGTAGATCCACAACCATGGGTTAGAGAGTTTTGCCAATATGTAACGAAGTCTTGTTCTTAATGCTTGGTGGATCTTAATGCTTTTGTTCTTGAACGCCACTTGAATGAATGAATTCGGTATTTGATCGTTTTCAGATTGATTGGTTGTTTTTAATGCTTTCATTACCGTACGCCACTCGAATGGATGATTATAGAAGTCTAATGAATCTACGCCAGGGGATTAGACTTTGGAATCTAGCCATGATTTAGGATTTAATTGGTTTAGGATCTACACCAGGTCGATCGATTGAATCTAGGGATTAGGATAGCGGTATTAATGCGTCTAGTAGGTGAGATACGCAATCGGAAGATTGGTATACGCATGCTAGATAGTGGACAAGTCTACGCCAGTCAGTTCCTAAATAAGAGTTTGCAGCTCAAGAAGAGTCGGCTCTCTTCCTATTCGTTGCATCTGCAATATAAAATAAATTTAGTTAGATTAATATTTTACTTAACTCGTGATAATATCTAAGTCCAATGATCTTGTTAGAACTTCATTGCATCATCGTGCATCTTTCGAAACCCGTGGTGTTTAGTCGTTGAGTCATTCCATTCATTAGTTTAGTTTAGTTGCATTCGCATTCCCATTCACTCATTGATTTCACACGTCTTATTCATTAGTTACTAGCTTTAGAGCTGCATCAATTCCTTGTGTTCGACCCTGGTACTATACGATCCGTATTTTTGCGGAAGCGTTAGTCTAGGTAAATTATTACTTGAGATTAACCACATCAGCCTGGTCAAGGGCTTTCCACAGTTGGAGCACGTGGAGCAGTTGTGTGATACATGCGTCATCACAAAGCATTGGCGAGGTGCTTTTCCAAATGAGGCCAAGTACCACGTGGTGGCACCGCTCGATCTCAGCCATGGAGATCAGTGTGGTCCCATCACACCGGTAACACCAGGCGGCAAACGTTACTTCTTGTTGCTGGTAGACGATGCCACCCGTTACATGTGGATTGTCCTCCTTACTGACAAGGGGAATGCACTAAAGGCCATCAAGCGTTGGCAGGCGGTTGTGGAAGGCGAGAGTGGGCGAAAGTTATGAGTGTTTCATATAGACAACGACAACGAGTTCACTTCCTTTGAATTCGCCTCCTACTGTGAGGAGCAAGGTGTGACTCGTCGCTTTACTGTGCCCTACACCCCGCACTAGAATGGCATGGTGGAGCTAGAACTAGACCATGGTGGCTATGGGTCGTGCCTTGTTGAAACAGACGGGCATGCCAGTGGAATTTTGGGGAGAAGCAGTCACCACAGCGCTGTTTCTCCTGAATCGAACCCGCAAGACGAGTCTTCTAAGCAAGAAAACTTGCGAAGCATGGCGAGACGTAAGCCTACATGTATTTCTTGCGTGTCTTTGGTTTTTGGCGTACACAAAAGACATGCGAAAACTCTAGAAGCTAGATGATCATAGCTTCCCTGTTGTGTTCATTGGATATGCGGAAGAAGTGAAGGGATACCACGTCTTGGATCCAGTAACGCGGTGTGTGCATATTTCTCGAGATGTCATCTTTGATGAGGATCATGGCTGGGAATGGGCAGATGCAAACGACGACCAAAGGTCCTCCAGTATCTTCACCATTGTGTACATTTCCCTTGGTCACGTGGCTGATACTGGGATCCCAGGTGGGCAGAGCTCCGGGGGAGTAAGGAGCCCAGGCAAGAGCTCGGGGGAGTAGAGGTCCAGAGAGCGGGGGACCAGGAAGTAGAGAACCCTGGAGTAGAGGGCTCCGGAGCAGAGACGCAAGGCGCTCCGATTCCAGAATTTGTGACGCCCCTGCAAGACGACTATGCGAGGCATGATGTGGTGCATTCCCCTGATGCCCTACTACGCTATCGCACTTTGGCTAACCTATTTGGGAATGGGGACGAAGTCCCAGATCTTGGACACCTTTTGAAGGCGTTGGAGGATGCAGAGTTGCACTTGGCAACAACAGGGGAGCCTTGCTCGTTTGGTGAAGCAGAGAGCGTCGAGGGATGGCAAACCGAAATGCAGGAGGAGATTGATGCAATGGTGTGAAATCAGACATGGGAGATTGACATCATCCAATTGGTCTCAAGTGGATCTACAAGGTGAAGAGGAACGAGGCCGGGGCGATGGTCATGCACAAGGCACGCCTCATCGCTTTGTTCACGGTGTGGATTTTGACAAAGTCTTTGCTCCTGTTGCTCGGATGGAGTCTGTCAGGCTGCTACTTGCTCTTACTACCCAGAAGGGGTGGTCCATCCATAATATGGATGTCAAATCCACCTTCCTAAATGGTGATTTGAGGGAGCAGGTGCATGTGAAGCAACCACTGGGATTTGTTGTTCCCGGGGGAGAAGGCAAAGTTCTCCGCTTGCGTAAGGCACTCTATAGCCTTCGTCAAACACCAAGGGCATGGAACACAAAGCTCGATAGCACCCTGAAGCAACTTGGTTTCATGTAGAGTGAGCATGAGCATGCAGTATATCGACGGGCCCAAGCTAAAGCAACTCTGCTTGTTGGGGTCTACGTGGATGATCTCATCATCACTAGATCGTTCGACGCATCCATCAAGCAGTTCAAGGAGGAGATGAGGACCCAATTCCAAATAAGTGATCTTGGATTGCTTTTTTCTTTTTATCTTGGAACTGAGGTTTTGTAGGGTCAAGGCGGAATCAGCTTGTGCCAGGGGCACTACGCGACACAGATTTTGCGCATTAGTGGCTTGGAGGGTTGCAATCCCTCTAATACCCCCATGGAGGAGCGGCTTAACCTTAGCCGCAATAGCACAACACCAGATGTGGTTAACCTTAGATAGCACAACACCAGATGTGGAGGACACCAGGTACATGTGTCTTGTTGGGAGCCTAAGGTACCTCTTCCACACACAACATGACTTGGCCTTTTCAGTTGGGTTCGTGAGCCGTTTCATGGAGAGAAAAAAGGAGGAGCACATGGTGGTGGTGAAGCACATTCTCCATTACATTGCTGGCACAATCCACTTTGGATTGCACTTTTGGAGACGTGCCTGAGGCGCTCGGATAATCGGCTATTGTGATAGCAATCTTTTCGGCGACATTGATACAAGGAAGAGCACCAGTGGCACATTATTTTTCTTTGGTGATTGCTTAGTGAGTTGGTAGTCTCTCAAGCAAAGGGTGGTGGTTTTGTCCTCGTGCTAAGTAGAGTACGTTGCTGCTACCACAGCTGATACTTAAGGGCTCTGGTTGGCTCGGCTACTTAGCGAATTTCAAGGAAGGGATGCCGAGGTCGTTGAGCTGAAGATGGACAGAAAGTCTGCCCTTGCACTAAGCAATAATCCTGTTTGTGCACGATCGTAGTAAGCATATTGATCGTCGATATCATTTCATCAGAGATTGCATTGAGAATTGGAGCATTAGTGCCGATTTCGTCAACACGAAAGATCAACTCGCAGACACCTTAACGAAGGCACTTGGGTGAGTGAAGTTTCAGGAGCTACGCTCTCGGCTTGGCATGATCTTGGTCAACCCGGTTTTCACACACAAAGATACAGGGGAGATTGTTGAATGAATCTTTGTGTGAGAGTTTATGTCATCTTTAATGTGGTCAATACATGCATTTTGCTTTCTTGAAGTTAGAGTCTTTGTTGAATTTTAGGACTCTTGTAGCATATATTTTTTTGTTAACTTTATGTAAATTGGAGTCTATAAATAGAGGAGGAAAACCCGAAAAGCAACAGTCTGTAGCACCAATTCCATTGTTCATTTTCGAGTCTTTCATTCTCTCTAAAAGGAAAAGTCTAACACTAAGATGGACATAATATATCAAACCGATATTAGCACAGAGAACAAATTTGATAACTCATAAAAAATAGTGCATTAATGACCTCATAGAATGAACAAATTGCAGATTTAAAACATTAGAGATGTAGCAACAAAAGGAACATATGTCAAAACCCCAAACTAACAAGAGCACCACAAGAAATAAAAAACAGTTGAAGATGGCGAGATCCAACAAAGTAGAAGTAGGAAATAAAGTCCCAGAAAACCAAACTCATTGCATCGATAGAATAGAAAATAAATGAACATGGAGCACCGCAAGAAATTAAGAAGAAAAGAGAAGAAGACGGCGAAATCAGAAGATATTACAGATATAGAGGAAGTAGAGACGATTGAACTTCAGAACACTCCTACAGAAAAAACTGAATGAACGAAATGACCGAGATACAACAAAACCGATATATGGAGATCTGAAACCAGTAGGCCAATACATGAAAGAGAGGCATGATCGACTATAAACAACACCAAAGAAATCACCATTGTGATGACGACCACCATACTCTTTGACGAAAAACTAAAGAAGCTGAAAAAAAATTAAGACGTAAAGAAATTAGAGAAAAATGGGGTTTCAATCGGAAATGACCCCATTCAAATGTCATTTTGCTAAAATAACCTTGTTCTAAAACATAATTTAATATATTTTTATTTTTTGGACCAAAACAGATTAATCATTCCAATACCCCTATTATAGCCAAATATTACCATAATATCATTCGTCTAGCATGAAAGGTTATGGGTGACACTCGACTTACCATTTCATTTTCAGAGTTAAAAAAACTCTTTCATCTCTCTCTCTCAAATTTTAAAAAATTCTCCATATCCATCAAAAAATATCTCAAAATCTTGAAATCTCATCATCCTCTAAGGATGAGTATCATGTGGTGTCGTAGAAAAAGATATGTATTTGTGGTCAAGTTCATCATTAGGGTACTATCTTCGTACAAAAAGTTTTCATCTTTCACCATTTTTCTGAAACTTTCCCTTTTTACACATGTTATACAATGGTATGGATCAATTTCCCGTCACCTTACATTGTGTGATGCAAACGTTGTATCACAAGCATACATTGTACAAGCTCATTGTACCACAAGCACACATTGTACCGCTGTCAGAATTCTTGTATGAGAAGTTGGGGTGATTTCTCCATCCGGATTATACGTGTTCCCCAAAGGCTGATTATTTCCTACGTAGTTCACTTCCTCATACCTCTGGACTCCTTGTTCTCCCGATGGGTCTAAGTAGTGCGGACGATGTGATTCAAATAACATACGGTAAATTCCCGCAAGTTGGTCTCACTTCAGCTATGTCGGCAAATAAGGCGTGCACCTCATTCACATGGGCCACCTTTGCTGGAATGATGGAGTTGTATTCTCCTGTAGCATCACTTCCTTAGTCGGTCATCCGATAAATCAAATCCTCGATCTGTGGGCACGTGAGGTTACTCAAAGAACCTCCGGCAACGACTACGGTCAGTATCCTTGTGTTGTCCATAAGCTCTTGCAAAAATTTATGTATAAGATAGCTCTGATCCATGCCGTGATGTAGGCAAAGGTGTTGATAGCCTTTAAATCGCTCCCATGCTTCTGATAAGCTCCCGGTTGCCCCTTTTACAAACGTATTGATCTGATTTTTGGCTAGCTGAGCTTTACTCTAAGGGGAAGAACCGTGTCATGAACTTCTCCTCCAGTTGTTCCCATTACCGTATAGAATTCGACGGTTGAGGGTATAACCAATCTTTCGTCTTATCTTTCACCGAGAACGGGAAGGCAGCTAGCATGACATCTTCAATCGAAACTCCTTCTCCGGCTATAGTAGTTTGACAAAGCATCTTGAAATCAATGAGATGCTGGTTTGAATCCTCAACGGGTCTCCCTTTTGCATTGCTAAGCATTTGAATGGATGTTGCTTTAAGTTCGATACGACCATTCTTCCTAGTGATGCATGACAAGAGTTACATATGCCTAGGAACTGTGTATGATCCATAGGTTAACGCAGCTTGCATTGGTGGCGCAACAAGGCATGGTGCGTTTGAGATAACATGTTCCGCCATCTGATCTTTTTCACTCTCGTCTGCAAGTTAAGGTTTGATAACCTCCTCGAGCTTGCTGTCTAAGTTCGCTTGTGTGTTGTCTACCGGTTGGCTTGCACTAACTTTCTATTTTCTTCGCAGTTCCTTAAGTGTTTTATCAATTTATAGATCACAGACTAGATCAGCACTTCTGATACTTCTTATGCACGAGTGAGCTGCAAAAGAAATGAAAAAGCACAAAGAAAATTGTGTGAGCTCCAAAAGGTAAAAGAAATTGACTAAAAAAAATAAAAGAAAAATATGAAAAACACCAAAAGATTCTGGAAAGGGCTATGTCCTAATTCACAATTATCCTAACTCTAATTTCATAATCGGTTCCCCGACAACGAAGCCAAAAATTTGATATGATCAATCTCAAGTAATAAAATACCTAGACTAATATTTCCGAAAGAATACGATTTGTGTAGCTCCGGGTCGAACACTAGGGAACCAATGCAAATAATAGAGTTATTAAACTAATGAATAGGATGAGTAATAAATCAATAAGTGGTTAGAATGCAAAGTAATGACTAAACTAACTAATGGGATAAATTCAATAAACTAAACACCACAGGTTTCAAGAGATGCACAATAATGCAATGAAGTGCTAACAAAGATCATGGTCTTAGATATTATCAGAGATTTAGGGAATTTAAGCTCTATGCTAGGAACTGACTGGCGTAGACTTATCCCACTATCTAGCATGCATACTATCAATCTTTCGACTACGTAATCTCACCTACTAGACGCATTAAGCCCTCTATCCTAATCCTTGAGTTCAATCGACCGACCTGGCGTAGATTCTATATCAATTGAGGCCCTAAATCATGGCTAAGTTCCAAAATATAATCACCTTGCCTAGATTAATCAGACTTTTATAATCATTCATTCAAGTGCGTACAAGAACAAAAGCATTAAGAACAACCAATGAATCTGAAAACAATCAAATACTATAATCATTTATTCAAGTGGTGTACAAGAATAAAAGCATTAAGAACCACCAAGTATTAAGCACAAGCCTTCATTACATATTGCCAAAGTCTAACCTATGGTAATGAAACTACTCAGACATGAACTAAGAAAAAAAACACGAATGAAATCCATCATGACATAGGTAAAGAATGAGATGTCTCCCTATTCTAATACCATAGTCTTCAATAGCTCCTTCGCGTTCCGAATTCGTCGCCTCGTCTATATCCTTTTCTGTGTTCTACTCTAATTCTCTCTATGTTCGTGCATGTGTCTCTGTGTGTTTGTCCAAACTGAACTCTCCTTTCTTTCCCCTTTCATTCTTGTTTGCTCTTTCCTTTCTTTCCTTTTCTCCCCGTCTCCCTCTTTGGTGGGTACTTTCTTTCTCTTGTCCATGCGTCTCCATTTTTTGTCCAGCATCCCTTTCCCTTTTCTATCGCCAGTGGTTGTTTCTATTTTGTGCAGGCCATGTGTTTCCAATTTGTGGAAGCAACGGCTTGGTTTCCAATTCTCTTGCCCAGCCTTGTTTCCATTTTTTGGAGGCAGCAACCGGTTTCCATTAATTTTAGGCCAATGGCTAGTTTCCATTTTTTAGGTAGCAGCCGCTATTTCCATTTCTTGTGTCCAACCGTGTGTTTCCATTGCTGTGAACCGAAGGAGTCTTGGATGCTGACCATGTACAGCTGCTAGGAGAGTGGTTTTGCTTAGTTTTTCTTCATTTTCTTGTGTTTGTATCCCGAGATTTTATTTCCTGTGAAACTCGAGAAAATGATAGAAGAAGACTAAATTGTGTTAAATAACTCGGTTAAGTCCAAATAAATAATAAAATAACTATGGAAAGCGATGAAAATACTACAACAATTTAGAAGTTATCAGAATACAACTATAAGACATGGATTCATGCACAACTACTAGTCTAGCCGGTATCCAAAAGTCCTTTTCAGCAAACCTATGCTTTGTTCCCGATTCGACAAAGTCGCACAAAAAATGGCTAAAGCTCAAAGTCTTATACTAGATATACGGTAGAAAACCTAAGAAAATAATGGCATAAAATACTAAAATAAAAGAAGAAATTAACGTCTAATCCTAATTGCAAGCATATCATTCAAAGAGTACCCCCTCCCCAAACTTGAACGGAACATAGTCTCGATGTTCAAGATCTATGAGAGGAACTCGCATGCCCAAAATCGGGAGAGGATAAGGAAAGTGAGAACGTGTACACCAGGTGTATTATGCTTTCTCGAGTTGGTGGTACAGCTTGTGGAATAGTTTTCGTATTATTGATTTGAAATTGAATTACATCAGATATATATATCAATACATAAGAGATATGAAAACCCTAACGGAAACCCTAATAAACACAAATGTACAAAATTACATTTATGTCCCTATCACTTATATGCCCCCTCGAGACGGAGCACCTTCGGTGATGCCGATCTTGTGACAAAGTGTAAGAAATGGCTGACGAGCGAGCGGTTTAGTGAGTAAATCCGCTAGTTGATCTTTGGAGTTGAC
>CM071873.1:18581417-18598454 GCA_036759665.1 Gynandropsis gynandra
TTACGGGAGGTGTAGAAATACCAAGTTCCGTTAGGAGAGACGTGATCCATCGAAGTTCTGCTGCTGTATCCGCTATAGCACGATATTCCGCTTCGGTGGATGACCTAGCTGTGAATTTCTGTTTCTTGGAAGACCAAGAAATGGGATGGCTGCCAAGATAGACAATATATGCCCCATAGAGATATACTCATCACGATCTCCCGCCCAATCTGCATCACTGATCATCTCATTTTGATACGTATTTCTTGCACGATTTAGGAGACGTTTTTTTATACATATGTGATGTTTTACGTATGATTCCGTATCCGTTTTACTTGCTTTCGTGCTTTTCATGTTCTTACAGGTTTTTACGCGTATTTGGACCATTTTGGAGCTAAAGGAACATGCACGAAGCTAAGGATCAACTTTGGGGATCATCACGGGACAAACGGGACGAGATTGAGCATGGAAAAGCCTCACCCGGTCGGGCACAACCCTTGCACGATCGGACAAAACCTACGGCCAATTGTGTGGACCATATAGCACGACTCGGGCAAGCAATCCCGACCATTTTGCCTTGTGCCCGAGCGGGCACACATGCCATGCCCGATCGGGCATCATTCCAACAGCACAATCTGCACGAGTTGCCCTAGCCGCACCCGAGCGGGCACACTCACTACCCGAGAGGGTCGCGGCCCGTAACTGCTCAAAACTTAAGTAAACTTAACTTAAAACATAAGGGAACTCGTGGGGCAATTTAGGCAACAATTGGACCGACTTAAAAGGCTTAAAAGGAGGCAAAAAGACGCCATTACAGCAAGCGGTGGTGCTTGATCTCCAATGCTCCTCGCTTATCTCCTCGCAAGAATCTGCTCTAACTTCGCTGAATTGTTCTCCTCTGTATGCTTGCTGTAGCCGTTACAGAGGAGAAGAATTCAGCGAAAGATAGAGCAGATTCTTGCGAGGAGATAAGCGAGGAGCATTGGAGATCAAGCAGCACCACTTCGGTTTTGTTTGGTTTTTATGTTCCTTAGACTCTCTACTATGTTTATGTTTCTTTACAGACGCATGAGCGAGTAGTTTGTTTGTTCTAGGAGAAGGGATTAGCCCTTGGCTATCCCGAGACCTCTTTTGATCTATTTTGAATGCATCTTCCCGTTTTAGTTTATCTATTCTCTGTCTGAGTGCTTAAATCTACTTGTGTTTGCGCTGGTCACGTAGATGCATGTGTTAGGGGTTAGGAGAAGGACCGAAAGGAGAATTCTAGTCCTAGAAGATCAGGTTTAGAACAGTCGAGGTTAGGCCACGAAAGTAGGGTAACGACGGTTGAGGGTGAACGGGCGAATCACAGAGTTTATGGGTTTAGTTCATGGTGTCAGCCACGAAAGTAGGGGGCATCTTGTCTAGATCACGTGTCTATGCCTTGAGAGATGGTAGATATCATGTTAGGATCGTCCGCCTTAGATAGCTTTAATTGGGATTGCATGATAGATAGGTTGATCGCCGGTTTCGGTAGTCTTGTGGTGAAACCGGATTTCTAGGACGTTTGTCTCATCGTTAGAACCCAAGTAGTTTAGTTACTTTCAGTATTTCATTCCTTATTCACCTTCTTTCGTTAGCAAGTTTGATTCGTAGTTCGGGTTTAGGTAGTGTTGCGTAGTCTCTGTGGGATCGACACCTAAAATACTACACACGTGCCGTGCACTTGCGGATAGATTAGGTTATATTTAACTCTGATACGCATCAATCACTAAAGGTGTGTAGAGAGAGAGTATTACCAGAGGAGAAGAAGATACCACGATCTCGTGTTCCAACCAAATACCGTAGAACCCGTTTGAGGGCTTGTAGATGTTCCGTTGTCGGGGCATGCATGTACTGAGATAGTTTATTGACAACGAAGCTGATGTCGGGTCTCGTAAGTGTGAGATACTGAAGACTTCCAACAATAGTCCGATAGTTGGTTGGATCGTCCAACCTTTCACCCGAGGATAAGGAGAGACGCGCGCTAGGAGCCATAGGAGTGGTCACTGATTTAGCTTCGGAGAATTGAGCTTTGTTGAGGATATCCGTGACATATTTGCGTTGAGTTAGCAGCAAGCCTGAGGTTGTCCGTGTTACTTCAATGCCAAGGAAGTAAGATAGATCACCCAAGTCTTTGATGGAGAAGCGATTTCCAAGCGCTATGGTGAATCGTTGGACTGCTCCTGAGTTGCTTCCTGTTACCACAAGGTCATCCACATAGACGAGAACATATATAGTTACCTCGGAATTGTGAAGAATGAACAAGGATGTGTCGGCAAGGGAGTTAACAAAGCCCTGGCCGAGAAGAAAATCCCGAAGTTCCGAATACCAAGCCCGAGGAGCTTGTTTGAGACCATATATTGCCTTGCTGAGTTTGCATATGTGATGAGGACGATCATGATCAACAAAACCTGGAGGTTGTGTCATGTATACCTCTTCCGTGAGTTGTCCTTGAAGAAATGCATTGTTGACATCTAGTTGACGAAGACTCCAACCATTTGCAATTGCAATACTCAAAATCAATCGAATGGTAGCGGGTTTAACTACCGGACTGAATGTCTCAAAGAAGTCCACTCCAGGTCGTTGTGTAAAACCTTTCGCCACAAGTCTGGCCTTGTAGCGATCCACCGAACCATCGGGTAATCGTTTGATACGATAAATCCACTTGCATCCAACCACATTTGATGCATGTTGAGCCGGTACAAGATCCCATGTTCCATTACGAACGAGTGCATCAAATTCCTCGCTCATTGCCTCCCTCCAACGCTGATCTTTTAGGGCTTGAGAGACGATTGTTGGTTCGGTGTCTGGAGGGAGTGCCCGATCGGGTGTTGAGGAAGAGCCCGATCGGGTAACTTTGGTTAAATCATCCCCGTAACTTTGCACGACTCGGGTGGAAGGGTCACCCGCTCGGGCATGATGCACGATCGGGCGGTGTACATGGTGCCCGGTCGGGCGAGTAGCCTGAGATAATTTTGTTTTAGATCTCGTTTGCATGGGGTGAATGTTGCCACCATCAGCAATTGCCGGAACATCCAAATGGGAGTTAGCTGCAACAGAGACCATGTCCGCGGGCGCCCGTGATGTGAGCATTTCCGGTGAAGGATCCGTTACAGGAGTGACGGAAGAAGAAGGTGTCACGAGTGGCATTGGACAAGATGGAACAACACAAACGGGTGACGACCATGTGGATGCAGGCGGAATAGGGTTGAAGTCGTTGTTTGTGAAATATTGGGAGTAGTTGGAGTATGGAAAGACAGTTTCATGAAACTCTACATGACGAGATGTATAAATTCGTGAACTTATGGGATCAAGACACAAGTACGCACTTTGGGTGGTGGAGTATCCTAGGAAGACACACGGTCTAGAACGAGGGGAAAGTTTGTTTGCGGAGTATGGACGAAGCCACGGATAACATAGGCAGCCAAAAGTCCGAAGCTTAAGATAGTTCGGATGGATGCCAAGAAGTCTAGTGTATGGGCTGTCATACGAAAGAACGGGAGTGGGTAAGCGGTTAATGAGATAAACCGCAGTTGGGAATGCATATGACCAAAACGAAGGAGGTAAGGACGCATGAGACAAGAGAGAAAGACCGGTTTCAACGATATGGCGGTGACGACGTTCCGATATACCGTTGTGTTCAGGCGTGTGAGGAGGGGTGGTACGATGGGATATGCCGTTTGTGGAGAGGAATGAAGCAAGGGCAATGTACTCTCCACCATTATCGGTGTAGATAGTACGGATGACGCTTTGGAATTGTTTTTCAACTAGAGCTTTGAACGTGATAAAGGTTTCTCGAACTTGGGATTTTTGTTTGAGAGGGTACAACCATGTATAGCGAGTGAAGTGATCAACAAAGATGACATAGTATTTGAAACCATCAACCGAGATGATTGGTGATGTCCAAACATCGGAGAAGACGATTTCAAGTGGAAATGACGTAGAGATGGAAGATTCATGAAAAGGCAATTTGTGGCTTTTATTGCTGGAACAAGAGTTGCATAACAACGACAAACATGACTCAGACAATGGTAAAGAGTTCTTAGAAACAATACGCTTTAAAATAGAAAGCGAAGGATGACCTAAACGTGAATGCCACTCGGACAAAGTGGTCTTGACACTATGAAGAGCCACAATTGAAGGTTGGGTGAGTTTGGGTTTCGGCCACTCATAGACACCATCTCTAGCCTTTCCGTGAAGCAGAGGATCCCCCGTTTTTAGATCCTTCACCTGAAAATGATCATCAAAAAATTCCACAGAAATGTCATTAGTCCGACACAATTGGTGAATGGAAATCAGATTCTTGTTCATCGTAGGTACACATAAAACTTGATCAAGATGCAAACAAGAATCATTTATCGAGCTAGGGATCGAGAGAGAACCAATGTGAGTGATGGGCAAGGAGGAACCATCACCAATTACCACTTCTTCACCTCCCTTGTACGGAGAATGCAACGACAAATTCTGAAGATCCGATGTAATGTGGTGGGAGGCGCCGCTGTCAAGTAGCCATGATTCCGGTTCATAGTTGGTGAGAGTGGTGTTGTGAGCACGCGGCTGCCATGGTCGTGGTGAAGAACCCCACGTTGGTGACGGCGCACGACTAGGGTTTTGAGTTCCGACTGGAGCAGCATGTGAATATGGCTGGGGACACCTACGAGCGCTATGTCCGTAGATGCCACACAATTGACAGCAACCTTGGTATCCCGATGATGATCTGTTGTCATTTCTACGCCATTGATTTGAACCACTTTGTCGATTGCGGTTGTATTGGTTCGAACGAGTGTTGGCAGCAAGAGCATTGACGGGCGACGTGAAGAGCAATGGTGCGGCTTGAAGAAGCTTTGCTTCGTGATTGAGGAGTTTCTCATGAAGTTCCTCAATCGGAATGATGCTATCGCGGGCATTCACAGCATCGACAATCGGTTTGTAGTCCTCCGGCAATCCATCGAGGATGTATTGCAGCAAGTCTTCCGCATCAAGAGGTTTTCCAAGGAGCGCTAATTCATCCGCCTTGTTGATGATGGTGCGCATATAATCATCTATGGGTTGAGATCCTTTGGAGCTTCGTTTGAGTTGTTCCTTCAATTGAAGGATGTGCCCCCTCGATGCTTTACCATATGTGCGAGCAAGGAGAAGCCACGCTTCTCGCACGGATGAAACCCTAGCAATCATCGGTTGTAGTGGTGGCGAAATTGCTCCTAGAATGGCCGAGAATAGGAGACGATCTTGCTGTTTGAAAGGCGCAAAAGCTGGATTCGGGGTTGAGATGCCATTAACAATGATGGTGGCATCCGGAACAAGTGAATCGGTTTGGAGGAAGCATTCCAACCGATGGCCTTCAAGGAGTGCACGGATCTGAATACTCCAGATCATATAGTTGGAGGAGGTGAGCTTGGTCACGTTTGTCATGTTGACGGTGAGGAGTGTTGCATGGGGATCATTGACGTTGAAAGCCGGAGTTGCATCAGCAGCGGAGGAGGTAGCCATAGTTGTGCGTGAGAATTAAGGTTTTGAACGAGTGCCCGATCGGGTAGAGAGGAAGTGCCCGATCGTGTTGCGTAGGAACCAGACAGAGTTGATGAGGGGGAATTGAGAGGACTGACGGTGATGAGGTAGCTGGTCCGACGGTGAGTGGAGAGTAGGGTTTGGAGGCCGGCGATGAGGAGAAAAGAGGGAGAAGGTGGTCGGCGGCGGTGATTAGGATTTGAGAGACGGCGGCCGACGGTTAGGGTTAGGATCTAGGCTCTGATACCATGTGGGAATAGTTTTGTATTATTGATTTGAAATTGAATTACATCAGATATATATATCAATACATAAGAGATATGAAAACCCTAACGGAAACCCTAATAAACACAAATGTACAACATTACATTTATGTCCCTATCACTTATACAGCTTGATGTTACGTGTCTACTCTATTGCGGATGATATCAAAGTGGAGAATCTGTGAAAAGAGTCACACAACCCAAAATAGAAAGAAAACAATACATCATGGTACCTAGTAGAGTACACATACATGAAAAAAAGGAAAAGAGTTAAAGTCCTAGAAATCAAATAGATATACAAATGAGATACGCAGGAAAAGCTAAAGGATACGAAGTTCGGGTGGCCTCCAGCGAAGCGCTTGTGGCCTTTAGCTTGACCCTTACGCTTTAGGCGTGTGTGGGATCGGAGAGAGGAAGTATTCCTTTTTCGTCCTCTATGTGACCAGCGCAGTACGACTTTAACCTCTAGGCATTTTCCGTGAATGATTCCCAATTCCTTTTCTCCAAGTCTACGGCTCTATGGTATACTAGTCGGGCTCGATATTGCTTAGGTGCTTTCTCGGCGATCTAGTGGGATTCATGCGTAAGCGGGCGATCGAGGGTTTAGGAAGTGATGCACAAATCTGAAGCAACATAGCCCGCTCGTGCTTGACACATGCCCGCATGGATCCTCTACATCCAAAAGCTGCTCGCATGAGCTTTTCTTCCACCCCGCATGGGCTTCGTAAGGCGTCATTTATCCCTAAGAGGTTTTCCAAGGTGGGGTGTGATCATCTCGTTTTTGTACGCGTTTCTCGCATGATTCTAGAGATGTTTATGATGATAGTTGTAGTGTTTACGTGTGATTTTGCATCCATTTTACTTCTTTTCTTGTTTTCATGTTCTTACAGGTTTTAATGTGTATTTGGTTCGTTTTGGAGCTAAAGAACATACAGGGGACAAAGTACGAGCATCGGAGATCACAATAGAGCAAACGAGATGAGAAACGGACAAGGAATGAGCAAGATGTGAACTTGGCCGGGCATAGGCACGCACGAACGAGCATGATGAACCAGAAGACCGGGAGGTAATTGGATGGATTTACCCCGAGAGTGATGCACAACCCTCAAAATGCACAGTCGGGCTCCACTTCATTCACAGTCGGGCACTCAATACACCAAACACCCCTTGAGAGTTTCATATGGCCTGGGCGCTTGCATTGCACGACCGAGCACTTGGTTTGAAGAACAGGCACGGTTGGGCTCACCACCATGCATTGACGGGCACCATCATGCACTAGTTTAGAGAGTACTCTTGACAGAGGAGACATATAAGGAGTCTAGAAGATCAAATTGGGACTACACTTCGTTTGATTTCTATGCTCCTTAGACATTTTATTTCGTTTATGTTGTTTGATTTTGAACTCATGACTGAGTAGTTTTTTTGTTCCGGGAAAAGGGATTAGCCCATGGCTACCGGGAAATTCTTTTGATTTATTTATGAATGCAATTTCCTGTTTTGTTAATCTATTCTTTGTATGAGTGTTGAATCGTCTTGTATTTACCAAGGCCAAGTAGATGCATGTCTTAGGAATTAGGAGAAGGACCGAAAGGAGAATTATAATCCTAGATGATCAGGCTTAGAACAACCGAGAATAGGTCACGAAAGTAGAGTAGTAACGGTTGAGGGTTAATCGGATGAATCATAGAGTTTAAGGTATCAGCCAAGAAAGTAGGGAATAACTTGATTATATCATGTTTCTATGTCTTGAGAGAGATTAGGAATTACATTAGGATCGTCCATCTTAGATAACTTGATTGGGAATGCATGATTAGATAGACTGATTCTCAGTTTCGGAAGCTTTATGGTGAAACCGTATCCTAGAACGTTTGTCTCATCACCAAGAACTCGTAGTTTATTCCTTTTTATTATTTTGTCTTAAAACCAATATTTCTTTCGTAGCAGGTTTGATTCTAGTTTAAGCTTAGTTTGTGTTGCATAGTCTCTGTGGGATTGACACCTAGAGTACTACACACGTGTCGTGCACTTGAGGGTAGTTTAGGTTAATTTAGTTAACTTGGACACATCAAGTTTTTGGCGCCGTTTCTAAGGACTATTTGTCAACACGTCTTAGATTAAGACTTAGTCATTCTTGTTTTGTTTTTTATTGTTTTCTTTTCTTTTGTTCTTTCTACCTGATTCTTTTTGCTTGTTGTTTGTAGGTGTATGACCAGATCTCAAGGTACTTCGAGCCTACTTCGAATCGACCCCGAGATCGAGAGAACTTATAAACAGCTTAAAAAGGGCAAGGAAGAAAGGAAAGTAACCCCGACCAATCGACGAGAGATGGATAACCAAAACAATATGTTGGACGGTCATGGACAACCCCAACTACCCGTTGGTAATATGGGACAGTTACAGCAACAACAACAACAACTTGCACCTCAACCGCGAGAACCATAGGCTCCTCCACCAGGTCAGCTTTGAAATTACGTGGTATTGAAATGAGCAACGTCCAAACTGCCATAAAGATGCCCGATGTTGCTAGAGAGCAATTTGAGATCAAGCCTATGATGATCAACATGCTTTATCAGAAGCAATTCATGGGTGGAAATCACGAAGATTTCCATCAGCACCTTAGAGACTTTCTAGAGCTTTCTAGCACGTAAGATACACAGAGTCTTGGAGGATGCGATTTTTCTGCATCTTTTCCCTTTCTCAATTGGGGGATGTGCGAAAACTTGGCTGCAATCTCTTCCCACTGATTCAATCACTACTTGGGACAAGCTCTGCACATTATTCCGATCACAATTCTTCCCTCCCAACAAAATGATTCAGATGAGGGGAGAAATCACGATGTTTAGATGCAGAGAGGGGGAAACATTGTTTGAAGCATGGGGAAGGTTAAAGACCTTTTGTGGATGTGCCCTCACCATGGTCTAGAGCAGTGGTACGTGATCCAAACCTTCTACAATGGGATCGCGGATGAACACGGAACGATATTGGATAACACTGCTAGAGAATCATTCATGGAATGAGGAGGCATATGAGCTGATCGATAATGTTGCCATTAACCACACCATGTTGTCCACACCAAGGAGTATGCCAAACAAGAAAAGAGGTCTATACGAGGTAAATCTGAATAGGGCAATGGGCAATGCAGCAAATGTCACGTACTATGTAATCGTGGAGATACGGAGCATGTAGTTTATCCATGCACGGTGCAATAAGACAAGGAACAAATGAATTATGCCTAGTAGCAAGAAAACACGCAATTCGGGAAACCGTCGTGCACTTTATTCGTATTAGCCATCCTTGCTGAAATGTTATGGTTGTATTCTCTAATAGTGTTGCTGCCTTCATCGGCCATACGATCGATCGAGTCCTCGATCTGTGGAAACGTTAGGTTACTCAAGAAACCTTCAGCTGTGACTATGATCAGAATCCTCGTGTTATCCACGAGTCCTTGCAAAAAAATTTGTATGATATAACTCTAATCCATGTCGTGATGTGGGCAAAGGCATTGATAGCCTTTAAAATGTTCCCATGCTTCATATAAGCTCTTGGTCGCTCCTTGTACGAACGTGTTAACATGATTTTTAGCAAGTTGGGCGTTACTCTGAGGGAAGAATTGTGTCATGAACTTCTCCTCTAGTTGTTCCCATGATTGTATAGAATTCGGAGGTCGGGACTACAACCAATCTTGCACCTTATCTTTCACTGAAAACGGGAAGGCAACAATCATGATGTCTTCGTTTGAAACTCCTTTTCCCACTCCAAAGTATTTTGAAATCAATAAGATGCTGATTTGGGTCCTCAGTGGGTCTCCCTCGAAATGTAGAAAAAAATTTGACTCAAAAGGAAAAAATAAAAGAAACAATATGAAAAACAACTAAAGACTCTGGAAAGGATTACGTCCTAATTCAAACATATCCTAACTCTAATGCCGTAATTAGTTCCTGGGCAACGGTGCCAAAAACTTGATGTGGTTAATCTAAAATAATTTATACCTAGACTAATGTTTTCGCAAGAATACGGATTGTGTAGTACCAGGATCGAACACTAGGGAACCAATGCAACAATAGAGTTATTAAACCAATGAATAGGACGTGTATAAATTAAGTGATTGGGATAAAAAATAAAGACTAAACTAACTAACTAACGGGATAAACTCAATAAGATAAAGCACCACAGGTTTCGAAAAATGTCGATATATGTAATAGACATTTCTATGAATCATGAAATCAGATTATCTCGATCAATGGAGAACTCAAAATCAATTATCGGAAAGGACTTTATCGACACCTAAATCCACTACATAGATGCATTAAGATTAGTCGGGAACTCAACCTAAATAGGGAATTCAAATTCAATTTTCACGGTTCCTAAAATAGATTAACCGACCGGCTAAGGTTCTCATTAACCTAATTCATTCTAGGGTTATTTCCAAGACTCAAATCTGACCTCCCAGCCTAGACAAGCCTCAAGTTCATTCAAACAAGTGATCGACAAGGATGAAAGCATTAAGAACAACCCATCAAACCAATTGAGAGAACAAATCTGACATCAAGCATTAAAATCCAAACAAATCCAATACAATGATGCAATAAAGTGCTATTGAAGATCATGGTTATAGATATTATCACGAGTTCATTGAAAATTCAAGATTTTTCCTAGGGAATGACTCTCCCCATCAATAAAACCACCATCGATCATGTGTATTACCAATCTTCCAAATTGTAATCTCACATACTAGACGTATTAACACGGTTACCCTAATTCTTGAGTTCAATCGGCCGATCGACTAAGGTTCTGCATCGAATAAGATCCCAAATCATGGTTAGGTTCATAAATCTAATCTATCTTCCAATTTATGATCATTCATTCAAATGGCATGCAAAAACAAAAACATTAAGAACAACAATCAATCTCAACACGATCAAATACTATAACCAAGCATTAAGCACAAGCCTTCGTTGTATATTGGCAAAACTCTAACCCGAAGCTACCGAACTACTGGCTAAACATAAAACAATACAAAAACATATCTTCCCTTTTCTTCTTCAGCTCCAAATCGTCCTTCTCCAGCGTCCCTTCCCCTGTCCAAACTCCTCTTGGCCGAATCTAAGATCTCCCCCTTTCCTTTTCGTGTTGATTTCCTCTTCTCTACTCGTTTTCTTTTTCTCGGTTTCCCTTCTTCTTGTGCAGCGACTGTTTCCTTTTCTTCTTGGTCAGCGGCTATTTCCTTTCTTCTCTTCAGCTGTGCAGCCTTTGGTTTCCTTTTTCTTGCTCTAATCGATTTCCATTTTGTTGTTCCAGCGGCTATTGTTTCCATTTTTGTGTGCCAACCGTATGTTTCTATTTCTTGTCACCGAAGGGGGCTTGGGTGTTGAGTGTGTACAGCTGAGCTTGAAGTGGTTTTGCCAATATTTCCCGATATTTGCTCGAGTTTATAACCCAATATCTCACTTCATGCAAAACACAAGAAAACACTAGAAGAAGATTAAATTGTATTTAATGCTCGGTAAAGTCTAAATAAATGATAAAACTAACTATAAAACTAGATGAAAATACTAGAACAATTTAGACGTTATCAGTACAACGTGTATTTGTACAACGTATGTGGTACAGTGTGCATGGTACAACGTGTATGATATTACGTGTGTGGTACAATATGTATGGTTCAACTCTATGGTATAACGTGTGTGGTACAACGTGTGTGAATTTCAAACTTGAGTTTTAACTTTAAACTTACAAGTGTTTCTACAGTTTAAATTTTAAAAGAGAAAAAAGAAAAATCTAAGTTCTGTCAAATCATAGATTCCAAAAGAGGAAAAATTTAATTTGATCTTTTAAAGCATAGTTCCCAAAATAAATAAAAACAAATGAGTATCTCAAAAGGTGTCAGCATATTTATTCTCTCAATATTCAATTATTTAAATAAAATTGGATTGTACTTTGGTTGAACTTCAAAATTTTGAATTGAACTTGTTAAATTCATCTATTCATGACTTATTTCATCATAATACACGTTTAATGTACTAAAAATGTTACATTATAATTGTTTTTAGCAACAAAACCATATATCATGTGATGAAACATGTAACATGTACATAAACCTCATATTATACATTGTGTCTTAGCTTAAGTTGATGATTAAGAATAATAACAATCGAATTATAAATTTTGATTTGATACAATTGTGGAATAACACATTAGGTTAACTAATAACGAAGGTTCAACCTAGAAATCAAAGGTACAACCAAAGTACAACACGGTTTTATAGAATGTGATTCCGTATTTTTAGAAATTGAATTTTCATTGAACATCCTTAAGGCCGGATTATCATTTTGAACAATTTAAGAATGTTTTTGAGCCTCATAAGTATGGTTTAAAAGGCTTTAAAAATGAGCATAGAACACGTTGTATGTACACGTTGTACACAAATGTTGAAAACACGTTATGTACCTGTTTTGTACAATGTTTGTGCCAGTAATTAGCATGAATATTGTACACAACTTGGTTGTGCAACATACGTGCTCGTACTTAGCACGAACATTGTGCACAACGTGCTTATACAATGTTCGTGCTAGTACTTAGCACAAACGCTGTACACAACGTGCTTGTACAACCTATAGTACTCAGTAGAAACGTTGTACACTACGTGTTTGTAAAACGTTCGTGGTAGTATTTAGCATGAACGTTTTGCATTACATGCTTCTACAATATTTGTGTTGGTACTTAACACAAACGTTGTATACAACATGCTTGTGTAACGTTTGTGCTAGCACTTAGCAGAAATGTTGTACATAATGTGTTTGTTCAATGTTCATGGTAGTGCTTAGCATGAACGTTTTACACAACATGCTTGTACCACATTCGTGCTAGTACTTAACACGATTTTTGTACACAAATGTGCTTGTGCAACGTTCGCGCTAGTACTTATATAAATACAATACTTGAATGTTGACAATACTTATACAATTACAATACTTGAATGTTAACAATACGTATACAATAATACTTAAACTTTTGCAGCGTTCAATTGTCGACAAACTCTTCTATGTTCTTTTCATTTCGGTTCTCCAATAGATTGATCCGAGTTAATCGATTCTTCTTCCCTTATCTAATTCTTCTTCTAGAGGAAATACCATCAATTCTCGTAACTCATCCAAAACGATTCAATAAGACTAATCGAGAACAATATTAATAGTCTTTACATATCTCAACGCCCATTGTTCTTTCAAATCGAACTTTGAACATAAATTGTAGAATTCTATATCATCAGAACATCCTTTGGTAGTGGCAAGAGCATTGACACACAAATATTAATCAATATTAAAGGCTTTACAAGCACACGTTCAACTTCTCAAATCCACCGAATTGTTTCCATCATGACCAATGATATTGAATTCGAGTGTAAAGTTGTTTAGATCATGTACATACAGCCCTGTGGACTCCATTAACCATATGTGTAATATGCTCTCCAATAGAGGTGTCAGCTTCTATGAACTTGATCCATTGTGATAACACGTAATGTGTGCTAGTTTTAGGCAAGGCATTTACATCATTTTTGCATAGTTTGCATAGCACGAGTTACAAAACCGACACGAACGTTCTCTATGTACTTCTTTTTTTTATTTTTAGGTTTTAAGGCGACAAGGCCTAAACGAGCTTTAGAATGTCAATTCTTCGATTCAACCGCACATACTAGAAGCTACAAATCTCTCAGAGAAAAATTCAGGCCATGAAACCAAATGGAACTCCTAAGCGTCGAGCAAAATGGAGAAAGTACACGAAGTTAACTCAGCTCGCGCGGGCTTGGAAGAGGCCCCCGCACGGGCTGAATCTGGCAGGTTTGAGCCCGACCCATTCTGACTATCAACCCGTGCGTGCCCCGTGCGAAAAAAGACCAGCGCATGCTGGAACCTTAGCCAGCGCTGGCTGCGACCCTAGAACATTTCACACGCCTCAGGCTGGAAGAGAACCCGCTCGAATCGGACAAACATGATGATCCCGTGCGGGGCGGATATCTTAGCCTGCGTGGGCTGCGTTTCCAGCGAATGTTGCACGACCCGAGGAGACAAGCAGCCCGCTCGGACTGATTGATACATAATGAGCCCGCACGGATTGCGAAACTAGCCCGCGCAGATCTCCTTTTCAAGACCAAACTGTTTTAGATTTAGAAGGAAAAATTAAAAAAGAAAAGGGGACGGCTGATGATTGTTGACAGCGGCTAAGACCTGAAAAGAGGCCGGAAAACACAAGGAGAAACACATGAGAAATTGGAGAAGGAGTTAAATTACAATGCGGACTTCGGTAACGAGATAGGGAAGACCGAGGAATCGTATTTCTTACCCTTTATCATGTCTACGGTTAATTTCTCTTGTTTTACAGTAGAAACCATGAGTGAGTAAGTTCCAACTATGGGTTAGGGATGCTGTAGTGGATGCTGGAAAGTATGCGTTAATGCTTAGACCTTTCGAAGTTTTCTTGTATTTCGGTTTTACAATCAACATCGTAAACATTTTATACTTTTCATGGCCGCTCAGTAACTTAGGAATTTGCGTTTAGCCGGGAGGTTAGATTATGAATCTGGAATCGTTAATTGTTGATTAAGTTCGATTAATGAGAATCAGGCCGGTCGGTTAATCGACTTAGGAATTAGGATTGCACGCTTAATGCTACTGCAATCGCGAGTTAATCGCTGCCGGGAGGTAGGATTGCATGTTTTCGTGGTTATGAGGTTTAGGTTTCGAGAGAACCATTCGTTATTTAAGGGCATGAATTCCCCATTATCAAGATAATTTGATAGGTTCATGATCCTTTGTTCGTTGCATCCTTGCACATTTTGGTAACCCAAAACCCATGGTGTTCTTAATTATAAAGGTTTTCACATCTCCCCATCGCTGTCATAGTTCATTTTAGTGTTTTAGAAATTTGTCCCACATCACTGATAACACGTAAAGTGTATCAGTCTTAGGCTAGGTATTAGTATCATTTTCGCATATATTTCTTAGTTAGAGTTACATTTCCGATATGATTCTTCTTTACATACGCCCGTTTTGTTGGTTTTCAGGTTTTAAGGCGACAAGGCCTAAACGAGCGTAAAAAGGCTAATTCCTAAGTAAAACCACACATTTTGAAGATACAATTCACTCGAAGCCAAAATCAAACCTCAGAACTCAAAGGAACACCCGAGCAACGAGCGGAAAAGAGGAAAAACATGGATAGAAGAGTGCCCGCTCGGGCACTAAGGTCTACCCGCTCGGGCACAACCTACGGGGTTTATTTGCAACACTTTGCACGACCCGGGCACGAAGACTACATGAACGGGTGAACATACCCGATCGGGCGCAACAAGGTACCCGCTCGGGCGTTAATTGTTCTTGAAAATTCCCGAGAGTTTACACGACTCGGGCTGTTCAACCACGCGATCGGGAAGCAATGCCCGTACCCGAGAAGGCTGCCTTTCTCGCAACAACCTTGATTTTGAATTCGAACGAGCAAACTAATAGACCAGAACAGATCCAGACGCAAGGGGGCGACGCCTAGGGCAAGGAAAGGCTCGGAAATCATCAGGAAAGGCTTGGGAGACGTTAGAGAAGGAGAGAAGCATCAATCCATACATCGGTAACACAATAGGGAAGATCGAGGCATCGAGTTTCCTAGGGTTTATCATGTTTAGGGTTATGTCATCTTCTTTGTCTGTAATCTCCATGAGTGAGTAGATTCCCAACTATGGGTTAGGGATTTCGGATTGTAACGGATGTACAAATTTATGCGTTAATGCTTAGATCTATCATTCTGTTTTGATATTCGGTCCTACAATCAACATCATAACTCTTATACTAGTGCTGCCCGCTCAGTAACATAGGAATTCATATTTTGCTGGAAGGTTAAAGTATGAATCCGGAACCGTTGAGTTGTAGGTTAAGTTCGATTGATGAGAATCTGACCGGTCGGTTAATCGACTTAGGAATTAGGATTGCGTTCATAAAGCTGCCATAGTACGGGTTAATCACTGCTGGAAGGTAGGTTGCACGTACTCATGGTTAGGAGGTTTAGGCTCAGAAGAATCACTCCTCACCTTAGGGCATGAATTTCTCGTTATCAAGTTAATTCGATAAGTTTATGCGATAGGTTTATGATCTTTAGTTGTTACATCCATACGATTCCCGGTATCCCGACACCCGTAGTGTTCGTCATAGTCAAGTCTTCCAACCCCTACTATCGTTGCCACCATTAGTTTAGTTCTTTAGATATTTCGCACCACACCTTCATCTACTTTTCATCGTCTTAGTTTAGTGATATTCTTAGTTTTTGGCTGCATTAGTCCCTAGAGTTCGACCCTGGTACTACACGAACCGTATACTTGCGGTTAAGTGGTCTAGGAAATATATTGCTTGATTAAGATCTAGTCCTTTCCGGAGTCTTCTTTTGTTTTTCGCATTTTCTTTTCGTTTTCTTTTATCGAGTCTATTCTATCTACCGCGGATCTACACTTTAGTGTTTTGTTTCTTGTTTTGCAGGAGCCTTGTATTAGAAGTTCCACTCAAAAGCTCCTCATTTACGATCCTGAGGTCGAGCAAACATTAAGGAGCCTGTGCAAGAAGAGGAGGATTAGAATAGCAGATTCTGAGTCCGAGGTAGAAAGAGCGAGCAATCACGAGACATACGCCTCTGAGGAGGAAGAAACCCATAGCGCAAGCAGCGAAGAGGAAAACGCAAATAACCCCGGCATGGCTGCTGCTGATGAGACTTACGGAGCCTACACCGCTCCGAAGCACACACAATTACTTTCGTGCATGGCCCGCACGATCGATAACCAGGTTGAGCTACAACCGGCCTTCATACAAATGCTCAACAACTCGGCCTTTAAAGGAATGGAGAACGAAGATCCGAACTCCCACCTTACGGACTTCAAGATGCTTTGCAGCACTACCAAGGTTGGAACGGGAGTTACTCGGGGTGATCTTTACTTGATGGCATTCCCATTCTCGCTTAAGGATGCGGCGCAACGTTGGCTGTTCAACTTGCCGGCTGCATCAATTACGTTGTGGGATGATCTGGAGCAACGGTTCATGCAACAATTCTTCCCGTATCATAGAACGCTTCTCACCAAGAGTCGCATAAATTCTTTCTTACAAGAAAGAGGCGAGACATTACATGATGCATGGAAGCGATTAAGAACTACCAGCGGATATGCCAACACCACAGAATGGATAAGAAGTATCTTATCACGAGTTTTATCCAAGGTCTCCAAGAAACCATCCGATTCATGATC
>CM071873.1:18599527-18615514 GCA_036759665.1 Gynandropsis gynandra
CCTACCATGGTCGAGAAGATGCCCGATCCAGGTAACTTCGTCATTCCCTGTAAGATTTTCGACTATGAAATTGAGCATGCACTAATAGATATCGGAGCGAGTGTGAGCTTGCTACCATTATCCCTTGTTGAGAAGCTCAATAGAGTAGGAGATCTTCAACCCACGCGAATGCAAATCACATTGGCTGACCAATCCGTACGGAGTCCCGTGGGTATATTGAAGAATGTTGTCGTGCAAGTGGGAGAATTCTGGTTCCCCGCGGATTTTGTCGTTGTGGACATGGAGATCAATCCGAAGATCCCCGTCATTTTGGGACGACCATTCCTCAACACGACAAAAATGGTCATCTATTGTGCTGAAGGCAGGCTAGTGATGAAATTCAGGGACGAGTCTATCGAGTTCAAACTCGACGAGGCATTGAAGAAGCTATATATGACCGAACCCGTAATGCACGTTACCACGACGGATGCACCGACAGAGAAGATTGAACGTGTACATCGTGACATTCATCTAGAGGAGATACCACTATATGAATGCACCGGGAGTCAATTTAAGTCGCCAGCAAGATCAGACACTCTCATGCAGTTCAAAGAGAAGCCAAAAATCCCTCAACAGAGAGGTGACCCGAGCGGGCAACATACTCCACCCGCGCGGGCAGAGCCAAATTTAGGAGACCCGGTCGGGCAGCCTCACAGCCCGACTCGGGTAGTACCTACGAGGGTACATGCTGCAATTAGCCACCCTAGCGGGTGGTTGAGTGAGCCCGATCGGGCGGAGGGAATGGATAGGAACCCGCCCAGGCGATCTCACATTCCGACTCGTGCATAACCCACGGGGGTAAATTACATTTCAGGCTACCCGAGCGGGGCACAGAAGGAGCCCGATCGGGCACCAGAGAAGAACCAAGATCTGCACGGTTCAATCGAAATTTCCATGCGAGCGGCGGTTCTAAAACCACACGCATCATCTCCTACACCGCAGTGACCCACATAAACTCCTATCCCGCATGGAATACAGAGGAAACGCTCAACCATAACCGATTCCGAAGGAGATTAAGGAATTGTGGGATCGAACGAGAAGAACCGAGGATCGCAAGTCAAAAGCCCTCCAGGAATCGAGCCACGTCATGCTGATCAGCTAGAAGCCAGAAGACGCATACCTCCTCTCTCCGACATCACACGCGTATGAAAACTCTAGGGTCGAGCTAAAGATAAAAAACAAGCGCTTCTCGGGAGACAACCCGAGCCCCGTATCCTTTCATCGTTTTCATCTTATTTCTATTATTTTGAACTCTTTTTTAGACTTGGATAATTTCTTAGGATTTAGGAATTTGTAGTGGTCTATCGATTTTTGCTGCATGGTTTTCCTCGAAATTTTTTTTTCTGTTTTGCAGCACTACCCGGTCGAGCAGACAGCTCCACCCGAGCGGGTAGGTCAACACAAAAGACGCCCGATCGGGCGACTTCAGAGGACCCGATCGGGCACCGTAAATTCTGCACAGGTAAGTTTTATTTCGAGTAACACGAGCAGCCGTTCACACTTCAAAAATTCAAACCGAGCGTGCTCCCCCCAAATTGCGAACCCTCACGCTGCAACTCGTCACCGGAGTCACTCGTGCGTCTTATTTCGAGTAACACGAGCAGCCGTTCACACTTCAAAAATTCAAACCGAGCGTGCTCCCCCCAAATTGCGAACCCTCACGCTGCAACTCGTCACCGGAGTCACTCGTGCGTCGCAGCCGTTCACCATCATCGCCGGTCGACACCCTCGGTTACTCGAAAAATACCTTCTCCCCTCTCTCACTAAATACCCCGAAAATCTCTCAATTTCCCTCGAATTACAGGTATATTTATGCAATATTGAGTGATTTTGGACTGCTATGGGTTAGATTTAGGTATGATTAGAAAGGATCTAGGGCAAATTTGGGGTTTGAACAATGAATTCGAACATTTCGGTCGCGATGTCGCAACTCAACCCGATCGGGCTAGGTCTAGGCACCCGGTCGGGCGTCTTGAATTTGTACCCGATCAGGCGGATTTTCCACCCGAGTCGGGCGGTGCCTACGGGGGTAATTGGACGAATTTGAGCCCGACCGGGCAACACCTCCTACCCGATCGGGCACTCTACAAAATTGTGCCTATCGCTTATATTTCTCCTTCATTTGTTTTGCAGATGGCCCCAAAGATCTTCCAGAGCTCAAAGAAACACCGATCTGACGGCTATGATCCAGAACACGGATGGCCGGCAAAGTCGGATGCCGTCACAGAATTAACGCCATACATGCCGATAAGCACGTCCCACCAGCAATACAACTACCGGACGACAACCTTCTTGGTCGGTCAAAAGTCGAGATTCACTGAGCTTCAGCCGCGGATTTTCCCATCCCGCTTCCTATCCTCGGAAGCAATGAGTGCGCCCTCCGCATCGAGGAGCACATCGATACCATCTTTAACACCTTGGGATGGACGGGATTCCGGGACACTCAGGAATACTACTACCGCAACCTCACAGCGGAGTTCTTCACGTCCTACACTGCATTCTTCCCCGAGTCCGGAGATCGGGAGAGAGCTTTCATGGAGTTCTGTCTGCTGGGACAGAACAACAGACATAGCGCGAGACAGTTCGCAATCATAATTTACGCTCCGCATTGCAACTTCACGAAGATGCCTGAGCACAACCGGAGCCGTCAAGCGCAATTCTGGGCTCAGATTGCGTATGGTGATTACTCGACGAGGTCGAAGGCCAGTCACATACGCCACCCCGCCCTAAGGTACTTTCATTACTTCCTAGTCTTTTCAATACTAGGAAAAGGAGCACAAGGCGGAGTCAACCACACAGAGTTGGCATACCTTAGGCGGGTGGTACAGACAGGCTTTGTTGTTGACGAGTGGGATATCTTAGACGTCGACTTGCCGTCGTTAGTCATGCGGCATTTCCATGACATCGCCACCGAGAAATGTAGCATGGACACGAAGATCATGTGCGGTGGGATTGTCACCATGATAGCACGAAGAGTCGGGACAAGATCAATGAGGAGCCCGAGCTAAACCTTCAGAACTTGCGTAGCCGAAGGGCGATTACGATCGAGAGGTATAATGTTATATGGAGCTACAAGGATGAGCACGATCGTAACTTGAAGTCGACCTACGCGAGATTCAGATGCCGGGTCTAGACGAGGAGGGCTCTCGATTCAGGATTGACCCAGCCATCGGACACATCGGCCCGAGATTAGGTGAGGTAGATCCACCTCCAGCCGCTGCACCAGGACCATCTATGTCCCGACAACGTAGCCGACGCACCACACACTCTCGTACCCGTCCATAGTATCCTCATCACCGCTCTGACTTCCCTTCCATGGAAGGAGTCTCCGACGTCCTCAGGTATGTTGCGGAGGAGAGCAGGTATCAGTCTTACATGGCAGAGCAGAGGTACGACCTCGAGGCGGCGAGGCATGATATTGAGGCAGCGAGGTATGCGGAACAGCAGCAGTTCCAGGAGCAGTCGATACAGCACACGTACTACCTCACAGAGTCTATTCGCAGATTCCAACAGCTCAGTATGCAGCACTACCAGGAGCCGTACGTGCCGATCCCGCAGGATTACCATACTGGCGCCATTCCGTACCGCCCTCACATCCCATACGAGCTGAAGTCTTTCTATTTCCAACCTAGGGAAGGGGCACCCGCGGAGCCAGCAGACCCTCCGGCCACCCGCAGTGGAGAGGATGAGGATTAGACCTTTCTTCCTTTTTTCTTTTTTTTCTTTATTTTTATTTTTCTTGTTTTATAGACCTATCTTTCTTATTTCTTCTTTTTAGTTTTCGCGCATATGTACGCTCTTTGAACTTATTGATTTAGTGATCTTTGCTCTATCTTTTGCATATCATGATTCTCATCTCAGGTCCTTCACGCTAACACCTGCATTAGAGCAAGAGAGTGTCACAATCTGTATGTATCACAATTCGAGAAAGCTAAACACACCAGGTGTACTCGTTCTCCTTTTTTATATTTTCTCGAGTTTTGACATGCGGGTATCCCTCATAGATCTCGAACACCGGGACTTTGTTGCGTTCAGGTCTGGGGGGTACTCTTTGTTTAGAGTGATACGGATTTTTCATTAGAGTGACATATTTGCGCTTAGGATTAGGATTAGGATTAGGGTTAGGATTAGGAATAAGAGATGGATACCTAGTAAAAAATTTTCGAGCTTTAGTCAATTTTTGCGACCTTGTCGAATCGTGAACAATAGTCTAGGTTTGCGTAGAAGTCTTTTGGATACCGATAGTCGAGTAGTTGTGTTTGAAGCCACGATCGATAGTTGAATTCACTCCTTAGGTTTCGGTACCAAGTAGTCATATCTCCGTGTATACCGTCTAGCCTTTGCTTAGTTGATATATCTATACCGTTCATAGCCATTAGATTCCACACTCTTATACTCCGCTGTCATCTAGGATAAGTTTCTAACTATTCTGAGTTAGGATTGACATGAGTACATCGATGATCGATGTTTCGGGTCTAAGTGGTGGGTAGAGGCGCTGTTCTACATCCTAAGGGTTAGAATGGTGCGTAATTTAGAAAAAAAAAGCGAAAAAATAAGATCTTCAATAACGCACCTCTTCACTCTGCTAAGGTCACACGACCTTATGAGTGTGCCATAGGCAGCCTGGGTCTAAGTAGAAAGCCATCCCTCTTCGACTTCCACGTCCTAGGAACAAAGCGTGGATCTAAGAAAAGAAAAGAAAAAAAATGAAAAAAAACGAGAAAAAGCGAGTTTAATGATATCAAAAGCTTAGTGGAATTGGTATGGAGATTGCATGGACGTTATCTAGGGTTTTGAAATAGACTTAGATTTTTGGTAGGATTTCATGGCTCGGAACTTTCGGTAGATATAAGGCTATACTCGGTACGCTTAGGCCTTTGTTCATGTGACGCGTTAATTTTTGGAATGGCTAACTCTTCGAACTTTTGGTGCTAGTATCCATCTTTATTAGATTCTTCTTACACTTGTCTTTAGTTTGTTTGAGGGCAAACAAAGGTTCAGGTCTGGGGGAGTTTGATAACACGTAAAGTGTATCAGTTTTAGGCTAGGTATTAGTATCATTTTCGCATATATTTCATAGTTAGAGTTACATTTCCGATATGATTCTTCTTTACATACGCCCGTTTGGTTGGTTTTTAGGTTTTAAGGCGACAAGGCCTAAACGAGCGTAAAAAGGCTAATTCCTGAGTAAAACCACACATTCTGAAGATACAATTCACTCGGAGCCAAAATCAAGCCTCGGAACTCAAAGGAACACCCGAGCAACGAGCGGGAAAGAGCAAAAACATGGATAGAAGAGTGCCTGCTCGAGCACTAAGGTCTACCCGCTCGGGCAAAACCTACGGGGTTTATTTGCAACACCTTGCATGGCCCGGGCACGAAGACTACATGATCGGATGAACATACCCGATCGGGCGCAAAAAGGTACTCGCTCGGGCATTAATTTTTCCTTAAAATCCCCGAAAGTTTACACGACTCGGGCTGTCCAACCATGCGATCGGGAAGCAATGCCCGATCAGGCAGGACAGAGTACACGGTCAGGCGCGCCTCTGCACGACCGGGTAAAAGATGTACCCGAGCGGGTCGCCTTTCTCGCAATTACCTTGATTTTGAATTCGAACGAGCAAATTAATAGACCAGAACAGATCCAGACGCAAGGGGGCGATGCCTAGGGCAAGGAAAGGCTTGGAAATCATCAGGAAAGGCTTGGGAGACGCTGGAGAAGGAGAGAAGCATCAATCCACACATCGGTAACACAAAAGGGAAGATCGAGGCATCGAGTTTTCTAGGGTTTATCATGTTTAGGATTATGTCATCTTCTTTGTCTGTAATCTCCATGAGTGAGTAGATTCCCAACTATGGGTTAGGGATATCGGATTGTAACAGATGTACAAATATATGCGTTAATGCTTAGATCTATTGTTTTTTTTTTATATTCGGTCTTACAATCAACATCATAACTCTTATACTAGTGCTGCCCGCTCAGTAACATATGAATTCATATTTTTCTGGAAGGTTAAAGTATGAATCCGGAACCGTTGAGTTGTAGGTTAAGTTCGGTTAATAAGAATCTGACCGGTCGGTTAATCGACTTAGGAATTAGGATTGCGTTCGTAAAGCTGCCATAGTACGGGTTAATCACTGCTGGAAGGTAGGGTTGCACGTACTCATGGTTAGGAGGTCTAGGCTCGGCAGAATCATTCCTCACAATATAGCATGAATTTCCCATTATCAAGATAATTCGATAGGTTTATGATCTTTAGTTGCTACATCCATGCGATTTTCGGTATCCCGACACCCATAGTGTTCGTCATAGTCAAGTCTTCCCCAACCTTCATCGCTGTCTTTATTTAGTTTAGTCTTTTAGATATTTTGCACCACACCTTCATCTACTTTTCACCTTCTTAGTTTAGTGATATTCTTAGGATTGGCTGCATTAGTCCCCAGAGTTCGATCCTGGTACTACACCAACCGTATACTTGCGGTGAAGTGGTCTAGGAAATATATTGCTTGATATTTCCGACATCAATCACCATCAATTCAACCCGTCTTAGTTTAGTCGTATTCTCAGCTCAGGTTGCATTAGTCCCTAGAGTTCGACCCTTGTATTACACCGATCCGTACTCTTGTGGTAAGTGGATATTAGGCATTTTATTGCTTGATAGTTCGCACATCAGGTTTTTGGCACTGTTGCGGGGGACTAATTACGGCCTAGACTAAGAATTTGCTAGATTAAGATTTAGTCCTTTTCAGAGTCTTAGTCATTTTTATGCATTTTTTCCCTTTATCGAGTCTTTTCTATCTACATCAGAACTGCACTTTGGTTGCTTGTTTATTGTTGTGCAGGTACCATTGCATGAGAAGCTCCACACAAAAGCTACTCATATACGATCCCAAGGTTGAAAGAAAAATACGAAACTTGCACAAAAAGAGGAAAATTAGACCTGCAGATTCTAAATCCGAAGTAGATAAAAGGAGCATACCAGTAACTCACGGTTCCGAAGAGGAAGAAACTGATAGTGAAAGCCCCAGCGCAAGCAGTGGAGAAATCAACACCCAAAAATCCAAAATGGATGCCACTAAAGAAGCCTACAAAGCTTATACTGCTTCAAAGCACACCCAACCACTTTCATGCATGGCCCGTCCGATAGAAAATCAAGTTGAGCTACAACCGGCTTTCATCCAGATGCTCAAAAATTCCGATTTCAGAGGAATGAAGAATGAGAATCCAAATGCACACCTCATTGACTTCAAGATTCTCTGTAGCACTACTAGAGTTGGCACAAGAGTCACACGAGAAGATCTATACCTATCCACATTCCCATTCTTGGTCAAGGATGCGGCACAAAGTTGGTTGTTCAACTTGCCTACTGCGTCCATTACCTCATGGGACGAGTTAGAGCAGCGATTCATGTAGCAGTTCTTGCCAGACCATAGGACGGTGCTTGCCAAGAGCCGAATCAATTCGTTTTCGCAAGAAAGAGGTGAGATTTTACATGATGCGTGGGAGCGCTTCAAGAAATATCAACGCATTTGTCTGCATCATGGAATGGACAAGAGGTACCTCATCACCAGCTTCATGCAAGGTCTCTAACAGACCATACACTTCATGATTGTAGAAGCGGGTGGTGGTTCCCTCAGCAACCTCACTTTCTAACAACTCGAGAATCTGATCAAGAACATGGAAAGGGAGGGAGGCAAGAAGGTCGAAGATTACAACTGTGATTTTTCATCCAAAGCTGAGATAAATGAGTTAGGTATTTCCAACCTGGACTTAACAGACATAAAGCAACAAGTTGGGGAGATATACAGGATGATGGTAGGCCTCCATGTTGAGCGACAAGATGTATCCATCGGTCAGGGGATCAAGGAACTCAACCACGTCAACAATCGGCCCCACCAACATAACTACATCAAGAGCCATCCTAACCTCTCCTATGGCAATACAAGTAACGTGGAAAACCCGCAGAATTTTCAACCGCGGATGATGTCAAGAAACCAAAACCAAGGTTTCCAGCCGAGAGGGAGTGACCAGAACCAAGGCTATTGATCAGCTCGTTTTCATACGTATTTCATGCATGATTTAAGAGACGTTTTCGATATATATGTGTTGCTTTACGTATGATTCTGTATCCGTTTTACTTGTTTTCGTGCTTTTCATGTTCTTACAGGTTTTTACGCGTATTTGGATCATTTTGGAGCTAAAAGAACATGCACGGAGCTAAGGAGCAACTTCAAGGATCATCACGGGACAAACGGGACGAGATTGAGCAAGAAAAGCCTCCACCCGGTCGGGCACAACTCTTGCACGACCGGGCAAGACCTTCGGCCAAACTTGTGCACCATTTGCACGACTCGGGCATGACTTGCCCGACCATTTGCCTTGTGNNNNACACCTCAATGCCCAGCGGGTCGCGGCCCGAAATTACTTATTAAGTTAAGTAAACTTAACTTAAAACAAAGGGAACTCGTGGGGGCAATTTAGGCAACATCTAGACCGACTTAGGAGGCTTAAAAGGAGGCAGAAGATGTCATTGAAGCAAGCTTACATTGGAGATTAGTTCAGTAGAAGACAAGGAGATTCTTGCGAGGAGACAAGCGAGGAGCATTGGAGATCGAGCACCACCACTCCGGTTTTGTTTGGTTTTCATGTTCCTTAGACTTTCTACTATGTTTATGTTTCCTTACAGACGCATGAGCAAGTAGTTTGGTTGTTCTAGGAGAAGGGATTAGCCCTTGGCTATCCCGGAACAACTTTTGATCTATTTTGAATGCATCTTCCCGTTTTAGTTCATCTATTCTTTATCTGAGCGCTTAAATTTACTTGTGTTTGCGATGGCCACGTAGATGCATGTGTTAGGGGTTAGGAGAAGGGCCGAAAGGAGAATTCTAGTCCTAAAATATCAGGTTTAGAACAACCGAGGTTAGGCCACGAAAGTAGGGTAGCAACAGTTGAGGGTGAACGGGTGAATCATAGAGTCCATGGGTTTAGTTCAAGGTGTCAGCCACGAAAGTATGGGGCAGCTTGTCTAGATCGCGTGTCTATGCCTCGAGAGAGGGTAGATATCATATTAGGATCATCTGCCTTAGATAGCTTTAACTGGGATTGCATGAAAGATAGGTTGATCGTTGGTTTCGGTAGTCTTGTGGTGAAACTGAATTCCTAGGACGTTTGTCTTATCGTTAGAACCCGAGTAGTTTATTTACTTTCAGTATTTCATTCCTCATCCACATTCTTTCGTTAGCAAGTTTGATTCCTAGTTCGAGTTTAGGCAGTGTTGCGTAGTCTCTGTGGGATCGACACCTAAAATACTACACACATGCCGTGCACTTGCGGGAGGGGACTACTGTCTACGCGTCTTAGATTAGAACCTAGACTCTTTCTTGCTTTGTTTTTTGTTTTTATTTTTGTTTTCTTTTCTTTCGTTCCTTCTACGTAAATTGTTCTTTGTTTGTCCTTCGCAGAACTTTCAGGTCGACAAAAGATGGATAATCAGAACGGCAATGGACAGATGCAATTACAGGCTCCTCCACCACGTCGTCTAAGGGACTACGTGGTGCCGAACATGAACAACGTGCAAACAGCTATAAGGATGTCTGCTGTTGCAAGAGAGCAGTTTGAGATTAAGCCAGCGATGATGAACATGCTTTATCAGAAGCAATTCATGGGTGGAAACCATGAAGATCCCCATCAGCACCTCATAGACTTCCTCGAACTTTCAGGTACGTTCAAAATTCATGGAGTCTCTGAGGATGCAATCTTGCTGCGTCTTTTCCCCTTCTCTATTGGGGGAAGAGCGAAAACTTGGCTGCAGTCACTCCCAACCGGATCTATCACCTCTTGGAATCAGCTCTGCACACTGTTCCTTTCACGTTTCTTTCCTCCGAGCAAGACGATTCAGATAAGGGGGGAAATCACAACATTCAGATGCAGAGATGGAGAAACGCTATTTGAGGCGTGGGGTAGATTCAAGGATCTTCTACAGTCATGTCCACACCATGGACTTGAGCAGTGGTACGTTATCCAAACTTTTTATAACGGAATTTCAGATGAGCATCGAACGTGGTTGGATAACGCTGCCAGAGGATCATTCATGGATCTGAGCGTCGAGGAGGCATTTGAGCTGATTGATAACCTCGCCATGAATCACACCATGTGGTCCACTCCGAGAGGTATGCCTAATAGCACTCGTCGTTTATATGATCCTAATCAGAATAGAGCTGTGGGTAATGCAGCGAGTGCCATGTACTGTGCAAATTGCGGAGATACGGGGCATGTAGCGTATCAATGCACGGTACATGAGGATTACGAACATGTGAATTATGCCCAGCGGCAAGGGAACACTCAATTCCGGAATTCTTACAACCCGAATTGGAGGAGTCATCCGAACTTGTCATACTGAACGACTCAACCGGTAAGGTATTCGGGATTTCAGCAGTCCCAGCAGCCATACCAACAAAACAACCAGCAATTCCAGCAAGCACAGCAAGCTCCGCAAGCATCTCAACCTCCTCAAGCACCTTCATCAAACCTTGAGGCAGTGATGCTCGAATTTATCAAGAAACAGGAGCAGCAACAATCGATTCAGACCAAATTCAACGCGGATGTGGGGACAGCGATTAGCGAGCTCAAAACTCAGATAGAGTCTTTGAGCAATCATTTGAAGAGTTTAGAGAACTCCATAGCACAGTCTTAGTTTTGATGCTCGCACTAGTTCTTTGAGTTCGACTCTGATATTATACGATCTGTATACTTATGGTAGAATGTTCTACAATTTAAAATTTGATTTAACTACACGTCTAGGCTCGCATCAGCCTTACAAATTGCCTGAGCTACAATGCTTCCTTAAAAGTTTCGACATTGCCAGCTAATGACATTCTCACCAATGTTAAAAACATAACTCGAAATTGAATGTCTCTTATCCGAATCCAAACTGTATTATGAATCATAAAAACTAGTTACGTTGAATTCTCTTTCTTGTGAAAACATAAACTTCGGGTTTAGTGTGCCCTTTATGCACCAAAAGATCCACTTGACCGCCAACAAATTTTCTTCACAAATCTTCCTATAACCTGATCACCAAACCAATGCTATAAGCTAAATAAGGCCATTTACCTATTATTGTGTACATTATACGTTCCAATACATTCACATAAGATGTTGTGTCTAGTTCTAGACCGCAAACCATCTTTCTTTGTGCTTTCCAGTGTGAAATAAACTCCCATTGTAGTTTGAACAAGTTTGGCGTCTGTCATCACAATTGTGTTAAGTGCTTTATGCAAATAATTCCTTTGAGACAATATTAGAATATCTCTTCTTCTATCCCATTCAATGTTTGATAACACTGAAAGTGTATCAATATTAGGATAGGTTTTAGAGTCATCTTCGCTCATATTCTTTGTATACATGTACTTATCCGATATGATTTCGAGCTTCACACACCCGTTTTGTTGGTTTTCAGGTTTTTAGGCGACAAGGCCTAAATGAGCTCAAAATGAAGGATTCCTGATCAAAACCACATGATTTGAAGACATATCTACTCAGAGCCGAGATCGAGCTCCAGAACCCAAAGGAACACCCGAGCAACGAGCGGAAAAGAGAGATTTCAAGGACACAAGGGTGCCCGGTCGGGCACTATTACTCCCCCCGCTCGGGTAAAACCTACGAGGTTTTGTCCACACACTTAACACGACCCGGGCACAAGGCAACGAGATCGGGTAGCTATACCCGATCGGGCGCAAGAAGAATACCCGCTCGGGCTATTAGTCACCCAATTTGCCCCGAGAGTTTACACGACTCGGGCCCGCTTGACCACGCAATCGGATGATGTCCACCCGATCGGGCACCATGAACCAACACGGTCGGGTGGACTGGGCGAGCCTATACCCGACCGGGAAACACCTGTGCCCGAGCGAGCCGCGTATTTCGCAACAACCTAGATCCTGAATTCAAACGAGCGGATTTAATGAACAGAAGAGATCTAGGGCAAGGGGGGCGACGAACAGGGCAAGGAAAGGCTGGAAAAAGATCTGGAAAGGCTCAGGAGGCATCGGAGAAGAAGAGAAGCATCAATCCGTACACCGGTAACACAATAGGGAAGGTCGAGGCATCGAATTCCTTAGGGTTTATCATGTATAGGACTCTGTTATCTTCTGCTTATGTTTCTTCCATGAGTGAGTAGAGTCCCTACTGCGGGTAGGGATATCGGATTCGTGTGTATGAACGATGTTTCACGTTAATGCTTAGTTTTATGAATTCATTCTTGATTTACGGTTCTACACTTAGCAATATCATTCTTACGTTAGTGCTGACCGCTCAACAACATAGGATTTCGAACCTTGCTGGAAGGTTAAGGAACGAATCCGGTTCGCTAAGTTGTAGATTAAGATTGACTAATGAGAATCTAATCGGTCGGTTAGTCATCTTAGGGATAGTGATTGCGATCGTAATGCTGCCATGGTACGTGTTAATCACTGCTGGAAGGTAGGGTTGTACGTATCCATGGTTAGGAGGTTTAGGTTCGGAAGAATCACTCCTCACCGTAGCACATGAATTTCCCGTTGTCAAGAATAGGTTATAGATCTATGATCCTTAGTCCTTCAACTATGCAATTTTCGGTATCTCGTACACCCGTAGTGCTTACCATATCTAGTCTTATCCCCAACCTAGTTTCGTTGTCACCATTAGGATTAGTTTTAGGATCAAACCCCATTCTATCTTCTTTCGTCTTAGTTTAGTTTTGTTCTTAGTTTAGCTGCATTAGTCCCTAGAGATCGACCCTGGTACTACACGATCCGTATACTTGCAGTGAAGTGGTTTAGGAAAAATATAAACTCGTGTTTCCACACGTCAAGTTTTTGGCGCCGTTGCCGGGACTAAAAACGGCTTAGACTAGGAATTAGCTAGATTAAGATCTAGTCATTTCCGGAGTCTTTCTTGTTTGTTTTTGTTTTTGTCTTTGTTTGTTTTGCATTTTTATCGAGTCTTTCTTATCTACCGCGGATTTATGCTAGGTGTTTTGTTTCTTGTTGTGCAGGAGACTTGCATGAGAAGCTCTACCCAGAAACTTCTCATCTACGATCCCGAAGTCGAACGCACACTTAGAAGCCTGCGCAAGAAAAGGGGAATCGGAATAGTTGTATCCGAATCCGAGGTAGAAGGAACGAGCTACCACGAGCAACACGACTCTGAGGAGGAAGATACATACAGATCAAGCATCGGAGAAAACACAAGTATTCCCGATATGGCTGCTGCCGACGAGACTTATGGAGCATACACTGCTCCTAAGCACACGCAATTACTTTCGTGCATGGCCCGCACGATTGATACACAAGTTGAGCTGCAACCAACTTTTATTCAGATGCTCAACAATTCGGCTTTTCGTGGAATGGAGAACGAAGACCCGAACTCCCACCTTACGGACTTCAAGATGCTATGTAGCACGACTAAGGTTGGAACGGGAGTCACTCGAGAGGATCTCTATCTGATGGCGTTCCCATGCTCACTCAAAGATGCGGCACAACGTTGGATCTTCAACTTGCCGGCTGCATCTATCACGTCATGGGATGATATGGGACAAAGGGAGAACTTAATCGAGAGCATGGCTAGGGAAGGAGGCAAGAAAGTGGGGGAGTACAATCGCAACTACCCATCGAAGGCTGCAGTAAATGAGCTTGGTACCGCCAACCCGGAGTTAACGGATCTAAAACAACAAGTTGGCGAGATTCACCGGATGATTGCTGGACTACATGTGGATCGACATGACTCATCCGTTGGCCAAGGGATAGAAGAAGTGAATTATGTCTCCAATCGGGGATATCAACAAGGCTACATCAAGAGCCACCCCAACCTCTCATACGGTAACACGCACAACGTAGCAAATCCACAAGACTTTCAACCGCGGATGATGGCGAGAAACCCTAATCAATGGTTCCAACCGAGAGGTAATGGTCAAGACTATGGGTACCAGCAACGTGCACAATCCTCGAGAGTTTCCGACATTTTATCGATGCTCCAAACGATGCACCAAGAGCAAAAGAGTGCACTTGGAGGGATTAGAGCTGAGCAAGAGGACATGAAGAAGAGGATGGATGGTTTTCAAACGCATTTGAGACTTCTAGAGACGCAAGTGGCACAATTGGCCCAAGGTTCAAACCGGCAACCCGGACAGCTTCCCGGGAAGCCCGAAACGAACCCCCGCGAGCAAGTGAACGCCATTTTCCTAAGGAGCGGGAAAAGAGTGGGACAATCTATGCCACCCACGGCTGAGAGAGATGAGTCTAAGAGCGATAAGCCGTAGAAGAGAAGGCAACCGACGAGGAGAAGGAGTTACCCTACATAGCTCCTCCCCCGAGAGTTCCACCAATGCCTTTTCCTCAGCGTCAAATTCAAAAGAGGCAAAGTGACGAGACGCAATTCTTCCAATTCGTAGACCTCTTGAGGAAGCTACAAGTCACGATTCCCTTCTATGACGCTCTCACAAAGATTCCTTCTTATGCCAAGTTCCTCAAAGACATCAGCACGAGGAAGAGGATCGTGGACAAAGAGATGGTAATGGTTACAAACTCTCTTATCCAACCGCCTACCATGGTCGAGAAGATGCCCGATCCAGGTAACTTCGTCATACCTTGTAAGATCTACGATTATGATATTGAGCATGCGCTAATTGACATTGGAGCGAGTGTGAGCTTGCTACCATTATCTCTTGTTAAAAAGCTCAATAGGGTAGCAGATCTTCAACCCACGAGGATGCAAATAACATTAGCTGATCAATCTGTCCGTACTCCCGTGGGTGTCTTGACGAATGTTGCGGTCCAAGTGGGGGAATTTTGGTTCCCCGCGGACTTTGTTGTTGTTGACATGGAGATCAATCCGAAGATCCCCGTCATATTGGGACGACCATTCCTCAACACAACAAAGATGGTCATCTACTGTGCTGAAGGAAGATTGGTGATGAAGTTCGGGGACGAGTCTATCGAGTTCAAACTCGACGAGGCGTTGAACAAGCTCTTCATAACCGAACCCGCAATGAATGTCACCGCAACAAATGCATCAATGGAGGAGCCTAGACAAGCGTGTGAGGACACTCATCCGAAGGATACACAGTTGTCCCAGTGCACAGAGGTAAAGTATCACTCACAGGTAAGATCGGATGTTTTCACGCAGATAGAGGAGAAGCCGAATATCATTCGGCAAGGAACCCACCCGATCGTGCAATCCACTACACCCGATCGGGCAGACAGACATTTTGGCGATCCGATCGCGCAACATCAGCGCCCGAGTCGTGCAATACCTACGGGGGTAATTCCTCAACCTAATCACCCGAGCGGATGGTTGCGTGAGCCTGATCGGGCAGGTAAGATGGATGAGGACCCGCACGGGCAGATCCACAGCCCGACTCGTGAACACCCTACGGGGGTAATTTGCACAACAAATACCCGATCGCATTCTCAGAGTACCCGATCGGGCAACTATGGGGAACCAACCGCCGCACGTGATAAGCGATACTTCAACGCGGGGAACGGTTCCTAAGTCACGCGCATCATCTCCAACATCTTCAGTGGCAAACATATCTTCCTACCCAGCATGGAACACTGAAGAAACGATCAAACTCAACCGGTTTATTAAGAGATGCGGGAAAGGCACGAGTTCGGGAGGTACGGATCGAGGATTGCATCTGCGAAGTCCACCCGGTTTTGGACCCAAGCTCATCGATCATAGAGAAGACGGAAGAGGCATACCTCCTCTATCTGTGTCCACCAGCGTATGAAGATGCCATGGTCGAGCTAAAGACCTTAAACAAGCGCTTCTCGGGAGGCAACCCGAGCATATCCCTTTAATGTTTTTGATTTTCGTATTTTCGGACTCATTTCTCATTTTTCATTTCAGACAATTTTTCTAGGAATTAGGAAGTTAGAGATTCATGGTTATTGCTGTATTGTTTTCCT
>CM071873.1:18633805-18646831 GCA_036759665.1 Gynandropsis gynandra
ACCTAGACTATTGTTCACGATTCGACAAAGTCGCACAATAATGACTAAAGCTCGACAGTTCATGCTAGGTATCCATCCGTTTATCCTAAAAAACAAAAATTCAGCGTCTAATCCTAATCATCTAATCCTAATCACATGTCAATACTCGACGAGTACTCCCCCAGACTTAAATGAAACACCGTCCCGGTGTTCAAAAACCTAAGAGGATATCGCAAACAAAACAAGAGTCGGAACGTGTGCACCTTGTATAACTTCCAATCCCGGTTTTGTGTCTCCTCCTCAAGGATGATATGGACGTTGAAGAACCTGCGAAAAAGATTCACACAATCCAAAAAGAGGAATACGATCCTACCAAGTACATCAACATGAAAAGAAAAAGAATAGTCCGAAAGAAAATGAAATGAAAAATGAAATAGTCGGGTTGCCTCCCGATAAGCGCTTGTTTAAGGTCTCGAGCTTGACCAAATGCCACCCATTAGGTGGACGTCCTCGACCTCGTTGCGTTTGTAGTGTCTCGCGTGCATAGTGTGTTCGATAGGGCGCGGCACGCGGATTAGTGGAACTCCTTTGTGGTGAAGGCTTCATCTTCACCTTGGGTATCTTGTCAACATCCCAATTGTGTGCTGGACGTTGGGTGTAGCTTCGCGGCATTTCGGGATCGTTCATGTACTGATTTGAACCGCGTTTAGCGAGTGTTGCGTGGAAGTCTCGTTCGGTTGATTACTCTTTCTTTTCATTATCAAGTTGCTCGTTTAGTACCTTGTATGAATCTTCTCCAGCTGCTAAGAGATTCATATCTAAGGAATCCGTATTCTGAATTTCGTCACAAACTTCCTCGGCTAAACTCTCAAATATGCCTTCGGGGAACACAAAATCGATGACACATGGTTGCTCAAGTGTGTCCACCAGGCTGAACTCTTCTTCCATCTCGGGTTTCGTCATATGCTTATCAATGTCCATAGCCTTATCCTCTCCCATGTTAGATTCATCTCCTTTTTCGCTTATTGAGGGATTTGGCTGATCTACTTTCTTCATGCATTGACGCTGCGGGAATGGCAAAGGAGGTGGTCTCGGTTCCGGTTTTACATACTTTGGCTCCTCTTCCTCCTCAAGCTTCTCCTTAAGCTCATCGATATCCAATTCCGCTACTGTGATAGTTGCTTCACCCCTTTCAAATATTGCAGTAGGCTGATCCACCGTCAAATAATCCCTTGGAAAAATTTCGTTGACATGCTCACGAAGATCCGTTTCTAAACTTCCCGATAGACCCTCTTGTGGTCCAGGGGAACTTGCAGCAAGTTGTGCCAAGAAATCACCGTAGGTTTGCATTGTCGTCTCTACAACCCCGTTATTCATGTCTCTAAAACGCGTTTGATCCTCTCTAATCTCGTTGGTTTGATCTTTTTGTACTTGTAAGATTTGAGCAAGCATAGACATAATATCGGAGTTAGCCTCTTGTTGTGGAAGGGGATGATGTTGTGCATTGAGCATACTATCGGTGTTCCTATACGGGAAATTCGCATGATCGTTCCATCCATGATTGTATGTATTCCCGAAAGGCTGATTGTAATTCTCGTAGATCTCTTCTTCATACCCCCATACTTCTTGCTCCCATGATTGCTCCGAGTAATATGGACGGTATGAGTTAGATAGCATATGACGAGGTTCGGAAAGTTGATAATTCATTTCAGCTATATCGGCTCTCCAAGAGTTGATGTTGTTCATGTTACCTCGCAAAATAAAGAACAAAATTCGATTAAGCTCCGAGAGGTAAACAAGATATACAAAAGACTTGTCCACTATCTAGCATGCATATACCAATGTATCCATTGCGCATCTTACATACATAGACGCATTACGACCGCTATCCTAATCCCTAGATCCAATCGATTGACCTGGCGTAGATTTTAAACCGATTAAACCCTAAATCATGGCTAAATTCCAAAGTCTAATGCCCTGGTGTAGATTTATTAGACTTCTAACATCATCAATCAAGTGGAGTACAAGTATTGAATCATTAAGATCAACCATGAAATCTGAAAACATGATCAAATACCGAATTCATTCATATCGAGTGGCGTACAAGTATGAAAGCATTAAGATCCACCATTCATTAAGCACAAGACTTCATTACATGTTGGCAATACTCTCTAACCTATGGCAATAGATCTACTTGGACATGAACTCAGGAAACGAAACACAAAAGAAATCTAAATTCAACATAGAAAGAGAATAAGAATGCTCCCTATTCATCAACCGATGTCTTCAATAGATCCTTCATGCTACGGATCCTTCATTCCGTCCGTCTCCATCCTTCCAAGCGTGTCTTCTATGGCTCTGAATCGTCCTTGAGTCCCCCCCCCTTTCAATTTGGTTCGAATCCCCTTTTTATAGATCTGATTTCTCATGATTTGACTGTTCTAAATCTAGAGAATTTGTTGAGAAAATCAAGGGCCCGATCGGTTTTGTTCAATTGAATGGTTCGATAGGTTATAGATTTGTGCGTAATGCCTTCATACGTTGTTGATTTCATGCTTGAATAAGACTAGATCTATTCTACTGAGATTAGGCACGTTTGAGGGAGATTAGAGATTCGTCTAGGCTTGGGAGAGTCAGGCTTGAGTCTCGTGAATGAACCTTTGATTGAATTAGATTAATGAGAATCTGACTGATCGATTAATCTATTTAAGAACAGTAATAATCGTGGTAGAATTCCCATTGTTCTTAATACATCTAGAAGTTTCGCGCTACATAGGGATATGGGTGACGTTGATTCCTAGATAGAGGATTTAGGCTTGGGAGAGTCATTTCCGTTTATAGAGGTTGAGTTCCCATCCGACATTAGAGGTTGAATTCCCCATCTTTCTTCATGCATCCAGAAGTTCCGCACTACATAGGGATATGAGTGACGTTGATTTCCTAGGTAGAAGATTTAGGCTTGGGAGAGTCATTTCTAGCATTAGAGGTAGAGTTCCCTACTGTTCTTAACGCATCTAGACGTTCCGCGCTACATCAGGAGATCAGTGACATTGATTTCCTAGGTAGAGGATTAGATATTAGTTCCCCATCGATTCATACAAACCGACTTTATGATCCTTAGAAACATCTATTGCATGTTCTGGTATTCCCGAAGCCCATGGTACTCTATCTTGTTGAGTCTAGCTTCGTCATCCTTTATTATCTTTACTTTCCCATTTCATAATCTTATATTGATCGATCTTCTTCTCTTGAATTCTTAGTTCTAACTCTGCACTCAGTCCCCTGAGTTCGACCCTGGTACTACACGAACTGTATACTTGCGGTAGAGTGGTCTTGGAAATACTTAAAACCTCTTATTTCGACCATCATCCGCAATAACGCCTATGAGAATGGAAGGATCTATAAAGAGCACACAAAGAAATGGCATGACAAGCACATCCTCCCATGCTCATTCAAAGTTGGTAATTAGATACTTCTCTTTAATTCCCGCTTGAGATTGTTTCCAAGGAAACTCAAGTCACGATGGTCGTGGCCCTTCACTATAAAAGGCGTCTCACCACATGGAGCCGTAGAATTGGATAAGGGAAATGGGGGATCATTCTTAGCTAACGCGCAGAGATTGAAGCCATACTATGTTGATCGCGTAGAGGACGGAACAGGCATACTCCCTCTTTCCGATCCCACACACGTCTAAAGTATAAGGGTCAAGCTAAAGACCATAAACAAACGCTTCTCGGGAGGCAACCCAAGCTTCGTATCTTTATCCTTTTCCTTCTTATCTCTTTTCCTTTTAGTTTCTGCTCTCGAACTCTTTTTAAGACATGTATATTTTTCCAGGATTTAAGTGATTTTCATGATTATGTGCTGCCTGTTTTTCGTTGTGGATTTTTTTTAATGCAGCACAGCACGTGCGGGCTGAGCAATATACCCTCCACATGCTACACTCTACCCACGTGGGCTAGATCACATGCCATGCATGGCCTAGGTCAGTCTACAGAGGTAAGTATAGATTTCGAGTAACCCGAGCCACTTTAACCCTCACAAATTAATCCGCTCGAGCGTGCATCAACCCTTGAATCCTCTCATCGCCAACCGACACTCCTCCATGCCATGCCCTAGGTCAGTCTACAGAGGTAAGTATAGATTTCGAGTAACCCGAGCCACTTTAACCCTCACAAATTAATCCGCTCGAGCGTGCATCAACCCTTGAATCCTCTCATCGCCAACCGACACTCCTCAAACTACCGTCACCGCCGTTGCTTCCCCCCGACCCCTTCACAGACGAACCCCTCGGCCGAAAACTCGAAATCTCTCCCTCTCTCTCCCTGTTCTCTTTCAAAATTCTCTCAAATCCTTCGAATTCTTTGACTAATCCAGGTATTTTCAAGAACTACTTTATGTTTTTGACCTATTTGGACTAGATTTAGGCCTGCTTGGAAGAATTTTGGTTGATTTTTCTATGGATTGCGGCTCGAATAAGGATTTCCAGGTCACGATTTCACGACCAACCTGCGCGGACTAGGGTTAGAACTCACGCAGGTACCTTGATTCAGCACATTGTCCCCGTACAGACCCTGAGTGGCCCCGAGTCAGGGGAAATTTTCTGGAAATACAGCCCGAGCGGGTTACACATTCTACCCACGTGGGCTGATGCAACCAGTCAGCCTAACCATTTCTATCTCTTTGACTGTTTTATAGATGATTCCTAAATTGTTTAAGACCTTAAAAGAAAGACGAGCTGACTATGATCCGGAGGAGGGATGGCTCGTACAACCGGACGCCATCACGGAGCTAACTCCGTATACACCCATCACCAAGTCCCATCGGCAATACAACTACCTTTCTGTCCAGCCACACATCAAAATTCAATGAGTTGTTGCCCCACATTCAGCCGTCCCGCTTCTTATCCACGGAAGCTATGCGTGCTCTTCACATCGAAGAGCAAATCAACAATATGTTTCACACAATGGAGTGGAGGGGATTGCGGACGGCAAGGGAGTACACATACCGCTACCTAACTGCAGAATTTGTGGCATCTTACAACGCCTTCTTCCCCGAGTCAGGGGACCCGGACAAGGTGTTTATGGAGTTCCGTCTGCTGGGACAGAACTATCGCCTCAGCGCAGTGCAGTTTGGTTTTGTGCTAGACATCCCGTTTAGTGCACACGCCAAACTGTCGGGATTTGATAAACAACAACAAACAGAGTTCTGGAGCTGGATGGCATATGGGAACTATTCCAGAACGAAGTCCAAGGCCAGCCACATACGCCATCACACCCTCACGTACTTCCACTATTTACTAGTCTCCTCCATCTTTGGCAAAGGAGCACAGAGTGGAGTAAACCACACACAGCTGGGGTACTTGAAGCACGCGGTCCACTTAGATATTGATGGCGATGACTGGGAGATTGGCGATGTTGACTTGGCATCCATGATTATGCAGCATTTGTTAGACATCGCCACCGACAAGGGCAACAAGGAAATCGAAGATTTATTGTGGCAGAGTGGTCACGATGATAGCTCGGAAGCTCGGGATTGACCTCAGTATTCTGACAGAAGATAAGATCGATGAGGTGCCTGAGCTCAACCTCTAGAACCTCAGACACCGACGGGCCATATCTAACAATCCAAGGAGGATCATCTGGAGCTACCGGGATGAGTATGGTCAAACCTTGGAGGTCGACCTCGACCAGATTCATATGCCCGAGCATGACGAGGAGGGCTTGCGATACATGATCGATCAACCCATAGGCCACCTTGGTCCACAACCGAATGAGGTGGACCCAGCTCAAGCAACTGCACCAGAACCAGGGATATCCCAATAGCGCAGCCGGCGTGCTTCTCCTCAAGCTAGTGCCCGACCTCAATATCACGGACATTGTTCTAACTTTCCTTCTATGGAGAATCGATACCAATACTTCATGGCGGATCAGAGATGGGACCTCGAGGCAGCGAGGTACCCAGAGCAGCACCAGTTCCATGAGCAATCCATTCAGCACTCATACTGCATCGCGGAGCCCGTTCAACGATTCCAGCAGCTAAGTATGCAACACTTCTCGGAGCCGTACGTCCCAATCCCTCTAGACTACCACACGGGGGCATTCCCTACCATCCATACCTCCCATGTGAGCTTCAGCCGTTCTATTATCCACCGGAGCAAGGGACTTCCGCACAGCCAGCAGACCCTCTGGCCACCTTCGGTGGAGAGGAAGAGGACTAGTCTATCTTTCTTTCCTTTTTCTTTTTGATGTGGTGAAACACGAGTTATATATTTTCCTAGACCACTTCACCGCAAGTATACGGATCGTGTAGTACCAGGGTCGATCTCTAGGGACTAAAGCAACCTAAAGCTAAGAATAAAACTAAACTAAGACAAATGGAGATAGATAATGATGTGGTCCTAAATATCTAAAGCTAAACTAAGTGGTGACAACGATACTAGGTTGGGGTAAACTCGGATATGACGAACACTATGGGTGTCGGGATACCGGGAATCGTATGGATGAAGCAACTAAAGATCATAAACCTATTGACTTATCTTGACAACGGGAAATTCATGCCGTAAGGTGAGGAGTGATTCTTCCGAGCCTAAACCTCCTAACCATGAGTACGTGCAACCCTACCTTCCAGCAGTGATTAACCCGTACCATGGCAGCTTTACGAACGCAATCCTAATTCCTAAGTCGACTAACCGACCGGTCCTAATTCCTAAGTCGACTAACCAACCGGTCAGATTCTCATTAGCCGAACTTAACCTACAACCTAACAGGTCCGGATTCATCCTTTAACCTTCCAGCAAAGTCTGAAATCCTATGTTACTGAGCGGGCATCACTAGTGTAAGAGTGATAATGTTAAGTGCAGAATCGATAATCAAGATAAAATCAATAGATCTAAGCATTAAAGCAAATCATTGTTCATCCGTTACAATCCGATATCCCTAACCCATAGTTGGGACTCTACTCACTCATGGAGAATACAGAAAACGAAGATAACATAACCCTAAACTCTAGGAAACTCGATGCCTCGACCTTCCTTATCGTGTTACCGATGTGAGGATTGATGCTTCTCTTCTTCTCCAACGTCTCCCGAGCCTTTCCTGATGTTTTCCAAGCCTTTCCTTGCCCTGTACGTCGCCCCCCTTTGCTCTAGATCTCTTCTGGTCTATAAAATAGGTCGTTTGAATGCAAGATCTAGGTTGTTGCGAAATTCACGGCCCGCTAGGAGCACCACTTTTGCCCGATCGTGCAAAGGCTCGCCCGGTCGTGTACTCCATTCATGCCCGATCGGGCAAACTCTCGGGGATATTTGGGATGAGTTAACGCCAGAGCGAGCATCCTTGTAGCGCCCGATCGGGTAAGACTACCCGATCTCGTTGCCTTCGTGGCCAGGTCGTGCAAGGTGTACAGATAAAACCCCGTAGGTTTTACCCGAGCGGATGGACTATGGTGCCCGACCATGCACCCTTGAAACCTTGAATTTCCTCTTTTCCGCTCGTTGCTCGGGTGTTCCTTTGAGTTCTAAGGCTTGATCTTGGCTCTGAGTGGATTTATCTTCAAAGTACGTGGTTTTGCTCAGGAATTTATCTTTTTAAGCTCATTTAGGCCTTGTCGCCTAAAAACCTGCAAACCAACAAAACGGGCGTATGTAACTCATAATCGTATCGGATATGTAAACCTAACTATGAATTATATGCGAAAATGGCACTAAAACCTAACCTAAAATTGATACACTTTCAGTGTTATCACTTTTCTTCTTCATTTTTCTTTTTTTTTTTGCTTTATGAAACTTAATTTTTTTCTTTTTTGCATTTATGTACACTCTATCAGACATTCTGAGGTATTATTTTCTTTTCTATGTTGGATTGCATTACTCGAATCACAGATTCTTCAACGATAATACTCACAATAAAGTAGAAATGTATAACATCCAGTTGTACCGGAGACCTAGTATGATACAACAAACATTAGTCATCTTTGCGCAACTTTGTCGAATCGGGAACAAAAGCCAAGGTTTGCTGAAAAGGACTTATAGGTACCGACTAATCTAGTAGTTGTGCATGAATCGTTGTCTCATAGTTCTATTCCGTCCCTAGGTTTCGGTCCCACGTGTCTATATCTCTGTGTATATCATTCTCTTTGCTAAGTGAGATACCTTTTAGAATTTTTATTTTTATGAATCCATGCACTTACACTCCGCTGTCAATCAATAGAATAAACTTTTAACTATTTTCGTCTTATTTTGACATGAGTGCATCGATCTCGATGGTTCGGATCTAAGTGGTGGGTTGAGGCGCTTTTCTACGTCCTAAGGGTTTGAGATGATCTTCACTCTACTAAGGTTATAAGACCTTGTGAGTGTGCAAATGGGCAACCTGGGTCTAAGTAGAAAAAAACAGAAGATGAAAAATATCTTTAGGAATAATTTCTCACGTATGCATGACAAATTTGGTTTGGAGATTGCTTAGATGTTGTCTAGGGGGTAGTGAAATGAACTTTGGCGATGTGTGGAATTGCATGGCTCGTGTCTTTCGGTCGATAGAAGTCTGAACTAGGTTCACCTAACTCTATGTTCGTGTGATGCGTTGTTGTGCATGATGACTGATTAATCGAAAACTTTGTGCTAGTATCCGGTTGTTTTTTAACTCTTCTTGTGCTTAGCCTTAGTTTTGTTTGAGGACAAACAAAGGTTCAAGTCTAGGGGAGTTTGACAACACGTAATGTGTGTTAGTTTTAGGCTAGCCATTTATATCATTTTCCCATAGTTTGCATAGCACGAGTTACAAAACCAACACGAACGTTCTCTATGTACTCCTTTTTGTTAATTTTCAGGGTTTAAGGTGAAAAGGCCTAAACGAGCTTTAGAATGTCAATTCCTAGATTCAACCGCACATACTGGAAGCTACAAACCACTCGGAGTAAATTCAGGCCACGGAACCAAATGGAACACCCGAGCATCGAGAAAAAAGGAGCAAGTACACGAAGTTAACTCATCCCACGCGGGCTTGGAAGAGGCCCCTGCGTGGGCTGCATCCAGTAGAAGTTTGAGCTCGACCTCTGCTGACTATCAACCCGTGCGTGCTGGAACCTTAGCCCGTGCGGGATGCGACCCAAGAAAACTTCACACGCCTCAGGCTGGAAGAGAACCGCTCAGATTGGACAAACATGATGACCCCGCACGGGGCAGATATCTTAGCCCACGTGGGCTGCGTTTCTAGCGAATGTTGCACGACCTGAGGAGGCAAGCAGCCCACTCGGGCTGATTGATACATATTGAGCCCGCGCGGATTGAGCACGTAGCACGTGCGGGTGCCCTTTTTAGGACCTAACTGATTGAAGGTTAGAACGAAAAATGAAAAGAAAAGGGGGCAGCTGATGATTGCAGACAGAGGCTCAGACTAGAAAAGAGACCGGAAAACACAAGGAGAAACTCAGGAGAAGTTGGAGAAGGAGAGAAACAACAGTCCGGACTCCAGTAACGAGATAGGGAAGACCGAGGAATCGTATTTTTCACTCTTTATCATGTCTAGGGTTAATTTCTCTTGTTTTACATATAGATATTGATCTGGGAAATATCAGAGTTTTATATTTCCTATACCACTCTACCGCAAGTATACGATTCGTAATTTAACCTTCCAGCTAAACACGAATTCTTAGGTTACGGAGCGGGCAACACTAGTATGAAATGTTTACGATGTTGATTGTAAAACCAAATATCAAGAAAGTTTCAATAACTCTAAGCATTAACGCATGATTCAAACATCCATTACAAATCCGTATCCCTAGCCCATAGTTTGAAATCTACTCACTCATGGCTTCTATTGTCAAACAAGAGAAAACAACCATAGACATGATAAAAACTAGGAAATACGATTCCTCGATCCTCCCTATCTTGTTACCGAAGTCTGGATTGATGTTCCTCTCCTTCTCCAGCTTCTCCTGAGTTTTTCCAGATTGATTTCAGGCCTTTCCTTGCCCTAGTCGTTGCCCTCTTGTTACTGGAACTGATTCCGCTTTCTCTTTTGCTCGAACACTTAAAACATGTTGTTGGGAGAAAGGCATCCCACGCGGGCACATGTTTCACCCTGTCGTGCATCCTTCAGCTCGAGCGTGTAGAGACTCAAGCCCGAGCGGGTAAAGTTACCCGGCCACGTGCTCTCCATGCCCGAGTCATGTTTCATCTTCGGGTCCTTGCAGTCCAAGGTGCAGCCCGAGCGGGCTCCTTACAAAACCCGAGCGGGCTAAGCTACCTGATCATGTTCTTTTCATGTCCGAGTCGTGTGAAGTTTCCTGGAATTTTCTGCGTAACTTTTGCCCGAGGGGGTTCTCTTCCATGCCCGAGTGGGCAATGTTCAGTTACTGTTTCCGCTCCTTTCCCTTGATGCTTGGGTATCCCATTTGGTTCAGTGGCCTGAATTTTGCTCCGAGTGATTTGTAGCTTCCAATATGTGCGGTCGAATCCAAGAATTTGCATTTTAAAGCTCAGTTAGGCCTTGTCGCCTTAAAACCTGAAAATCAACAAAGAGGGCGTATATAAAGAACATTCGTGTCGGATTTGTAACTCGTGCTATATAATCTATGCGAAAATGATGCAAATGTCTAGCCTAAAACTGATACACACTACGTGTTATCAAACTCCCCCAGACCTGAACCTTTGTTTGTCCTCAAACAAAACTAGAGCCAAGCATAAGAAGAGTCCAACAACAACGGATACTAGCACGAAAATTCGAAGGATTAGTCATTATGCAAAACAACGCGTCACATGAACGTAAGCCTAAGCTCACCGAGTTCAGACTTATATCGACCAAAAGTCACGAGCCATGCAATCCTACCAATAATCTAAGTCTATTTCACACCCCTAGATAACATCCAAGCGATCATACCAATTCCCTAAGCTTTTGATATCATTAAACACATTTTTCTCGTTCTTATTCTTTTTTTTTGTAACTTAGAGCCACGCTTGGTTTCTAGGACGTCGAAGTCGAGGAGGGATGGCTTTCTACTTAGACCCAGGTTGCCTATGGCACACTCATAAGGTCTTGTAACCTTAGCGGAGTGAAGAGGTGTGTTATTGAAGAACATTTTTCTCTCTCTTTTTTTCTAAAGATTACGCATCAACTCTAACCCTTAGGATGTAGAATAACACCTCAACCCACTACTTAGACCCAAACTATCGATCTCGATGTACTCATGTCAATGTAAATCTGAAATAATTAGAAACTTATCCAAGGTGACAGCGGAGTATAAGCGTGTGGAATCTAATAATCCATGAACGGTAAAAATATATCAAACAAGCAAGGGATAAACGGTATACACAAGGATATGGATACTTGGTACTGAAACCTAGGAGGTGAATGCAAGGGATAATACACAAGGATATGGATACTTGGTACTGAAACCTAGGAGGTGAATGCAACTATTGATCATGGTTTCAAGCACAACTACTCGAATAATCGGCATCCAAAAGACTTCTAAGCAAACCTAGACTATTGTTCACGATTCGACAAGGTCGCAAAATAATGACTAAAACTCAAAAATTCGTACTAGGTATCCATCTGTTTATTCCTAATCCTAATCGTAACCGCAAATATGTCACTCAAAGAAATCATATCACTCAAAAGAGTATCCCCCCCAGACCTGAACAGAACACAGTCCCAGTTTTTTGAAATCTATTAGAGATACCTGCATGCCAAAACTCGAGAGAAGATAAAATAAAAATGAGAATGGGTACACCTAGTGTATTTTGCTTTCTCGCGTTTGTGATACATCCGGATGTTATACTCTCTTACTCTATTGCGGGTGTTATCGCGAAGAACCTGTGATAAGAATCATGCAACGTAAAAAAGCAAATAGGAAATAAAATAGGAAAATGCTCTCTAGGGAGATTCCTAGGGTGATTTCCGGCGAGCTTTCCGGCGACCGTTACTAGGGTTCCGGCGAGTTTTTCCGGCGGCGTTCTAGGGTTCCGACGAGTTTTTCCGGCGCATCTTCTTAAGTAGCAAAATACGACAAACCAAAGAAGCAGCTCAGATTTGGCAAGTTTCACGTTAAGCTGGTCTCGATCCTCCTAGGGCTCCTTGGAGCTCATTGGAGCTCGAATCCGCCGGAATCTACAGATTCTTGGCCGGATTTTGGTCTTCAGTTACAGGCGCTGCGGTTCTTGGTTCTTGGCAAACTTAGGTTAGGTTCTTGAAGGGTTCGGTTAGGATTCTTGGGTCTGCAAGGTTTCTGGTTGTTCAAGAACTTAGTTCGACTCGTGTAGCTTGGTAGCTTCTGCTGTCTGGTTTGTTTCCGTGCAGGTGGAGCTTCAGGTTGTGTGAGTGTATTGCGGATTCAGGGTGCAGATTCTAGTCCGAGTCGACCGACTGGTTTCTGGGTTCTTGTTCGACCCAGGTTCTTGTTCGAAGTCGACTAGTGCGGCAGTCTTTTGTCCGAGTCGACTGGTTCTTGGTGCGTCTGTGAGAGTTTCTGGCTGCGGTATCAGGGTGCAGTTCTTGTTGAGTCGACTGGTTTCTGGCACTTGTTCGAGGCTGGTTTCTGGTTTGAGTAGGCTGGTTGCGGCTGGTTCCTGTCCGATAGACTGGTTGCGGCTGCGAGAGTTTCTGGGTTCTTGCTTGAATCGACTGGTTGCTGGTCCTGGGCTCTTGTTCGTTCGACAGGCTTCTGGGTTCACGGTTCTGGTCAGCAAAGGCAAAGGCTATTGGCAGATTGGAGCCTACCAGTTTGATTCTGGAAGTGGAGAATCTGAACACCCCAAGTTCCTACGTGCACGGTCTGGTTTTGCCTGAGAGGTGCACGGCTTGAAGGCTGGACGGTACTTAAGTCCGCCATTATGGGACGGAGGAGAGGAACACCAGCTTCCTCAACAGTAGTAGACGCTTCAAACATGGCTAAAACTCAAGTAAAGGAGATGGACCAAGACAATTCTGGTTTGGTTGCAAAGGGAAGTGTTGAGGCGATTGAAGGCGTATGCAACTCGGAGACAGCCCGTGTGGCTACGGAAAAAGACGCTGCTGGCACTACACCAGCCACTCTTATGGCCACCCAAAA
>CM071873.1:18708963-18724047 GCA_036759665.1 Gynandropsis gynandra
ACCCTTCCGACCATTTGCGACCCTTCCGACCATTTGCGACCCTTCCGACCATTTCGACCCTTTCGACTAGTCTTTTCAATGTCAGACTACTGCTTTTTCCATGTTCTAGCTATGCTTTTTATTTTACCAATGCCACATTGAAGACCTATATTAAAGGTTCTTTCATGTGTCAATACATGCACCTTGGTCATTCTTTGTAATTATTATCTTTTTGGATTTTAGGAGTCCATTTATTTTTCGTTATAAATAGAGGAGGAAAACTCGTAAAGCTACAACAAGCACCAAATCATCTCTTGTTTCGAGTCTTTCATTCTCTCAAAAGGGCGATTTCTAACATCTAACCCTAAATTCTCTGAAAAATCCTTGTTACCTTTGTGACCGTTAAGGTCACATGGTCGACCCAGGGCATCGTGCTGTCTATTTGTTACTCAATGTCTTGGTAATCGTCAGACTCAGTCTGTATGCAGATACACATACACATAAGTACTTACAACTTGGATGGAGGACTTTGTGATGTATTTGCACTACATAAGGTCTTGGTAATCGGTGGACTCAGACATCCGCGTTACCTAAGGTCACGGTTGGAGGTCATTTGCTACCGTGGAACTCACCATACATGACTCAAAGTCCGAAATGTCAATGGAGCATTTCTTGCGGGGAAGGGCTCTGATGAGTCATTAATCTTCGGCAAATTTGACCTTTTTTTTCTTTCCTTTTTTTTCTCGAACTTCTTTTCGCCTTTTTCTTTTGCTTCAACTTTTTTCTTTCCTTTTTTTAACCGTTGTGACTTTTGAGACCTTATGTAACCTTAGGTAACTCTTGTGACCTTTGTAACCTTTGAGACCTTATGTAATCAATATTTAAACGTTGAAAATGTCTTATTTTGCATCTATTGTTCGTAAGATTATGATCCAATAAGACCCGTTATGCGACGCTCAATCGGATTAAATTATAATCAGGTTTAAACGGGTACGACTCATGCGACCACACATATGACCTGTAATACAATCTTTGAAAATATTATACGGAAAAGGAAATATAATATCGCATAATATTTACAATCTTCGAAAATAATTCTGATTTAAATAAGATATCAGAAAATATCCAGAATATCTCATAGAATATCATCAGAATAACTTTTGTGACCTTTGTAACCCATGGACGACTCATGCGACCACATAATACCCTTGTTCGACTCATGCGACCTATGCGACTCGGTGCGACTTGTCGTTTTGCTGTCAGACTCCTGTCTTGCCACCAATGTGACCCATGCGACCCATGTGACCCTTTGCAGTCCGAATCTTTTCTGCCGACCCATTTGACTTGTCCTTTTGCGAACAGATAAGACCCTTCTACGACTCATGCGACCCTATATGACCACATATGACCCATGGACGACTCATGTGACCAAACATTACCCATGGACGACTCATGTGACCAAACATTACCCATGGACGACTCATGCGACCAAACATTAAGCATGGACGTCTCATGCGACCACATAAGACCCTTGTACGACTCATGCGACCCTTTGTACAATAATAGTAAATCCACAAAAACATCGATACTAACAATAATACATTCTATTGAATAATAGTTAAAAAAACCAACCAAAAACAAACATTAATTTTGTTGTTCAAATGAAGTTCAACCAAATACAAAAACCAACCAAATACAACAGAATTCAATCTATGAAGATTATAGGGGCAAGCAGTAGACAAGGTACATCATCGAGAATGGCTTCCAGTTCGACTTTGAGGGTACAACCGACGTTATAGCCATTATCTTGACAAAACTTTGTCCAGCCCCTGGTGATGCTAGCGCCATTGCGTTTCACGGGCCTTAGATGTGCCTCCCAAATGTTTGTGTAATGGGTTATCAGATCAACCTTACTTCATCTACCGCAAAGACCATTCGACCTCGCAAACTCTATCGGAAGTGTCTGCGATAACCGAATAAATTTACAACAACGTCAAACTAATGCATATATGATGATGATAATCGAATAAATTGGTTTGAGTTCACTTACCACTGCATCTCTGGCCAGATTTGAACGCGTGACTGGTACTGTGAAAATCCTCTCTTCAGAAGAAGATGACCCTGACATCGAATCGCCGTCACCAGTCGTTTGCATTTTCGGCAATATGATGATGATGATGATGATGAGAGTTAGAGAGAGAGTTTCGTTATTAGAAAAAAGGAAACGGCTAGAATACGAATCGCCGTCAGATAGAATTCAAAAAGTTTTTTCAAATTTTCGTGAAAAGTTCGGCGGGAATTCTGGTGAAATCGAAATAATTCCAAATGAGGGTCGCATGGGTCGCATGGGTCGCATGGTCGCATGTATTGATGAATAGATGCGAACTCGGCGAATTTACGGGTTTAAAATGATAAAATGACAAAAACCAATCAAACAATACATTTACAACGTCAAACTAATGAATTCCAAATTAGGGTCGCATGCGTCGCATGGGTCGCATGGTCGCATGTATTGATGAATATTCAAGCATTCACGGGGAGTCGATTAGTATTCGTAAGAAAGTTTTACTCTTGATCATTTACATGAAAGGTGCTTCATTTACTTTGATTTTACTTTGATTTTTCTCATCTCTTGTGTTGTAGCATTAAGGTCACATACAGTGGGATGGTAGGAGATGCAAGAAGGTCCATTACACTGGACCTTCTTGCGACTCCAACTATCCCAGTGTATTGGACCTTCATACGACCCTTGCCACCCATGCGACCCATGCGACCCTGCGACCCTGCGACCCATGCGACCCTTGCGACATTTGCGATCCATGCGGTCAAAGCTTTTTAATGTGGTCAATACATTCATTCATTCAAGACCTATATTAAAAGGTTCTTTAATGTGGTCAATGCATGCACCTTGGTTAAACGGAGTTCATTTATTTTTCGTTGAATATGAGTTTATAAATAGAGGAGGAAAAACCGAAAAGCTACAACAATTTGTAGCACCAAATCATCTCTTGTGTTGTCATTAAGGTCCAATACACTGGTAGGTAGGGGACGTAAGGTGAAGAGAGTTGAACATTGGAATAAACTTTTCAATAAACCTTCGATCGATTTCACATAATAGATGATAAACCTGTACAAGAGAAACTAAGTAAAAAAAACTCGTCTTAAGATAATAAAAATTTAATCTTTCGAACAAATTCAAGTGATTTACCTGAGCATGAGTTAAAATTCGTCGTGTTGGCTTCATACAACTTTCGTCTATTATGTGGAATCGATCGAAGGTTTATTGAAAAGTTTATTCCAATGTTCAACTCTCATCACCTTACGTCCCCTACCTACCAGTGTATTGGACCTTAATGACAACACAAGAGATGATTTGGTGCTACAAATTGTTGTAGCTTTTCGGTTTTTCCTCCTCTATTTATAAACTCATATTCAACGAAAAATTAATGAACTCCGTTTTAACCAAGGTGCATGCATTGACCACATTAAAGAACCTTTTAATATAGGTCTTGAATGAATGAATGTATTGATCGCAAGGGTCGTATGGATCGCAAGGGTCAAATGGGTCGCATGGGTCGCAAGGGTCGCATGGATCGCAAGGGTCAAATGGGTCGCATGGGTCGCATGGATCGCAAGGGTCAAATGGGTCGCATGGGTCGCATGGATCGCAAGGGTCAAATGGGTCGCATGGGTCGCATGGATCGCAAGGGTCAAATGGGTCGCATGGGTCGCAAGGGTCGCAAGGGTCGTATGAAGGTCCAATACACTGGGATAGTTGGAGTCGCAAGAAGGTCCAGTGTATTGGACCTTCTTGCGTCTCCTACCATCCCACTGTATGTGACCTTAATGCTACAACACAAGAGATGAGAAAAATCAAAGTAAACCTTCGACTCCCCGTGAATGCTTGAAAAAGTTCCGTCACTCGGTAACCATTTGGTGTAACGGGGAAAGACGTAAGGTGAAGAGAGTTGAACATTGGAATAAACACACAAGAAGGTAGACCTTCAAAAGATATCTTCAGGAAGTCTGCGTCTATAGTAGAAGTAGGCGAAAAAAGCTTAGAAAGACTCAGAAATAAAGGGAAAACGTCTTTACCGCCTGATTATTGGGATTTTTTTACCGAAAGATTCGAACGTAGACGAAAGTTGTATGAAGCCAACACGACGAATTTTAACTCATGCTCAGGTAAATCACTTGAATTTGTTCGAAAGATTAAATTTTTATTATCTTAAGACGGGTTTTTTTTACTTAGTTTCTCTTGTTCAGGTTTATCATCTATTATGTGGAATCGATCGAAGGTTTATTGAATCTTTCGCCTACTTCTACTATAACCGCAGACTTCCTGAAGACATCTTTTGAAGGTCTACCTTCTTGTGTCTCTGACATGTCCAGTGTATTGGACCTTCTTGCGTCTCCTACCATCCCACTGTATGTGACCTTAATGCTCCAACACAAGAGATGATTTGTGTGCTAGTGTATGAAGGTCCAATACACTGGACATGTCGGATACACAAGAAGGTCTACCTTCTTGTGTCTTTGACATGTCCAGTGTATTGGACCTTCTTGCGTCCCCTACCTACGAGTGTATTGGACCTTAATGACAACACAAGAGATGATTTGGTGCTACAAATTGTTGTAGCTTTTCGGTTTTTCCTCCTCTATTTATAAACTCATATTCAACGAAAAATAAATGAACTCCGTTTTAACCAAGGTGCATGCATTGACCACATTAAAGAACCTTTTATATAGGTCTTGAATGAATGAATGTATTGATCGCAAGGGTCGCATGGATCGCAAGGGTCAAATGGGTCGCATGGGTCGCAAGGGTCGTATGAGGCTCTGTGACCCTTGTACCAAATATTAGAAAAAAAACAATGTACCAAATATTATAAAAAAAACAATGTACCAAATAATAGAAAAAAGAATGTACCAAATATTAAAAAAAATGTACCAAATGTTCACATCTACCAGTCCAAAAAAAACAATGTACCAAATATCAAGTTAGTCTTCGGGTTCAAAGGTACGTTCTCCATTATTATATATATCAGCCGCCATCTTCTCACGCATGGAAGTAACCTTGTCGTCGCAAATACGAAGAAACATATCCATATCCTTTGATAACGAGGCTTCTACGAATTTATAGGAGAAAACACCACAGTCATGCCCGCTTTGGTTCTGTGGCAGACCTTCATAATACACATACCTCCATGCATCTTCTCCAGAAGCCAAAGAAGGAAACCCTCCGAGAATGAGCATCTTGGGGACAGCTTTTCTTATCCTCTCAATCACCGGATCGATATGTGTTTCCTTAAGGCTCATCCTGCAGTCGTATACCGTGATGCATCGGGTTTTGAAATCCGCTTTGATGTCTACCCAATGACATCCTACCCATTGATTATTTATCGATGGAATGTTTAGAACCGAGACAAAACCTTCATAATCACTAATTGGTGGGTTGGCGTTCAAAAACTGACTAAGCTTTTCCGGCCAAGTTTCCATATCCTCGTACGTCCACATCGCGAGCGTCTGCATGAAAGCAACAGGACAAACGTAATAATTCTGATACGCGCTGGGATCCGATGCCAAGCGAGAAGACAGCTCCATCAACGCCTCATCCAATTGCTGCAAAAAAAAAATTAACACACAGGAATACATATGACACAAAACTCTTTGAGACTAAGGGTTTAAAAAAACTTACTTCATCTTCAAGCCATGCGTTGGCCTTTAATATAATCTCCCAAAACTTTGGCCCCCGGGGAATATCTAGCTCAGATATCCACCACCGCTCATGTCGAGGTGCCTTCAGGAACCAATATAGCTTAGTCAACTTTTCACCGCTAGCATCAGTGAACGAAGGAAATCGGGTTATCAAGCCCTTTACTAATCCTCTGGGATTCCACACAAACTCCTCAGGTTCTTTAACCACCGTTTTTTCGGGTTCTTGAACAACCTTCTTTCGCCCTATCCCTCGCATTGTTCTTTCTCTTTTCGTCGGCGGAGGTTCAACATATGGCGCAGACTCCTTCGATAAAGGTCCAGCACCTGCATAAAATTTACCTCATTAAACATATGGCGACCAATGCGACCCATGCAACCCATGCGACCTATTATCCCCATGCGACCAATGGGACCAATGCGACATATGCGACCCATGCGACCCATTCAACTTTAGCGACCCAGTGACACATGCGACATATGAAACCCATGCGACTCTAACGACCCTGCGGCTTATGCGACCCTACGACTCTAACGACCCTACGGCTTATGCGACCCTACGACTTATATGTCTCGATGGAAATTGACACTCAAATGACCTTTTCACTAAATATTACTTACTTGGTGGAACTCCATCAGGAGCAAGGTTTCTTGACACTGGATTTGGACGTCGAAGGAATTCAAAAGCAAAATCACCAACAGTGTCGGAAGATTGGGTTTCGGTGATCGCAACTTTCTCGGCAGCCTTTGATTTTAGAAGGTCTCTTACGGCGTTGATGATTATCTTCTCCGACTTCCTTATTTCCCCTATTAATTTCTTCTCCAGTGTCAGAGGGACTGCAGCATCAACATCACTCACGCACTCCTTCCTCTTAGTCCCTTTTTCCTGCAAAAGGACCAATTACGAATACATTATACTTCTACCGACCTAAGCGACCCATGCGACCCAACCGACCCAGGCGACGCAACCCACCCGTGCGACCCTCAACCGACGCGTGCGACCCAGGCGACTCAAACGACCCTCAGACACTCCGCAATGGTCGTTTGAGTGTCGCGGAGGGTCTGAGGGTCGTTTGAGTCGCATGGGTCGCACACGTCGGTTGAGGGTCGCACGGGTCGATTGCGTCGCATGGGTCGGTTGGGTCGCATGGGTCGGTTGGGTCGCATGGGTCGGTTGGGTCGCATGGGTCGGTTGGGTCGCATGGGTCGGTTGGGTCGCATGGGTCGGTTGGGTCGCATGGGTCGGTTGGGTCGCATGGGTCGGTTGGGTCGCATGGGTCGGTTGGGTCGCATGGGTCGGTTGGGTCGCATGGGTCGCTTAGGTCGGTAGAAGTATAATGTATTCGTAATTGGTCATTTTGCAGGAAAAAGGGACTAAGAGGAAGGAGTGCGTGAGTGATGCTGATGCTGATGCTGCAGTCCCTCTGACACTGGAGAAGAAATTAATAGGGGAAATAAGGAAGTCGGAGAAGAGAATCATCAACGCCGTAAGAGACCTTCTAAGGGATGTCGGGATTCATGTGCCTAATCCAAAATCAAAGGCTGCCGAGAAAGTTGCGATCACCGAAACCCAATCTTCCGACACTGTTGGTGATTTTGCTTTTGAATTCCTTCGACGTCCAAATCCAGTGTCAAGAAACATTGCTCCTGATGGAGTTCCACCAAGTAAGTAATATTTAATGAAAAGGTCATTTGAGTGTCAATTTCCATCGAGACATATAAGTCGTAGGGTCGCATAAGCCGTAGGGTCGTTAGAGTCGCATGGGTTTCATATGTCGCATGTGTCACTGGGTCGCTAAAGTCGAATGGGTCGCATGGGTCGCATAGGTCGCATTGGTCCCATTGGTCGCATAGGTCGCATTGGTCCCATTGGTCGCATAGGTCGCATTGGTCCCATTGGTCGCATAGGTCGCATTGGTCCCATTGGTCGCATAGGTCGCATTGGTCCCATTGGTCGCATAGGTCGCATTGGTCCCATTGGTCGCATAGGTCGCATTGGTCCCATTGGTCGCATAGGTCGCATTGGTCCCATTGGTCGCATAGGTCGCATTGGTCCCATTGGTCGCATAGGTCGCATTGGTCCCATTGGTCGCATAGGTCGCATTGGTCCCATTGGTCGCATAGGTCGCATTGGTCCCATTGGTCGCATAGGTCGCATTGGTCCCATTGGTCGCATAGGTCGCATTGGTCCCATTGGTCGCATAGGTCGCATTGGTCCCATTGGTCGCATAGGTCGCATTGGTCCCATTGGTCGCATAGGTCGCATTGGTCCCATTGGTCGCATAGGTCGCATTGGTCCCATTGGTCGCATAGGCCGCATTGGTCCCATTGGTCGCGCGGCTTTGGCGCCACCTGCAAAATGAACAATTACGAATACATTATACTTCTACCGACCTAAGAGACCCATGCGACTCAACCGACCCATGCGACTCAACCGACCCGTGCGACCCTCAACCGATGCGTGCGACCCATGCGACTCCTACTTACACTTATTGACGCCATTGAAGATTGACTCGTGCTCTCTTCGCCAGTGATGCTGCTGATTCTAGCCATTTTCCTTCTCGCCAACTTCAAATCGTTCCCTCTCAAGTTCGACATCACTTATTTCTTTCTTGCTATCAACTTTTAAACAGGTTTCACGGCGAAAAACTGTTCGGCTTTCTCGTTTTCGGTAGTTTTTCACGTCGAAAAACTGCCGAACTTCCATTTTTCCACGTTCGAACATTAAGGGCAAATTTATCTTTTCTTCAGTTTTTATTTCTTGGATTTAATAATTATTTTGGGGAAGGGTATTTTTGAAGTGGTTTAGCCCTATAAGGGTATTTCTGATATTCCGCCAACCAAATGGTAGAAAACATTTGCGATTGCGTTTGGAACAAAATTACCAAAATAGACAATTATTAAGAAAAGAATTTATTTAAATTTTTTTATTTGGTGTTTATTTTTTAAATTGTAATTTTCAAATATTTGAAATAAATTTAAATTAAAAATAAAAAATTATAATAATATTTAAATATACAATACATAATATACATATGTGTATATATTTGTGATTAATATAAATTATAATAGAAAGATAGAAGAGATAATGGAAAAACACGAGGGTATTTTGGTAATTTTACTTAAAATGTACCAAAACGTAAACGTAAGACAATATAATTTCATATTTTTAAAATCTGCGTTTTAGTACGTTTTCGGACGACTGCAACTCTACCAGTCGGTTTTAATATCATCCCGTATCGCCCAAAAATGCAGTCTTCTACTCTACCGGTCGAGATCTTAATTGATATTTGGTAAAAAAATATGAATGTACATTAGGAATGAGTTAGATTTTGAATCGTTATTTTGATGCAGAATATGAACATACATTAAAAATGTGCTAGGCACAAAAGGTGTTCTTGTATTATTCGATATTAGGTTTCAGATTTTTTATATTATTTAGATGTGTTTTTAGTTAAGCATTGTCTTATTTTATGCGTTATTTCTAACGAAATTTAGTATTCTAAAAAAATTAAATGTTACAAATGGAACAAATATGTTAATACGAAGATTTAGTAATTTGTTTTAAAATAGTATATATTTTTTTGTTTTCTTATAATTCTAAATTTTAGTTATATATGTTAGTATAGATTTTTTTTCCATTTAGTTATTTTTATTTTTTATTTTTAACAAATTTTATGTATAGATATATACACGAATATCTAATTTTTTTCTGATATATCATGAGGGCACCAAAAGTTATAAACTGCTCTAGAAAATATTTGTAAATCTTAAAATTCGTAAATATTTTAAATAATATAGTAAAATGATAAAAGATTATTTTTTAAAATCATTTGTTTTTTTAGAGAATTTCAAAAATATCTTTGTAGGGTTAAACTGCTTCAAAAATACCTTTTGTTGAAAAAAAATGTTTCGACTTAAAATCTTCCCTTAAATATTGATAATCCTATATTACCTTGTCGACAAATTTTCTCTCTCCTCCAGAGCACCTCGATTTTTCTTTCTATTGTGGCGCGAAAATAACTGTTCTCCCACATCATGATAGATTCGGCGTGAGTAGTTTGAAATCGACATCAGATTCGTTGCCAATAGGTTGAAATCGTTTGTTGTCAACAAAGAAGCTTGCAATTAAGCAAGTTCCGCAGAAAAATTGTTACACTGGGTCACAGAGTCTTAGAGGTCTAAGGATCGCAGGGGTAAAGGGGTCGCAAAGGGGTCAAAGGGTCGTAGGGTTTAGGATAAGGTAAAAGGGTCGCAGGGGTCCAAGAGTCGAAGAGGTAAAAGGGTCGTAGAGGTACAAGTGTCACAAAGGGACCTCTCTCGACCCTAGGATCCCTACGATCCTTGTACCTCTTTGAACCTTGGACCTCTGCGACCCCTGTCCCTCTACGAGCCTTGGACCCCTGCGACCCTTGTCTCTCTGCGACCTTTGGACCTCTACGACCCTTATTCCTCTACGATCCTTGGACCCCTGTGACCCTTGTCCCTCTACGACTCTTGTTACAATAATACTAAATCTACAAAAACAGCGATACTAACAATATAATCAAAATAATTTATTATTTATCAATTATTTATAAATAATATGAATAAATTTTGAAAATAATAATTTATCAAGTTATTTACAAATAATTGACTCAAATATCTCCGAGCCTTGTACATTCGCGACTCTTGAACCCGTACGACCCTTGTCCCTCGCGACCCTTGGACTCATGACTGGTACAATGAAAACCCTCTCATCAAGAGTGGCTTTAGTCCCTCGCAGGTTCAAGGGTCGCAGGGTCAAGGGTCGAACGGGTAAAAGGTTCGCAAGGGACAAATGGTGCGACCCTTGTACCTCTGCGACGATGAACCCCTGTGACCCTTTACGCTTTATTACTAAAAAATTATTTACAAATAATATGAATAATTTTTAAAAAAATTACAATGTGCAAAGTTGTATTATCTATTCCCAAAATTATGTTACAAAGAAACTGTTAAAAAAAAGAACAATGTACCAAATTACATCTTCCATAATCAACGAATAAACATTTTTTAGACCTTTGGACCGTGCGACCCTTGTCCCCCTCCGATCCTTGTCTCCTTTCGACCCTTGTACCTCTGCGACCACTTGGACCACTACGACCCTTATCTCCCTTCGACCCTTGTACCTCTGCGACCCTTTGTCCCCTGCGATCCTTGAACCCTCTGCGACCCTTATCTCCCTTCAACCCTTGTACCTCTATGATCCTTTGTCCCCTGTGACTCTTGGACCCTCTACGACACTTATCTCCCTTCGACCCTTGTCTCCCTTCGACCCTTATACCTCTGCGACCCTTTGTCCCCTGCGACCCTTGGACCCTCTACGACCCTTATTACAATAATAGTAAATCCACAAAAACATTGATACTAAAGATAATACATTCTATTGAATAATAGTAAAAAAATCAACGAAATACAAACATGAATTTTGTTGTTCAAATGAGGTTCAAAGCAATCAAAATACAACGGAATTCAATCTATGATGATTATAGGGGCAAGCAGTAGACAAGGTATATCATCAAGAACGGTGTCCAGTTCGACTTTGAGGGTACAACCCACGTTAAAGCCATTATCGTGACAAAAATTTGTCCAAACCCTGGTGATGCTAGCGCCACCGCATTTCACGGGCCTTAGATCTGCCTCCCAAATGTCTGTGTAATTGGTTATCAGATCAACCTTACATCGTCTACCGTAAAGACCATTCAACCTCACAAATTCTATTGGAAGTGTTTATGATAACCGAATAAATTTACAACAATGCCATACTAATGCATATACGGCCAGATGTGATGAATCGAATAAATCGGTTTGAGTTCAGTTACCACTGCATCTACGGCCAGATTTGAACGCGTGATTGGTACCGTGAAAAATCCTCTCACCAGACGGAGATGACCCTGCTTCTACGAAATGTTGCATTTTCGGAAAGATGATGATGATGAGAGTTAGAGAGAGAGTGTGTGTCGTTATTAGAGAAAAGGAAACGACTAGAATACGAAAAGATATGACCTTGACATCGAATCACCGTCATATGGAATTCGAAATATTTTTTCAAATTTTGTTGAAAAGGTCGGCGGGAATTCTGGTGAAAATGATAAAATGCCAAAAATCAATCAAAACAATACATTTAGTACGTCAAACTAATTAATGCCAAATGAGGGTCGCATGGTCGCGTATATTGATGAATAAATATGAACTCGACGAATTTACGGGTTTATGATGATAAAATGACAAAAACCAATCAAAACAATATATATACAACGTCAAACTAATTAATGCCAAATCAGGGTCGCATGGGTCGCATATATTGATGAATAGATGCAAACTCGACGAATTTACGGGTTTATGATGATAAAATGACAAAAACTAATCAAAATAATACATTTACAACGTTAATAAACGGTTAAAACAGATTATGACCCATGTGTGCCTAGTTGAGTTGTGTATAACCAATGCCTGTGTTTCAAAATTGATAGTAGTGTTTTAAGAACTCGGCGGATGATTAAACAATACATTTAACATTTTGTTCAAATGTCGCATGGGTTCATATATTGATCAATAGATGCGAACTCGACGAATTTACGGGTTTATGATGATAAAATGACAAAAGGGTCGCAATGGTCGGAAGGGTTGAAATGGGGCGCAATGGTCGCAAGGGTCGAAATGGACAAATGGGTCGCAAAGGTCGCAATGGCCGGAAGGGTCACAATGTCCACATGGGTCGCAAAGGTCGTATGAGGCTTTGTGACCCTTGGACCCGTGCGACCGTTGTACCTTTGCGACCCTTGTATCTCTGCGACCGTTTGACCCCTGCGAAAATGTACCAAATATTTAAAAAAAACAATGTACCAAATGTTTACATCTACCATTCCAAAAAAACAATATACCAAATACCAAGTTAGTATTCTTGGGGTTCATAGATACGTTCTCCATTACTAAATATATCAGCCGCCATCTTCTCACGCATGGAAGTAACATTGTCGTCACAAATTAAGTGAAACATATTCCTCATTTTCAATAACGAGGCTTCTACGAATTTGTAGGAGAAAACACCACAGTCATTCCCACTTTGGTTCTGTGATAGACCTTCATAATACTCATACTTCCATTTATCTTCTCCAGAAGCCAAAGAAGGAAAACCCTCCGAGAATGAGCATCTTGGGGACAACTTTTCTTATTTTCTCAATCACCGGATCGATATGCGTTTCCTTAAGCTTCATCTGGTAGTCGTATACCGTGATACATCGGGTTTTGAAATCCGTTTTGATGGCTACCCAATGGCATCCTACCCATCGATTTTTGTCCGTTGAAATGTTTAGAACCGAGATAAAACCTTAATAATCACTAATTGGTGTTTTCCTACTTCTGAATGGATACTTGGCATTCAATATAATCACTAAGCATTTCCGGCAAAGTTTTCATATCCTTGTACATCCACATCGAGATCGTCTGCATGAAAGCAACAGGACGAATGTAATAATTCTTATTTGCGCCGGGATTCAATGCTGAGCGAGAAGACAACACCATCAATGCCTCATCCAATTGCTGTAAAAAAAATTAACACACATGAATACATATGATATAAAACTCTATGAGACTAAGGGTTTAAAAAAATTTACATCATCTTCAAGCCATATGTTGGCCTTTAATATAATCTCCCTAAACTTTAGCCATCGGGGAATATCTAGCTCAGATTTCTACCACCGCTCATGTCGAGGGTTCTTCAGGAACCAATATAGAGTAGTTAATTTTTCACCGCTAGCGTCAATGAAGGAAGGAAATCGGCTTATCAAGTCCTTTACTAATCCCTTGGAAATCCACACAAACTCCTTTTCCCCTACAGGTTCTTGAACCACTGTTTTTGCTCTTTTCGCTGGCGGAGGTTCAACATATGGCGCAGACTCCTTCCATAAATGTCCAGCACCTGCATAAAATTTACTTCATTAAACATATGGCGACCAATGCGACCTATGCGACCCATGTGCCCCACGCGACCAATGCGACCAATGCGACCTCAAATGACCGTATTTACTTGGTGGTGCTGGAGTATCCTTGGCAGGAACATCGTCGGTGACGTCATCGAGAGGACCCACTCCCACTAAATTATCTTTAGTGTGCACCTCTTCGACAGGATCCACTAGAGCATCTGCATAAAATTATTTCTTTTATTAGACTCATTGTTCGTTACAATGATTATGTAACACATACGATCCATACGACCCATTCGACTTTAGCGACCCAGTGATCCATGTGACATATGAAACCCATGCGACTCATGCGACTCTAACGACCCTGCGGCTTATACGACCCTACGATTCTAACAACCCTACGACTTATACGACCCTACGACTTATATGTCTCGATGGAAATTGACACTCAAATGACATTTTCACTAAATATACTTACTTGGTGGAAATCAATTAGAAGCAATGTTTGCCAATTCCTTTTCTGAGCCATCTCCGCTTGGCTCTTTTCTTGACAATGGATTTGGACGTCGAAGGAATTCAAAACCAAAATCACTAACAGTGTCGGAAGATTGGTGTTCGGTGATCGCAACTTTCTCGCAACCTTTGATTTTGGATTAGGCGTATGAATCCCGGCATCCCTTAGAAGGTCTCTTGCGACATTGATGATTCTCTTCTTTGACTTCCTTATTTCCCCTATTAATTTCTGCTCCGGTGTCAGAGGGACTACAACATCAGCATCAGCATCATTCACGCTCTCCTTCCTCTTAATCCCTTTTTCCTTCTCCTTTTTTTATCGCCAAGAGCTGCTTTTCGTGTCAGCAGTTCTTGCTTACGGATATCCTCCCAACAAATACCCTTCGGATTTCTACGAAGATGTTTCATCCATATCTGAACATTGGGATCGTCACATCCCTCGTAATCCTCCAAATCAGAAAGTAAAGCTTCCTCTTCGTGTTCAGCACGAAGAATACTTCGAATATCCTGAAAAACAAAAAATAACCATTATTACCCTTTGTGACCCTTAATTCCATTGTGAACTTTGTGTAATTGTTACCTTAGAATCTCCAATCTGCCTTATCACATCTACATACTTCGGGTTAAAATTGGATTTAACCATCTTCTTGCACATTCTTGGGCAGGATCGATGCGCTGCACATTCTTAGGCATGATCGATGCGCATCCACAACCTCAACATACCACCCCTTTCCGCCCAAACTAAGGATGGTTTCAAATGGAAGTAACTGAAACGTTAAAACAAAATGATAAGAATGCAAAAAGTACGAAAACATTCAAGTTATTCGAATAATATATACAACTTACCATTAGTGGGATCATGAAACCACCACAATACCATTTTGGTTTCGGTGATTCCCCGCTAACGTGCTTGCGGCAAGTATCCACAATC
>CM071873.1:18734318-18756806 GCA_036759665.1 Gynandropsis gynandra
CGTCGAAAGTGTTTTTATAAATTATTATAGAGAAAAATAAAAATATTTTTGAATACAAATGCTACCATCTAAATCAGAGATATAGAATTCGAGGACGAATTCCTTTGTAGTGGGGGAGAATTGTGATGCCCGAATGATAAGGGAAGTTGGTTTCACCGACTCCCTTATACACTTTATATATATATAATTATTATTATTAGGGTTAAAGAAAAAAACAAGGGAAGAGGGCAGCCGGTTTCTAAAAGAGAGAGAGAGAGATTTGCCGAGAGGAAAAAAAAAAGAGGAAAGGGGAAGAAGAAAGAAGAAAAAAAAGAAGAAGGATCTTCAATTTTGATCGCGTTCTTTGTGGGTGGATTCTAATTGCGATTGTGGTAAATCTCTAAGTAATTCGTTGTGGTTATTCACTTAATTCGAAGATTTATATTATGGAAATTTATTGAATGAATGGATCTATAATAGGGAAGGATTGATTGGTGTTGTTAGCGATAATATCAAGAATCGTCAAATCGTCGGGAAACTAAGGTGATGATTTTCTCCACCCTAATTTCAGATTTGTGATCGATTTATGGAAGAGATTATTTTTAAAATGAGGCATGATCACGATAGAATTTATAGGATCATAATGGGAAAAATGAGACGTTACAAGTGCAATTGGATTAAAACCCTAAATTTGTCGTAGGAGAATTTATGATAAGTATATAAGCTGTATAAGTGACTAGAGATGATCTAGAGAACTGACGTGCGACCAAGTGTTGGGGTCGGAGAACGTCGATATTTGGGTTCGGGTTTAAATCGAGTGAATATCTTGTTAGTATGCTTGATCGGGTGGTCTCACACTCGAACCTTCAGAAGAAGGCGTGTGCGAGCGCGTTGGTGAGAGTTGTCATGTGAGGAGTATCGGGTCGATGATGTCAGTATTGCGACACTTGGATCTGGGCCGGCGTCATACCGTGTTGGGGTTGTGGTAACCTTTCGAGCGACGGAGCGCTGTATGATACTGATAGCTGGGGTACGTTGTGACCTTGCGAGATTTTCAGTGTGGTGTATTGATAGCTGGGGTACGTTGTGACCTTGCGAGATTTTCAGTGTGTACTGATAGCTGGGGTACGTTGTGACCTCGCGAGATTTTCAGTATAGTGTACTGATAGCTGGGGTACGCTGTGATCTTGCGAGATTTTCAGCATGCTAGGCTCTTTTGGACTTTGCAAGCATATGCCCGAGCTAGAGCCATGTGGACTCTGTGCGTTATGATCTAGTGTGGTACTAGTCTTAGACTTTAGATACTTAGTCGGGTTGGGTAGAGTTATCTGTATATATTTAGTTTAGAATTTGGATATATCATTATTTTATGATATTCAGTTCGAGCGGGAGAATAAGTGGCACAGAGTACGTACACGTATTGATCTCACTGAGTGCGTATGTCGTACTCACCCAATTTTTGGGCTATCGTGGATGGACAGTATATGGAGAGGAGAAAAAGTAATGAGGTTGAGCAGCAACATGAAGGTTCACAGTGGACTGATGGGAGAGGCGTGCACGAGGTCTCGATGAGTTTTATTTTGCATTTCGTTTTTTTATTTATCGTGACTATGATATTTACATATTGTTTTGCTATTTGGTCCAGACCACACTTATTTCGAAATAAATCATTTATATTTATTTTATAAATGTTTTTGAGCGATGACATGTGTAGCCACCTCTTGGAGGTGATGGTGGGCACTCCTAGTCCCGAGGTTGTTCCGGGACGGGGGTGTTACAATAAATACTTTGTCGCCTGTATGGGTTCCAGTTATTATTTTGGCTTCTATAATGTTGGCACCAAGTTGTGTTATTTGATGTCGTGTTCCATTTCATAATCCAAGTGTTTGATCTATGTTTTGTAAAAGTATGATGGGAGCTCCTTCTTTCAGTGTTAGACAATAATTAGAAATTTTTAGATATTTTAAACTATTTAAGAACTCGGTGATGTACAGTTCGCATATGTCATTGTTATTTGAATCTGCATTACGCAATGTATCTGAGATGAAATATTCTCTAGAATGTCCCGGTAGTATTTCTAAGAACGATTCGTTTATCTCATCAACAATCTCATTTGTTGGACAAAGTATTGCTCGTTCCTGAAAAAAGAAAGGGTTTTTGTATTCAGTTTGAGTGTTTGGATATACGTGGGTAGCAATGCTTTCGATTGGATTCGATGTTTCTTTAATTAATAAATCTTCAAGTATATCTATGAGGCATTCTCCATTATTTGGTTCACATAATGTTTCGTCTCCTAATCGTAATATCCAATCAGAAAAAGCTTGTACATCATCTTGATTTGAAAAAACGTTATTTGTTCGTAGACGCATGTTTTGAGTTAATCTCAATACACGACAGTAATTCCAAATGTAAGAAGAATTTATACACGCATGAACAGTGTCATGTCCATTTCCTTTTGTAATAACGGGTAAAATCTGACGGAAATCGCCTCCACATACTATTGTTTTCCCACCAAAAGGTTTGTCCTTCAAAGAAGGATTTATTGAACCCATGATATTTTTCACACTTTTATCCAAAGCTTCGAAGCAAAATTTGTGAATCATTGGAGCCTCGTCCCATATTATAAGTCGTGTTTGTTTTATAAGTTATGAAAGCTTCATATTTAATTTAATATTACAAATTGAATCTTCATTGATGTCAATTGGTATTGCAAAACGCAAATGTGCAGTATGACCTCCTTGTAACAAAAGTGAGACAATACCGCTTGAAGCAACGTTTAGAACAAATTTTCCACTAGATCTTACTGTTGCAGATTCATAAAAAAAGTTTTCTCGGTTCCTCCATGTCCATATAGAAATAATATTTGACCCATGTTTTGATCTATTGCTTTTATAATTTTATTAAAGACTGAATATTGTTCTACTGTTGATGCGATTTAAGATTTATAAATTCAGTTTACATTTTATTTTTGTCATAAGATAGTTCTTCATACATTAATTTGTTAAATAGTGATTGATTATGAGCTTCTTTAGGAAACAAAATTGAAGAATATTGTTTTAAAGATCGATTATTTTTTTTGCAATAACTGTTCTATTTCGCCAAGAGTTATGTTTTGGATTTCTTCAGAATACATGTTAAGATATGCAATTTAGGAAGAAAATATTCACATAACTTTTGAATTTATGTAAATAATCAGTAATAGTAAGTTTTCAAACCTAATAATTTTAACAGGTGTCGACGTCTCTACAATATGTCATCAGACAAAACTTGCCATGTTGTTGACCATACATGTTTCGGACACGACAAACATTCTGTTGTTAACATAATGAAAAATAATAATCGTAAGTATGTTGGAGATGCCCAATTACTTGCTTCTTTTATTGTGTTGATATATTCTTCGTCGTCGTCTAAAAGTCTTAATACTCTACATGCATCTTTAAATATTTCTTGCAAATGACCATTAACCGTACTAACTTCTTCAAATGAAGTAGGACGGGGCATTTTATTTAACAACATCCGTAAATAATATAGATCTCCGACATTAGGATTAATATGTTGTAATATACCAAATGCAAATCCGCATTTATGTGTTGTCCAAATTCGATGTTTTTTTATTCCATATAAATTTCATTTGGAAATTACAATGAGTCAATTCTTGAGCTTCAAAAGACGAAGCATTACATTTGAACCATTTCGTAAACATTGTTCGTTGCATATATTCATCAGATATTATATCTGACAATTCGTCTTTTTCATCAAACACTATATTTTGTTGCCCGGATAAATGAAAATTTAATGTCTCAATTGGTATACTTTTGTAGTGAACATCAAATTTAAATATTCTCCAGCAAGCTTCACAGTCTAAGATGTAGCGACAACTGTAGTAATTTTTTATTTCATCCAGCGATCTATTCTTTTTATAGTTCTTCTGATGTTGTTATTATTTTAGCAACTTTATCATATCCTTTATTTATGTATTTGAAAAAAAAAATACTTGATCGCTTTTTTTATTGCACCATTATAAATTAATATGGGCTCTATATTTTAGAAGAAGGAAAGGATTATATGGTACAATATAGCAATTATCTAATTTAATTCTGTCTTTGGTTACAAACCTTACGTTATCTTGCCTTTTGTAAACAGAATATTTTTCTTTGTTAATATATGTGAAATCAGTGAAGTTCTTTGGAAATAGTTTTGTGCATTTGCCTTTGTCCATACAAGGTGAAAACTTGTTAGCTAGATCGTATAGTCCATGTAATATCGTTTCTTGTGCTGCAACATAGAGGGTGCAGCTTGTGACATTATTTGGAATCTCGGCAGATATAATCGAATCAAAATCACTTGATGTGGGTATTTTTTTTATCGTCTATTAAGGAAGAGCAAAATATGTGCATGAGGGAGTCCACGTTTTTGAAATTCAACTGTATAAATAAATGTAAAAAATTGCAAAATAACATTGTTAAATTACCAGGTAAACATAATCAAGCAAGTTACAATGATTAAAACTTACCTGCTTTGATTTCGCCTGAGCGTTTATTTTGTTTCAAATTCTTTAATAGTTTTTCAAGTTTTATTTTGAATAATCATACTAAAAGATTTGGTCTATTTTGTGATGTATCATTGTAATGATGTAGAATTCGCTGTAATTCGGGTCATTTGGGATTACATGTAAATGTTAAGAATAAATCTGGAAAGCCTAAATTTTTGCATAGAACCATTGCGTTTAAATAGTTTTATTTCATATATCGGGAACTACATGTGAATGATGATGGCAATATTATGTTTTTTCCAATATCTGATGCTAAAGTATTACGTGATTGGACAACAACCTCTATGTTTTTATAAAGTTCGCAATGTAATTTGTTTTGGTGGTTTCTTATATAATAAATTCTCTCTAATTCAACCATACAGAAACCATCCACAACAAATTGTTGGAAAAGTCTCCCTGAATGTATTATATTAGAAGATTTAGAACTCCTTTCTTACAAACGATATGCCATAAATTCTCTTAAACTGTTCTCGGAACGTGGTTTTTGTGATAACAAAGATGTTAATCGCAAGTTTAAACCGAGATGATAACCATCTTCACCATACAAAAATAACAATGGATATTGTAATGGAAGGTAAGATGGATGCAATTCACTTATTCTCATATATTTGTCACTGTATTTTTGCAGAATAATATCACTTGAACTTAAGTGCTCATCTAAATCTCCAACTATCAATGCAGCAACCTCTGTTGCATCAAGTAAATTATATAATTTATTTTTCTTTTTGTGTCCTGCTATAAAACATAATTTCATTTCTAGTTGATCAGACAATGTGAATCTATCGCGATCCATCAGAAATATTTTAACATATGGATTATGGTGATCAAGCATTTGTTGGATGTTCTTGAGGTTGTCTTCGCGTATACTATTTTGAAATTGTGAAGATGCATTCTGTCCACCGTCGTGGATAACAAAAAACTTATTTTTCAGAAATGTTACCAAACAGAGTAAGATATAATTATAATAGAATAATGTTAACGTACTTGATTGCATTTATTATGTTTGTAATTTCGTTTTCTGTATCATGAATATATAATTGGGCAAATTTCGCAGTCTCCCTAAAATGCGGTAATAGGCTTCCAATTCTATGATAATTTTGCCCATGTATTTTAAATATATATGGCTTTTGATTAATGTTTACTGAAGTATCAATATGACCACCCATTGATGTAAATGCGAACATCATGTTGTATGCACGAATATGTTGTTTGAAATGGTTATGATGTTTATGTCTTTCTGAAGAAGACGTGTAAAATATGGGGGAGGCTCTGACAATTTCGACAACAATATTTTCCCTTTGGAGAAACATAAACTGAATTTTGGATCATTTACACAATCTTTTTTGTTTGAACGTTCGTCGTACCACATTTCCGCATTGCAATATTCACAACAAAAGCATTGATCTCCAATATCTGTATAAGGAACAATACCTATATAAAATGACAATATCAATTCAACTAAATAATTTATACAGGAATTCATTATCATGTAGTATATACAATGCATATTGTAAATGGTTATTTATAATATCACAATTAAAACTGCATACTGAAAAAGGTATAGACAGTCAAAACAATCATGTGGTTATCTACATTAGAACGTGAAAAATTGCCTATGCACAATGATTGTGTGTTGGTTAATGAATCCAACATGCGTTCCGCTGAAATCGGATTTTTTAAATAGTAAAATAGTTTTTCATAGAAATATGTTTTCTCAAATTCGTTCAGATTTAATGAATAACATCATGATATCGATACATGAACGTAAAATTATAGATGGGTTATATTTATGAGTCAAAAGGATATAAGGCGAGGTAATATGCATAACCAACCAAGAGCGACTTATACAACAAAACTAAACACCACCGTTAATTATATCATGTCGCATAATCTCAGAATTATTTACAAAGCAAAATATTTTGAGCCTTAGCAAAGAGTTCACCTAGGTTAGCCGAATATATATATTACATACAGAAACAAGCTCTGCTACACACAAAACTTAAAAATGTTATAGACATGATGATTTAAGCGGCACGAAAAGATTTTCTTCATAGCCTCTATTCCAAACGTTTGGAACAACTAATTTTGCAGTCCGTTGATTTTACCTTTGACATATTTGACTAAAGAGATGACCGAGTATCGGTTTCGTCGGCATGGCGCTTACCGTAGGAGTGAGTACTGGAAGGGGAACTTAAAACGAATCCTATGGAACTGTCATCTGGAGAGATCTGAGAAAAATCGATCAACACAATAGAAGTTAAGTAATGGTATATTGCTATAATATTTTTGGTATTAAATGATTTTGGTAAATAATTAGGGGGGTAAGCTATTGTAACTACTAATATATGTGTGAATGGAACAAAATATGGGTTCTGTAAAATTAAATAACATAATTAATATAGATGTCAAACATAAGATCAATGCAAATGTAATTTTAACTCATTAAAGCAAGCCTATTCCATTTGGCTGAGCAAGCACATCAGTGGAAAATATGTTTTACAATACAAGTAAGTACGAAATTGGTTCAGCTTTAATTTACAGAACATAAATTATTACAAAATATAGTTACATTTTTTACAAAAAAAATTAGAAATAGATTTAAACATACTTCGTTTTATACTCATTATGACATGGTAATTTTAATCTAAGTAAAGTTTACTTGAAAACTGAACATTGCGGATGGTTCGCCGTTCTGTGGGAAAAAAGGAATAGGTTAAATAATACTGTGAATTAAACATGGTGAAGAAATCTATATATAAAAAGTAGGATAGAATGGAGCTTCCTCCTTGCGCCACCTCATCAACACGTGATTTTTTTATTTTTTTTAATATAATTTATAAATAAGTTTTATTCTCCATTAAAAATTCTTTATAGCCACTAACCTAAATTTAATATCCATTTACTTCTATTCAAAACTTATTAACCTTTTACTTTCTTTTTTTATGGTGTTTAGGAAGAAAAAGTATTGAAAGAGGAGAATTGGTTCTCTCTGATGGTAAGGTAAGTTCTCTCTGAAAGAGGAAAAAATGAAGCTAGAGAAGAAGTATACATGAGCTACTATTGATGGTGTTAAAGATAAGGTAAGTTTTCTGAGACCGGTTAAAGGTCTTATATATGCTCTCTTTGTTCTCGACCTGGATAATATGTTTCAGTTGATGGTGTGTAGGAGGAAAAAGTTGTGAAAAAGAAGAAAATGGAGCTAGAGGAGAAGTATATGTGGGAATTGTTGATGGTGTTAAAAAGATAAGTTTTATGAGACCCTTATTCCTTTCTCCTTAAAATATAAAAGTAATGAAAAATGATTTCTTTGAATTAATCATGACAAATATGATTTTGCACATGGAAAGAAGTGAAACATGACAACACGATCACTTGGCTAGCTTTGTGGAGCAATCCAATTAATCCTAAAGTGTTCAAGTATGTAATTTTTTATAAAGTTTTCCTATAAATTGTCATGTTTAACCATTTAACAAATAAATTATGTCTTCACTCTTGAATCTATGATCACATAGAGAACATACGAGTTACATACAACAAAAATTTTACTTCAAACAATGTTTACTAAAAATTTGAATACAAATTAAATTACAATTAAATATTTCAAAATTTGAATTACAATTAAATAAAATATTTACGTATTTGTATGAATAAAAATATATAGTATATTTACATAAATGTCAGCAAACATCCTCCTTTCAATTTTTTAATATTTAATAATTGTTTTTAAAATATTTAATATAATTACTATAAATATTAATACAAAACAAAAAATAGTAAAATAAATACAATACATATTTAACGTTTCCAGGGATTGAGAACAATGAAATAATGAAATAAATACAAAATAAGTAATTTGAAATTTATCCCAATTATAAATAATATTAATTATTTATATATCTCAAAAAAATAAAAAATGGTAAAATAAATACAATACATATTTTTCAGAAACTAATTTTTTCGGAATTAATTAAAACGTTAATTAAGACAAAATTAATTAATATAGTAAAACATTAATTAATTTGTAATTTGTAATTTGAAAACGTTTTAAATAATTTAAATTTTAATTAAAACGTTAATTAATTAGTAATATAATTAAGACAAAATAATTAATATATAATTTATCCAATTATTTAATAATTGTAATTATTTAATAATATTAGTTATTTATATACATCAATAAAAGAAAAACAAAAAATAGTAAAATAAATACAATACATATTTAACGTTTCCAGGGATTGAGAACAATGAAATAATGAAATAAATACAAAATAAGTAATTTGAAATTTATCCAATTATCTAATAATATTAATTATTTATATATCTCAACAAAATAAAAAATAGTAAAATAAATACAATGCATATTTTTCAGAAATTAAATTTTTGGAATTAATTAAAACGTTAGTAATACAATTAAAACAAATAATTAATATAACTAAAACGTTTGTAATACAATTAAGACAAAATAATTAATATAGAATTTATCCAATTATTTAATAACTGTAATTATTTAATAATATTAATTATTAATATACATCAATAAAATAAAAAACCAAAACATTAAAATAATTAAAACGTTAATAATACAATTAATATAGAAGAATTAATATGGAATTTACCCAATTATTTAATAATTGTAATTATTTTACAATAATTATTTATATACACTCTAATACAATAAAAAACAAAAAATAGTAAAATAAATACAATACATTTTTCTAAGCAATTAATGTTTTTGGAGTTAATTGAAACGTTTCTATACAATGGATTGAGAACAATAATATAATGAAATAAATACTATTACATATTTCTCAATGATTAATTATTGTATTAAATTTAAACTAAAAATTTCCAAATAATTACACTAATATTGAACCATTTATATTCCATTTACAATCTGCACTAAATTGCTACACATAATAGCTATTCTCATCATTACAATCATTTACATAGGAATGAACCTGCCTAATCAATCAATCAACAAAAGTTGCCCATCAGATAATGGATACATGCCAAATTTCAAATGCAAACATTATGTGACAACACATTGTGTTCTTACTATTGGTCGTTGTCACCAATCGGTTTTCGCTAGGGTGTTCCGCGTTTTGGAAGCCCATAATGTGAAGAAAAATTATTTCTGATTTCTGCAGTTAAAAAAAGTTTCTCATATACTTTCCCCCAAATAAAACGATAAAGTATTAAAGTAAACCATATCAAACCATTTCAGTCTATTCAAACACAAAGGCCATTAAAAGTTTTGCAGAATTCATAACAAACAATCTCAAATATTCTAACCATCGAGAAAACCTCCTAGCAACACTAAGTACATCTCAAACAACCAAAAGTACACAACTTTCATATTCAAACCAAAACAAAACCATATGCAACAAAGACTAAAAACAGAACCATATGTTTAACATTACTTCTTCAATAACATTAGTTATTCTAAATTCATATACTAAAAAATTTAAAATATTTACCCAAATTAAACAAATCATTATGTTGATTACTAACTATTGATTTTTTCATATTTCTTCAATTACAATACAAAAATATTATATCCCGCGCAACGCGCGGGTCCATTACTAGTCTATATATAAAAAGTAGGATAAATGAAGCTTCCTCCTTGCGTCACCTCATCACCACATGATTTTTTTTATTTTTTTTATTATAATTCATAATTAAGTTTTACTCTCCATTAAAAGTTATTTATAGCCACTAACCTAAATTCAATATTCATTGTAATTATTCCTAAATTTAATATATTCTATATATAAAAAAAGTTTTCCCTCTCTTAGCAAAGAGTTTTGTTTGAATATATATATTTGATTACTTCAAATAATATAATAAAAACGTGGATATAAAAAAATATATTCAGTATATATATATATATATATATATATAAATATAGATATATTAAATAAATATGCTATTTTCAGTTTTTAATAATACAATTACGACAAAGAATTAAAACATGAAACAATTTATATATTTAAAATAAATACAAAAAATATTAATTCATAAATTCTATAAATTCTATAACAATTACAATATATATATAAAAAGTATGATAAAATGGAGCTTCTTCCTTGTGCCACCTCATCAACAATTGATTTTTTTATTTTTTTTATTATAATTCATAATTAAGTTTTACTCTCCACTAAAAATTATTTATAGCCATTAACCTAATTTTAATATTTATTGTAATTATTCCTAAATTTAATATAATCTATATGTAAAAAAGTTTTTCCTCTCTTAACAAAGAGTTTTGTTTGAATATATATATTTGATTACTTCAAATAATATAATAAAAACGTGGATATAAAAAATATGTTCAATATATATAAATATAGATATATATATATATATATATTAAATAAATATCCTCATGAAATAATTTATATAAATTAAAATAAATACAAAAAATATTAATTCATAAATTCTATAGCAATTACAATTAATTAAAATATCCTATTTTAAAACAAATTAATCCAAACAAAACAAATAAATTATTAATGAAATTTATACTACTGTGAAATAAATTATTAATACTACCATAATTTTTTATTTTCTATTCTAATTTGTAATTTAATATTACTCTCCACTACAAATCCTTTATAACCACCAAAATATTATTTTATATAACGTATTTAATATCAATATTATTTCTATTCACCAATTAAAGTATTTATTGACCAAATTAATAGTTTAAAAAGAATTTAAATTCCTTTTAAATTATATGTATAATATATATTTTATTTATCAATAACTATTTTCTTTATATATATTCACAAATCTTAAATTTAATTGGTATTGTATATTTGAAGTAATAAATAAATTATTAATTTTGTTATAATTATTATTTTATATAACATATATATTTTTAAATAAATAATTTTTAAAAATAAAATAGTTTATAATTCTTATAATCATTTATTTTATTTTAATTATTATTTTAAAATTCATATAAATTTATATTTTTATATAAATTTAATAAAATTTTAAAATTATATATATTTATATTATTGAAATAAATTTTTTATAATTACTATTACGTTATTTTTTGTCACATGTTAAATTTTTTCACTTTTTTTACAATCTTTAGTTTTTTTATAATTATTAGTTTAATTTTAATTGTAATTATTAATTTTGTTATAATTATTGTTATAAATAATTATACATTAAATTGTATTATAAGTTATAACAGTATTTTCCACTAACATGTTTGTCTAATATACTTCAAAAGTATATTTATGTCATGTATTTAATATAAATATTATTTCTATTGACCAATTAAAGTACCTATTGACCAAATTAATAGATAAAAAACCCTTTACATTCTTTATAAATTTTATGTATATTATATTTTTATTTACTATTCACAAATATTTAATTTAGTTGTGATATAATTTTATAAATATGTTCAACTCATCCGTTTTTACAATTGTAATATAATTTTATAAATATGTTAAAATTGTTTCAACTCATCCGTTTTTGCAGCTATATTAATTCTAAATTTTACATAATAATATAATAAATATGCACTTTTCAAATATATAATAATGTTAGATCATATTTATAAAATTAATTAAATTTTATTATAGTTATGATGATAATTATATCATTTTATTTACTTATTACTACACCATTACTACACTAATAACTCACCCCGTAATACTCTAAACTTTAGTATAAATATTACATCTTACATTCTCAATCTTACATCTGACATTTTTCTTTCTCAATATTTTAAGAAACAAAAAATCTAAAAAAAAAGTTTCATTTTAGCTTTCCAATGGATACATCTAAACTACAAATTAACCGTTCTACGACCACTAACATTGGTTTCAATGACCTATTGATTTACCATAGTAAACAGATAATTGTAGCAAGATTATTCTCCTTTTGGGAGGCTCAAATTTAAAAAAAAGGTCAACTTATTGGTTTAGAATGCTTCTTTATCGATGAAAATGTATGTAATTTACATGTGTTGATGGTCTTGTAGTTCATTTGCTATTCTTTTGTTATATATTTTCTATGGATAAACTACTATTTTATTTGAGTTTATATTCATATCTTTATTGTTTTGATTTTTCATTTTTGTTTATATATTTTCTACTCATACACTACTATTTTATTTGAGTTTATAATCTCATTACATTTCCTTATTGATAATCTACTCTTTTATTTTTATTTATTTAACAAGATATTTTTATGAGTCTAATTGTTGTTATAATTGTTGATGAAATGTTTTAACATAACTTATAATTTGTATAACAAATATAAATTTCATTTTTCATCGTAAAACATATTCCGGAATCAAAGTGTGGTATCCTCAGATTTAATGGAGGATTGGTGGACAAAGAGATTGTCGTGTCGTCATCGGGGTGACTTCTTTCTCTTTTCGATTTTAAATATCGATTAATATCTTTAATTTAATAACGTTTTGAAAAAAAATCCGAAATAATTAATTTTGTAAATATTTTATGAAAAAGTAAATATTAAATTATCAAAACATAATGAAAAATTAGAATATAATCTAAAATTATTCTAAAAATGGAATAAAAAACATATAAAAATTAAATAATTTATATTATTAAATAATTTAGTCACCTAAGCATCCACAACATCAAATTTGTTTTTCATATAAAGAATTTGGTTTTTATATTACTTGTTTGTTTTCTTTTATTAATTTTATTCTTATTTTCTTCTTAAAAAGAAAATAAATTTAATATTACAAGAAAAATAATAAGTTTAACCTCTTAAAAAAAGATGATCTAAATTATATGAATCATGTGATTTGTGTGGGATATTTTATAATTAATATTGTAGATTTTTAGAGGATTTTTAATTACTATCATTAAAGCCATCTCACAAAAAATTTATCTAATTAATTTTTGTCATTAATATTAACAATAAAAATAAATATAAAAAAGTAACTAATTAATAAAATTTTTATAGTTAATACAACTAATTATAAAAAATTATTAAAATATCATCTAATTAATAAAATTTTTGTGTTAATACAAATAATTGTAAAAAAATTACATTAATGCAATTAATTATAATCATTAATACAAAATAAAACATTTCATGTAACGTCTAAAATATCATTTATATCATTCAATAATAACAGATCATCAATTTAAAGAAAAAAAGCTATCTGATTAATTTTTGGCATTAATATTAACAATAAAATAATTATAAAAAAGAAAAAAATACAATTAAGCATTATCGAATTAATTTTTGTCATTAATATTTACAATACAAATAATTATAAAAATAATCTTAACAATACAAATAATTATTAAAAAATCATCTAAGAAAAAATACGATAAAAATTATTTAATTAATTATTTTCATAAATATTAACAATACAAATAATTATTAAAATATCATCTAATTAATAAAATTTTTGTATTAATACAAATATTTGTAAACAAATACATCTAAAGTATCAATTATTACCATTTATATCATTAAATAATAATAGATCATCAAACTAAAAAAACTATCTAACTAATTTTTGGTATTAATATTTTCAATAAACATAATTATAAAACAATAACTAAATACATCTCAGCAAAAAAAAGTTGTGTAATTAATTTCTGTCCTAATATAAATATAAAATAGTTCATTACAAAACATCTAATATTATCAATTATGACCACTTATATCATTCAATAATAATAGATCATCAAATTATTAATTTTTTTTGTATTAATACAAATAACTGTAAACAAATTATATTAATACAAATATTTATAATCATTAATACAAAAAATAACATTACATGTAACATCTAATATTATCAATTATGACAATTTATATCATTCAATAATAATAGATCATCGAATTAAAAAAATTTATATCTAATGTACCATTATATTGACTTTTCATTTGCTTCACCAAACACAAAGAAAAGCATAATAATTATGATTAATAATACAAATAGTAAAAATAACACTACATGTTCATTATGACTGTTTGAATGCATGATGTAAAATCATTTATTTCATTCAATAATAAAAGATCATTAAATTACGAAAGTTTATGTCTAATATACTATTAAATTAGCGTTTCATTTGCTTTAAAAATACAAAGAAAAGTATAAAAAAATATGATCAATAATACAAATAATAAAAATAACATTATGTGTTCATTATGACCATTTATTTCATTCAATAATAATAAATTATCAAATTAAAAAAATTTATGTCTAATTTTCAATTAAATTGGCGTTTCATTTGCTTTAATAGATACACATAAAAGTATAAAAAATATGATCAAAAATTTTATTTTAGTTATATATATTAACATTATTTTTCTATAACTTTTTTTAAAATTTATTTGTAATGACATATTGATCCAATAAATAAATTTATTGTATTAATCAATAAATGCACAATGTTTTCACATTTTCCCCTTTTAAATATTAGTTTAACAGTCATATCCCGCGCAACGCGTGGGTCATTTCCTAGTCTACTTATTAAAATTTGGATAAATGGAAGTTTCTCATTCATTCTCTATTCTCAAGATTCCACATCATCAAGTTAAGTCTTGTTTGTTTTAATTTTTTTATTCCTACATTACTTACAATTCATAAATTTCTTTAAAAGAATTATAATATCAATATTTTAAAGAAATATAAAATATTTAGATTAAATTTAGAGAATATTTTAGTAATTATATATGTAAATAAATTTAAAAATCAATAAATAATTAAAACAAAAAATTTAATATCTTAATTAAAAATCTATATATTAAAAGTTGATAAATGGAAACTTCTCATTCATTCTCTCGCTTACACATCATCAAGTTAAGTTTTTTTGTTTTAATTTTTTTATTCTTACATTAATTAAAATTCATAAATTTCTTTAAAAATTTATATATTAGTAATATTAATATTTTAAAGAAATATAAAATATTTAGATTAAATTTAGAGAATATTTTAGTAATTATATATGTAAATAAATAGAAAACTAATAAATAATTTAAAACAAAAAATGTTTATATATTTATTTAAAATAAAATCTATATATAAAAAATTAGGTAACCATTGACTTCTCATCTAGTATTTCTTCTCAAGTTTCCACTTCATCAAGTTAAGTTTTTTTTTAATTTTTTATTCCTACATTAATTATAATTCATAAAATTACTTTAAAAATTATATATTAGTAATGATAATACATTAAGACACATAAAATATTTAGATTTAATTTAGATAATATTTTAGTAATTATATATGTAAATAAATAGAAAACTAATAAATAATTTAAAACAAAAAATGTTTATATATTTATTTAAAATAAAATCTATATATAAAAAATTAGGTAACCATTGACTTCTCATCTAGTATTTCTTCTCAAGTTTCCACTTCATCAAGTTAAGTTTTTTTTTTAATTTTTTATTCCTACATTAATTATAATTCATAAAATTACTTTAAAAATTATATATTAGTAATGATAATACATTAAGACACATAAAATATTTAGATTTAATTTAGATAATATTTTAGTAATTATATATGTAAATAAATAGAAATTAATAAATTTATAAATAATTAAAAAAGGTATATATATTTATTTGTAATAAAAGTCAGTAAACTATTAAAATTTGACAAATAAATTATTAAGAAAATATTTATTTTAGTTACATATTGTTATTTAGTTATCTTAAAAAAAATTAATTTTAATTTATTTTAATAAATTTTAATTTTAAAAAATTATAATTACAAGTATTTAAAATTAGATATATTATTGAAAAACATTTTGGATTGAAAAAATTTATATCCATCATATCATTTACCTTTTCTAATTAATTTATATTTTTATATAATTTATATTCAATCCATCTCTTAATTATTATCCATTTTCTCTAAAACTAAAATAAATAAATAATTTCTTATATATCAAAATTCTAAAAAGAAAATGATCCATTAAAAAATAAAATATATAAATAAACGTAGATAATATCATAATTTTTTTTAGTTTACATATATTTTTCAACTCTATTTTACAAAGCAAAAATTTATCCACACAATGCTGAAATAAAAATATTAAACTTTGACAGAATAATTATGAAAAAATATTAGTTTTTGTTATATATATTATTTAAAATGAATTATCTTGAAAAACAAATTTTAAATTTAATATATTTTAATAAACTAAAATTTTAATAAACTATAATTATAAGTATTTAAAATTAGATATATTATAAAAACTAGAATGAAAATAATTAATGTTCATCATATTATTTACCATGTCTATTTTCTATACAATTTAGATTCAATCTATCTCTTAATTAATTTCCATTTTTTCTATAATTAAAATAAATAATTAATTTCTCATATATTAAATTTCTATAAATAAAATGATCCAAAAAAATTAAATATATATATACAAACGAATATAATATCATAATTTATTTTTAATTTATATATATTTTTCAAGTTTATCGTTACAAAAACTTATCCGCGCAATGCGCGGGTCATAACCTAGTTGTTCAAATTATAAATACGGAACCCAAGAACTTTATTATTGTATCAAACTCTGAACGTCTTACAAAGGATTAGAAAGTTTACTATAAGTTAACAACCACCAACAAAACAAAATTATACTATTAACATCCTAATAACAACATTGACGACGGAAATTACATCCTATGTGCTCACAGAAAAACAATCACACACTGCAAACAAAACATCCCAACCTTAAAACGAAATCAAGAGATGGATAACAAAGGAATATACGAAATGCAGAGGCTAGGGAAGATTATTACCACCCATGTTCTAATTTTGAAAAGTTGACAAATAACAACCAATGGGTCGTTCTCGTGGACACGAATGAAGTCATACATTTGATAAGCAAATGTTTCCCACATGGTGCACTCCACAAAATCAGAACTGCAATACGGAAGACATTGTTAGTAAAACAAAAACAGAAAAGTTTTATTTCCGAAATATAAATGAGAAATAAGTATTGAAAGTACTTGGCATCACGAAGTTGAACTGTCAAACGCCTACTCGTCCGTTCGGCATATGTAACATCAACGAGCTCACCGGCAACAATGACTTAACCAATAACATCTGGAAACAAATGGCGAAGAAGAAATTCGTATTATAAGTTGCATATATAGCAGGAGAAAGAGCTGATATGCATGAAATGGCTTACAGATCAGAATGGATTCTTCTAAGGCACCTAACAAAATATCGGGGTATGAAACAAAGTTGAAATATTTATTCGAGTTGTTGATATCACCACAAGGTCTAACAACTGTGGTGGACATGAATATTATTTTAAATGGAAGCTCTGATGCTCTGTAATCACCGAAACTGCGACTAACATTAAAATTCGTTATTATACAGTAGGTTCCTTCCATAAGGAAACGTTGTTGGCGATACCAGAAATTCAAACTGACAGAACACTGAATTCGGTTGCCCTACAAAAGCGAGTAAAAATAAAGTCAAACATGAGATTTAAAACCACAACATCAAAAAGCAAACAATATGGAAAAAGAATTATAGGTTTACCCATTCGTCACACGCCAACACTTCCCAGTTGGAAATTGACCTCAAAACGGGAATAGTATCAAAGTTCCAGACACGAACAACACGAATTCGAACTTTAAAGGATATATCTTGCTTAGGATGTATATTAGAAAAAGGACAATACATATCTGTTAGACTAATTTAGTATGGCAAGGATATTTTCACGCTCTGTTTACGGAAACTACTAAGTTGAATAGATACGCAAAGAAGAAGACTATTATTTATAACACAGGAATATGTTTAAGACGTGTAGGATACCATCATAACTGTACAATAGATTCAGCTGACTCAGACCGAAAAGACACCAAACAGGATACACATAATTTACCTCATTAACACGTTTGTTTTACTTAGAGAGAAATAAGTAACACTTGCGATGATTCACTGTAAAATCACCTAAAAAACAGCCACGTAATTAAGACTGTAGAATACCATCATAGCTGTACAATAGATTCAGCCGACTCAGACAGAAAAGACACTGAACAAAAGACACGTCATTTACCGCATTGACACGTTTGTTTTACTCAGAAAGAAGTAACATTTGCAATGATTCACCATAAAACCACCAAAAAAACAACCACGTAAATAACATTGGTAAAAAAATATACACGTACCTGGTTTAAAATCTTCCACGCAAACAAAGAAAATTCCAAAATGTACACCTCACCTGCATCAACGACACATCAGTACACAATATATATAAAATAAAGAAACTCAGAAAAGAATATAAAAATGACCAACAGATTCCGGTCTCATTGAAATGGGCCACTGCATCCATAACAAAACACAAAGAAGACGAGCCAAACATAAAATAAACCGAGATCCAGATGTACATAAATAAAGCACGTTAAAGCAATAGCATATACATAGCCCAAAAACAAAACCCATTAAAGCAATAAAATATACATAAAACCCTAACCGGAAGACACACCTATAGATACAGCCGTATGAATTATTAGCATTTGGACCACTGCATCCATAACAAAACACAAAGAAAATGGGCCTGACCTAATTTAAAACGAGATCTATGCATATACACATCAACCATCTCATTTTCTCAATTACTCTTCTCTTGTTCATCTATGCATATCCACAACTTTTTGGTTTTATATCCGACTGTATTAAGAGAATCCATATGCACATCAACCATCTCAGACCCCATTTTGTTGGATAAACCCACATAGTTTTCACATTTGATCAACATGTCTTTGTCTGCCACATGTATCGATAGATTTGGAGCCTTCATGTTGACAGTAAGATTTCTGGATCATGAGATTGGATCCACGTTCTTTTTTGTTGTTGTCAACCCATGATCCAAACAAGGGAGTGTTTTATCTTTGTCCACCTTAACATTAATTGGGGATAAGTTAGATTCTTGATGAGATTCCACCAGTGATCAGTTCCCATGATAGTGCAAGGAATACTATCCAAACTCTTCATGTTATTATTTAATTTGCCTCTACGAATTATCACAATGTCATCATTTATTGTTCGTTTACGTTGTAAATGTTCTTCTAATCCTTTGTAAGCTTTCATTGCTTCACTTTATCATTATCTTCCTCCAGTTGTGTCTTCGAATAACTTTCACAACGCATTGGCCATAGATGTATTGGAATGGGAAACAACATGTAGAGATGCACAAGGTTTAACATTCGGACACACATGAGACCTAACTGAACAAGCCTTTGGTTTTTCCCACCTTCTTTTATGAGTTCAATTATTTAGTATTACATTTTTTTTATTTTTGTACGTTATCTTTGATTTTTTTGTTAAAGTCCGAAAAACCCAATAAAATCCCAAACAACCTGGATAACCGGAAACACAATCAACCCGAAGAACTCGAATAACTCTAATAATCTGAACTCGAATAACCCGAAAAAATTAAATTATCTAAATCTAATTTGGATTATTTCAGGTCCAATACCTCAATCCGGATAACCAGAACTTAAAACGAAACCCGAGGAACCCAAACTAAAAAACATTCGAGTTCAATTCTGGTCCAATTTTAAAAAATCCAAGGAATCCGAACTCGGACCGAAACTCGAGACACACACACCAAAACCCGGATTGGTCAGTCCTAGCTTCTAGGATCGATCACTACAATAGGGAAGACATTCATCTTAATGTTCTGAGAGATCTATAAACCAACTAAAAAAGGCAATAAAAGAATAATGTTTAAACATTATTCAGACATGAACTTAATCCAAATAATCCTAACCACTAATCAATGTTATTATAGCACTATAAATCATATTTTTGTTAATAGCATTTTAACACCTTTTAATATGAATGAGCCCCCTGATAATTAGATAATTTATTAAACATACTAACTACGTTAATACATAATCTCTTAGTACATCACATAGTCTGCTAGTAAGTGAGGTCGCATCTATGGATATAGTTGAGTTCACCCATCATTCATGCTTGTCAACAATTATGATATGTATCTCACGGATAATCAATGCATATAAACAATAAAATTGATGACTCCCAATGTGCATCACATGCAGCATATCACACTTGTTAAATCTTAACCTATTTGTCTCGTAGTAGTCAAGCCATTCTATATAAGAGAGAATTGGAAAGTCACTAACCAAAGTAATTTTGACACTTTGGAACTTAATATTTAAGTAATGGTGCCTTTGTATGACCAATTTGTCGGTCGAGCAGTCATACTCCTCCATCAATTTTGTGTTACTAAGAAAACATTTGGTTCGAACGGTCACACTACTCGATCCGGGAGACCATTACCCTAGAAATTGGTCAGTTGTAGTAGTTACACTAATAGGTAGAGTTTGAATCATTATTTTGTTAATTTACACAACCGACAATAATGCTCGACTCGAACAACCGCTTGCTCGGTCGAGCGTCACACCCAGAAATTGTGAAAATCACCATTTTTTGACAAATTTTAGTTCAAATTTTGTTGAACCCTTTAATTATAGATGACCATACGATTTGATAACATTGTAGAGTTGTTTATTTGGCGGCATAAGTGTTTTTAACAACCTAAATTTGAGATCTAATTCATAATGAAGGTTTCAATTTCATAGCTTACGTTTTCTCAAAACTAATAAACATTGGAATGAATCTACCAATCTTTAGGGTATATTGGGAAGACAAGAGGCTGAAAGTATTATGCCTTTTCTATAATATTTTGATGGTCTTGGGTTTAGGTTGTAATTATTAAAAAGTTTAATAATTATTCAAGAAACGAAAATAGGTTTTTGTTAACGAGATTTTCATTAGCAAAATCTAAACCCTAAAATGATAACCGTGAAAAGAAAAACGAAGACGAGAAGAACAGTTTTCGTTCTTCCCGAATCCACACCAATCGTTGAAAGTAGATCCGATCTCGACGTGGATACGTGTAGAGGGCTTGCGCTATCAAGTCTTGCATCCGATATCAGAACTTTCAACGCAATAGGTATTACGAAATCGTTGCTAATTATGTTCGTCATTGAAACCCAAAAATCAATCCTTAAACATGACTTGATCTCATATTCGGGTTGATAAAACACGCTTCCGCACCCCAAATCAACCCAACAGTGATATCAGAGCGTCTGTTCATCTGTTTAGGATTAGTTTTCTGGATTTTTTTTTGTGAAAAACGGATCGAAAAATGTATAAGCGGACGCGCATGCAGAAAAAACCAGAACCCGCGAAGGAGAAGCATCGCACGGCCGGAATCCGGCCCATAGGCGACAGCCGGAACCCTAGCCGCCCTTGCGAGTGTCGCTTGTGTGGGCGGAGGGACAACGTGCAGCCTGTGGAAGCCGCAACAGCGCACAACCCACACGTTCACACACGCTAATCACAGGCAGCGCCCGATGGGGTGTGAACGGTTCCTGTGCATTGCCAACTAGCCGGCCACACGGCGAATCGACGGTCGACAAATCAAGCATAAGGGCAAGCGGCACGTAAGGGCGAATCGACGGTTGATGAGTGGATGGGTTTTAGAAACCCTAGCGAACCCTAACCGCTCCATCACCCGAGCCGACGTTTCGCAGCCGCCCGAGCGGGCGGTTCGAAGAAGCCTAGGCGGGCGACCAAGGGGCGGCGGCACGTAAGGCGACGCAACCTGATGTGCGTTATATCAAGTTATAAAAACCTAGACTAACGCTTCCGCAAGAATACGGACCGTGTAGTAACTAGGGTCGAACACAAGGAGTTAATGCGACTAATGAGCTATTAAACTAATTGAATAGACGTGTGAGATGACTAAAGTTGGGATTGTGATTGAGCTAAACTAAACTAAATCGAAGAGATAAAACTTATGGCTAAGCACCATGGGTGTCGAGAGTTTGCCTAATGAAGTAACGAAGTTCTAAAAAGATAATTGGTCTAGGTACTATCATGAATCCAGGGAATTCAAGCTCTCCTATAGGAACTAACTGGCGTAGACTTGTCC
>CM071873.1:18757815-18773146 GCA_036759665.1 Gynandropsis gynandra
AAACCTACGGGGTTTTCTTGACATGAATGAGCCCGAGCGGGCACCCCAATTGCACCCGAGCGGGCACACCTCCCTGGTCGTGTACCTTGTGTGCCCGAGTCGTGTAAAGCTATGGGGGTAATTGACAGCAAATCGCCCGGTCGTGCACTCCAATTCCACCCGAGCGGGCACTCCATCTTGGTCGTGTACCTTGAGTGCCCGAGTCGTGCAAAGCTACGGGGGTAATTGACAGCTAATGGCCCGATCGTGTACACCTCCAATGCCCGAAGGGGCATGTCTTGCAATGTTGTTTCTCTCCCTTCGCTCGGTGTTTGAGTGTTCACTTTCAGTCCATGGCCTTGCACAAGTCGAACCTTGTTACTCAACTTCGTTTTCGGGGTTAGATTGCCAAAATCACTCGTGTTTCTTCTCGTGTCTTCGTTTCCTATGCACAACACGAAATGTGGATAAAGTCTTCGAATATACTCAATAAATGAATGAAATATAAATAATCTATTCTAAACTAGACCTAAGAATGCTATAAAAACTATAACGGATTACGTGTTATCAAAACCCTAGCCCCGTCGGGGCTCATCTACTGCACGAGCAGGTGCTCTGCCAGCTGACCGAATGACCTCTCCAACCCGAGCGGACGCGCGCGTGAGCTCGAGCGGGCTCACGTAACCCGAGCGTGGAAAAATAAAAAATTTAAAAATTAAAATTAAAGAATTTTAATTTAAAAATTAGTAATTGAGTTCTTAGGCTTTTCCTTTGTTGTAGACGTTTGAATAGGTTCTCGTTTACATGGTACGACATGACTCCCAGGAGGCATGTAGTTCAAGAATTCGATTCGTATGTCTATGACATCAGATGTCTAGTGGGAGGGAACAATTAGTTTTTGTAAACGTCTGGACTACCCGAGGAACATGAACTTAATTGTTATCCGACCATGAGTTGAAGGATGAACTCAACTATATCGATAGGAACGACCTGACTACCAGGTGACTATGTGATATAGAGTCGAAGTAAATTCACTATAAATTTTATGGGGATAAAATTTATATAGAATCTATTTTATATGTTTAGGAAACGTCTTGACTACCAAGGGGCTTAGACATATAGTTATAGGTTGATACTAATAAGAAATAAGATTTCTAATGTTATTGTAGCATTGATTAGCGAATATATCTTTTAGATGAAGTCCATGTCTTAATGATATATACGATGTATAACTCTATGCTGTAAATCTTTCCTTTTGTTTTCAGATCTCTTGAGAATATCTCAGTTCAACTTGCGCCTGGTGCTGACACATGAAAAGCTGATCGATGTGATCGACAAACCCGCTCCTCCAGTGCCAGACCCAGGGAATGACGAGGCTTTCAGTGAATACACTAAGTACGAGGAAAAGTGTATCAATGTGAAGTGTCTCATCCTGGCGTCAATGAGTGGCGAACTCCATAAATAACACGAGCATATGGATGCCAAGTAGATCATGGAGCATCTTAAGAAGATGTTCGATGAGTAGAGTCGGACGGCAAGGTCCAAGCTGTCAGGGACTTTGTTCAAGTCCGCTCTAAGTGATGGATCTCCTGTGGGACCCCATGTTCTTCGGATGTTTAGTCTGATAGAACAACTTGAGAAGCTGGGGTGCACCTTCTGTAAGGTGATGCAGCAGGAGATGATCTTGCACTCACTTCGGGAGTCCTTCTCCCCGTTCGTGGTCAACTACAACATGAACATGTTAGACGTTAAGTTGCATGAGATGCACAACATGCTCGCTGAGTATATGAGAAATAAATGTCCATAGGGAAGAGGGGATCGGGATCTGTGCTGATGGTTGGGCAGTCCTCTTATCAGAAGAGGAAGGGCAAGAAGAGGCCCAAGACCAGGCAGAGCGCGCCTAAGACTGGTGTGACTAGGGCAAAAGGCGACACCACAAAGGTCAACCAATCAGATGCTGAGTGTTTCTTCTGCAAGAAGAAAGGTCATTGGAAGAGGAACAACAAGGAATACTTGCAGTCTTTGAAGGGCAAGAAGCCAGGTAAGATTCTCATGGAAAATGTTTTCATGATTTCTTTAACTACTATCGATTCATCTAGATGGGTATTGGATACCGGTAGCAGTTTTAACGCCTACAATATGTTGCAGGGACCGAGGATCAATAGGAGGTTCAGGAAGGGAGAATTCAATCTGAAGGTTGGAAACGGCGCAAGTGTTGCTTCTATAGCATTAGAATCGATTTCTCTTGTAATGCCGACGGGCAAGACTTTGTTGTTAGAACACTGTTACTACGTTCCTAAATTTTTTTTCGAACGTCATTTCTATTTCTATACTTGATAGACGTGGATTTTGAAGTCTTTAGTAGTAACATTTGCTCTATTTATCATGGTGATGATACATATATGAATGGTTATTTGCAACAAGGGATTTATGTCTTACCTGATAATAACATTGAACCAGTTAACATACATGTTTCGGGCCATAAGAGAAAGGCAGATGATCGTCAAAGTCAGACATACCTTTGGCATTGTAGACTCACTCACATTGGTGAGAAGAAAATAAACATGTTGCATAAAGATGGTCTCCTAGGCCATTTTGATTATGATTCATATGCAACTTGTGAGTCCTGTCTCACTGGCAAGATGACCAAATCTCCGTTTAGTGGAACCGGAGAGAGAGCTACAGAACTCCTAGGACTCGTACATACTGATGTATGTGGACCTATGAGAGTTCAAGCCAGGGGTGGGTATTCATATTTCATCACATTCACTGATGATATGTCGAGATATGGATTTTTGTTCTTGATGAGACACAAATCCGAGTCTTTTGAAATGTTCAAGAGATTCCGTAGTGAAGTGGAGAAACAAACCAGAAAGAGTATCAAGGTGTTGAGATCTAACGGGGGCGCTGGATATCTTAGTCATGAATTTGTCTTTTATCTAAGGAAAAATGGGATTTTGTCTCAATGGACTTCTCTTGGAACACCACATTATAATGGTGTGTCAGAAAGGAGAAATCAGACTTTATTAGATATGGTTCGATCCATGATGGAGTTTACGGATCTTCCAATAAACTTGTGGGGTTATGCTTTAGAAGCAGCTGCTTACATCATAAACAAGGTTTCCACTAAAGCGATATCTAATGCTCCATATGAGATATGGAAGGGAAAGAAACCAAACCTGAGATACATCAAGGTTTGGGGTTGTCCGACCTTCGTTAAGAGACTTCAGCCAGATAAGCTAGATGCTAGGTCTGACAAGTGTAGGTTAATAGGTTATCCCAAGGAAATTATGGGATATTATTTCTACCACTCGTCTGAACACAAAGTGTTTCTGGCCAAAACGATAACCTCTTTTGAAAAGGAATTCCTTGAGGAAGGAATTCATGGTGTAGAAATAGTTCTTGACGAAATTCAAGAACCCGACGAACTAACACATGTGCAGGGACATGAGATGTCAAACGAGCAATCTTGGCTGGGTAATACGTTGTTAGGCTCTGGGGCTTCTTCTTCAAATGTTGAAGTGACAGTGCCCGTTCCAGAACAATTTCAGAACTTAGTTCAAGAACCTATTCGGGAACAAGTCCAACAAGGTATCCAGTGCAGGTTGAACCTGCTGCATAGGTTTCCTTGAGAAGGTCAACACGTTCCCATCGTGCACAGGTTTCCTTGAGAAGGTCAACACGTTCCTTGATAGTACAGGAGGACGTGATCGGTCCCAGAGATGACGATCCGCAGACTTTCCAAGAAGCTATACAAGGCCCAGATTCTGAGAAATGGTGGAAAGCCATGGAATCCGAGATGGAATCTATGAAGATCAACAAAGTATGGACTTTGGTTGATTCTTCACAGGCTTCCAGACCGATCGGTTGTAAATGGGTTTACAAGAAGAAGATTGGAGCAGACGGGCAGGTAGAGACCTATAAAGCTCATCTAGTTGCCAAGGGGTATAGTCAACGAGAAAGGATTGACTATGAAGAAACGTTCTCTCCTGTGGCAATGCTCAAATCTATTCGGATTCTGCTTGCGATAGCGGCGTACTATAACTATGAGATTTGGCAAATGGATGTGAAAACAATTTTCGTTAACGGAGAGCTCCAGGAAGAGGTTTTCATGACTCAACCTGAGGGTTTCACGTTGCCAACTCAAAGTCATATGGTATGCAAGCTTCAAAGGTCCATTTATGGACTTAAGCAAGCTTCTTGAACCTGGAACATTCTCTTTAACAAGGCAGTTGAAGAGTTCAACTTTGTTAGATGCGAAGAAGAACCTTGTGTGTACAAGAAGTTTAGTGGGAGCGTGGTTGTCTTCCTTGTGCTTTATGTGGATGACATATTGCTCATAGGGAATGACATTCCGGCGTTGCAAGAGTGTTTTTAAGGAATGGTAGGATTGAAGTCCTAGTGGTTGTTTGATCAGTTCTCCATGAAGGATCTAGGAGAAGCAGTCTATATTCTGGGAATAAAGATCTATAGGGATAAATCAAAGAGGTTGCTTGGATTGTCACAATCCCAGTACATTGACAGTATCGTGAGACGATACAACATGGAAAGTTCCAGGAAGGGCTATCTATCGATAGGCACTGGAATTTCTCTTTCTAGAAAGAATTGTCCTAAGACTCGAGAGGAAAGAGAATGCATGAGTCGGCTTCCCTACGCTAGCGCAGTGGGAGCCATCATGTACTCCATGACATGTACTAGGCCTGACATAGCCTACACACTAAGTGTAGTGAGTATATATCAGGAAGATCCTGGTGAGGAACAATGGAAGGTTTTTAAGAACATCCTTAAGTACTTGAGAAGGACTAAGGACCAGTTCCTTATTTATGGTGGTTCTAACTTGGAGTTAGAAGGGTTTACTGATGCGAGTTTCTCGACAGACAAGGATGACAGTCGGTCTATTTCAGGCTATGTATTTTTTCTGAATGGAGGCGCAGTAAGTTGGAAGAGTTCCAAACTGGCTACTATAGCCGATTCGGTGACTGAAGCAGAATATATAGCGGCTTGCGAAGTAGCTAAAGAAGCGGTTTGGATAAGGAAGTTCATAGATGAACTTGGTGTGGTACCTTCGATAAAGGAAGCCATTCCTTTATTGTGTGATAACACCGGAGCTATTGCTCAGGCGAAGGAACCATGGTCTCATGATGCGTATCAGAGTTAAATAACCTAATCTACCCGCAAGTGCACGGCACGTGTGTAGTATTTTAGGTGTCGATCCCACCGAGACTACGCAACACTACCTAAACTCCAACTACGAATCAAACTTGCTAACGAAAGAATGGTGATGAGGAATGAAATACTAAATGTAAATAAACTACTTGGGTTCTAACGATAAGACAAACGTCCTAGGAATCCGATTTCACCACAAGACTACCGAAACCGACGATCAACCTATCTCTCATGCAATCCCAGTTAAAGCTATCTAAGGCGGACGATCCTAACATGATATCTACCCTCTCTCAAGGCATAGACACGTGATCTAGACAAGCTGCCCCCTACTTTCGTACACGTGATCTAGACAAGTTGCCCCCTACTTTCGTGGCTGACACCTTGAACTAAACCCATAAACTCTGTGATTCGCCCGTTCACCCTCAACCGTTGTTACCCTACTTTCGTGGCCTAACCTCGGTTGTTCTAAACCTGATCTTCCAAGACTATAATTCTCCTTTCGGTCCTTCTCCTAATCTCTAACACATGTATTTACGTGGTCTTTGTAAACACAAGTAAATTAAGCACTCAGATAAAGAATAGATGAACTAAAACGGGAAGATGCATTCAAAATAGATCAAAAGAGGTCTCGGGATAGCCAAGGGCTAATCCCTTCTCCTAGAACAAGCAAACTACTCGCTCATGCGTCTGTAAAAAAACATAAACATAGTAGAAAGTCTAAGGAACAAAAAGACCAAACAAAACCGAAGTGGTGGTGCTTGATCTCCAATGCTCCTCGCTTATCTCCTCGCAAGAATCTGCTCTAACTTCGCTGAATTCTTCTCCTCTGTATGCTTGCTGTAACGGCGTCTTTTTGCCTCCTTTTAAGCCTCCTAAGTCGGTCCAATTGTTGCCCAAATTGCCCCACGAGTTCCCTTATGTCTTAAGTTAAGTTTACTTAAGTTTTTAAAGGTTTCGGGCCGCTACCCGCTCGGGTAATGAGTGTACCCGCTCGGGTGCGGCTAGGGCAGTTCGTGCGCGTCCTGTGGTGCTGGAATGGTGCCCGATCGGGCATGGCATGTGTGCCCGCTCGGGCACAAGGCAAAATGGTCCTAAATGCTTGCCCGAGTCGTGCTAAATGGTCCACACAATTGGCCGTAGGTTTTGCCCGATCGTGCAAGGGTTGTGCCCGACCGGGTGAGGCGTTTCCATGCTCAATCTCGTCCCGTTTGTCCCGTGATGATCCCCAAAGTTGCTCCTTAGCTCTGTGCATGTTCCTTTAGCTCCAAAATGGTCCAAATACGCGTAAAAACCTGTAAGAACATGAAAAGCACGAAAGCAAGTAAAACGGATACGGAATCATACGTAAAACATCACATATGTATCAAAAACTTCTCCTAAATCGTGCAAGAAATATGTATGAAAATGAGATGATCATCTCATCAGAAATTGAAACATGTTCAGCGGAAGTTTCACCTGATACGAGAGATCATAACGCGTGGGGGCGTGCAAATCCAAAAGGTGAAGGAAAGGAAAACACAGTAGATCCATTCACGAAGGCGCTTGGGTCAATGGATTTTGATAAGTATAAGCCGAGGATCGGATTGAGAGAGATGACTAGCTGGCATTAGTTTATAGACATGTAGCGAGTTGTAATTTAGACATCGATTTCATTTTGAATAATATATGACATTATTTTCATTTGATGAATTTTCATAATTGTATGATAAAGTCCAAGATTAAATCTGAAACTTGACATTATGATAGAGATCATAATAAAGAGAGTCAAGTTTCGGTATGATTTTAATCTGCATCGTTCTTGTTCATAGGAACACTAATCGGACTACAGTGATCCGGAAAGAACAACATGTATGTGATAAGTTTCTATGGTGATAGAAATCAGTAGATCTCTTTTACTGAATCACATATATGGGTGATACACATGATGATGTGATCACTGAACAGACCTAAAGGCAGTAATGCTTAATGGTTAAATAACCAATGAATTGTCATTAAGATTTCTCCAGATAGTTAGATAGTTAGTTTTTCCTTAGACCTGAGATCAACATAGTAATTAGGATCTTATCTTTTATTCTTTGATTCTTGACACCTAGTATCTTAGAGTACTAGTTGAATAGATATTGGGAATAATTAGATATTTGCGTAGTTAGTGACTGATCAAGATGGGATCCATCAACTCTTGGTAAGAGTTTGAGCTCTATGTTGTCAGTAATCACAATGACTGTATGAATCTCTGGCCAGAGTACATTGAATGAATGAAGAAAGGTGTTTCTTAGGTTCATTCATCAGTCAATTTTGATTGACATGAAACATAGTTGATGATCCGTAAGGCTGACAGTTATGACCATGCCTAGGATGCATCCGGAGCTATAAAGATGGAAGGAAATACTAACGTCAACTTCACCCTGGTTTGTTTTGGGTAACATTGTTACTCAAAAGAGTAAGAATGTTACTTCATGCTATCCGGTCGTTGGGGAGTGTCGCTAGACACCATCCTCGATTAGTTAATTAGTGGAGACTAATTGGCACCGGTTTAGGGATGAACCTATGAGGTCACACGCATACGAGTGTCTCGGTATCTGCTTGTGATTGTTAGACAATCAGTGTCGAATGCAATTATATTTATCCGCTAGCACCGAAGAAAATATAATTGTATTTGGTTTTCTTTTGGGGTTAGTATATTAGATGTACAGACAAGTATGTGTATAGGGATACATATACGTTGACTGTTTGAAATATTACATAAAGGCAAGTGGGAGATTGAAAGCATTATGCATTTTCTGTAATATTTTGATAGTTTTGGGTTTAGGTTGTAATTATTAGAAAGTTTAATAATTATTTAAGAAACGAAAAACAAGTTTTCGTTAATGGGATTTTCATTAGCAAAATCTAAACCCTAAAACGATAGCCGTCAAAAGAAAAACGATGAACAAGAAAAACAATTTCGTTCTTCCCGAATCCGCACCAATAGTTGAAAGCAGATCCAATCTCGGCGTGGATACACGTAGAGGACTTGGGCTATCAAGTCTTACATCCGACAATCAGAACTTTCAACGCATCAGGTATTACGAAATCGTTTCTAATTATGTTCGTCGTTGAAACCCAAAAGCCAATCCTTAAACATGACTAGATCTTATATTCAGGTTGAAAAAACACGCTTTCGCACTCCAAATCAATCCAATAGAAGCAACTACGATGATACAGAACCTACATAAATATTCCACGCCGAAATCCGTCAACATCATGACATGTTTAATAGTGGGATAAGAAGTTTTCTCTTTTTTTTTTATCTTTTTTTTTCGTTCAAAATCTTTTTGTATATTATATTGTGTTATACTTATTTTATTTACTAAATTTATATATCTTAATATATATTAATCTTTAGGTGCTTAAATGTTAACTAAATAAGTAATTTACTTTTAATTGATTGTTAAATCTATCCAAAATTATTTTTTAGACATTGACAAATTCAACAAATATCACAACGAAGTATCAAAGAATTGAAAATAATTGTTGTTAATATACAAATTTAGAAAATTATGGTCAATACACAAACATGATAATTGTTTTGTATATGGAGTTAACAAGTGCCAAATTAAATGGAGTTAACCAATATATATGTAATACTGTTAAGTATGATCAAAATAATTTTACTCCGTGTGTTAATATAATTTCATTAGTTTGTGGGTTGAAAATAAATTTAATAATTCACATATACAAGAGGTATACGTTCGTATCCGGACAAAAATAAAATACACCTGTACAAAAGGTCAAACATATAAAACGCAATTGGAAACTTTAAAATAAAAAATTAAATCATGAAGAGAGGTAAGGGAGTATAATTAATGACAAAAAAATGGAAGAAAGAAGAAAGAAGACAAAAGGGAAATGGTTAAAGAAGACAAGAGTGGTCCTGAATTAGCTAAAGTAGATAGGTTTCAAACGATATAATCTGCATTACCCTCTCCTGCAATGTTTATTCCCATTATGATTATATCTTTCATAAGCTACAAATTCTAAGATGGATTCATGAAAACAATTATTTAGCCATTGAAAATGTTAAAGACAACACATATAGCGGAAATAAAAATAAGAAATTATATTTCACCGAACTATTGTTTTTTATTCATGCATCAATCTCCAAGTACACTTGTTTTTTATTACAATGCACTAAAAACTTCCGCAGATAACTCCCCCTGAGTTTGACCATGAATACAAAAACCTAAGTTGAAAAAACACACGCTCTACCAGTGCTAGCAATCCCGCCATACACTCAAGCAATTTTCCAATGATCTTTTTCTGTCCCTAAGAGTATATCTCACAATTTACTCAATGCTTGGTTACACTTCTAAGCTTCCACCAGCCTCTTTTTATAGAGGTCGTTTTTAACTGTACTTGCCGAAATTTCTGATACACCTTGTCCAAAATTTCAGCTCACCAAGTTGTTTCGTGACCAAGTCAAATCCATTAAATGCTCAACAATATTTCCATTAAACTCTCAACAACATTTGATCCCTAAAACTCTCAACAACCTTTGATTAAGTCCATTCCTCAAATCTCTCAACAACCTGAAACAAACACACAACAACCTTCCTAATTAAGTGATATTTCAAACATTAACAATCTCCCCCTTTGAATTTCTGATCACTCAAACTCAAACTCAAACATTCGTCAAACATAATCATAGTTAAGCACAATCATCACAGGTTTTTGATTCATTCATTTCTTCATGTTTTGATCACCATATATCCAAAAGCTAGAACATCCATTTTCTCCCCCTGTTTGTGTGATCAGATATTCAAAATCAATAAAGATTAGTCACACATATAAAATGAATCAATTTAAATATCAATCAATTATTTTTCCTGCACAAGGTTCTACAACTTGATGTTCTTCCATATATTTCCCTCATTTTTATTTCTTTTGTCCCAAAAAAATGTTCAGCAATTTGTTCTCTTTAAACCACATTTAATAAAATCAAGGGCGAATACATAAGAGAAACAAGAATAAGTTATAGAGTTACCTTTTCAGATTAAGTGTACTTAACCTATCACGAGATACACTTATGAGCTAATTTTTATCATTATGTTTCTCTTCTTTTCTCTTCCTTTTCTTTTCTTTATCTTTTCCTTTTCTTTTCTTTGTTCTCTGCTTCTAGGACGTTGTTTAGATATCCTTTTGTTCATATAACAAGCTCATTGATTATCCTTTTTAGGTATACTCTTATGTAAATATAGAGGAATATTTAAGCTCAACTTAGCTTTGTATCATAGGACGTTATAACTGAAACTGAATATCTCCCAACTTAGGCCCGGGCAAAATACTCATAACAAACTCTTTTTAGAATTATAATCCTTTTATGAACCATCAAGTCATTAGAGGAGTAAAAGAACCAAACCTTTTTTTTACGTCAACATTGAATCTCAAAGAAAGGATAAGTTTGCTAGCATATGTGTACTTCAGTAAAGCTTAAGTGACCTTCATAAACCAAGTGCAAATAAACAGATCATTAGCTCCAAAAATCATTCTCACTTTGTTACATACATAGTCCTAATTTTATCTCAAGTCAGTTTAAAGAGTCAATACTAATAAACATGATCCAAATCGAGGGTTTTTGTGAATGTTTCATTTAGTTGACGATTGATTGACACATATCAAGATTATCAAAACTTAGTAATGTGCAAATTTTACCAACATTCGATAATCTTTCGCCACCTTCAAACTTCTTTGTTTAGCTCTCCACACATAGCAATTATTTGATGATCGCATACATTTTCCATTGATTTTCCTTTTGTTTCCATCACCAAATGTAACACTTCCAGCATTCACTCTTTCATTAAAATTTGATAGAACCTCTTTATTGCTTGTCATATGTCTAGAACATCCTTTATCAACGCACCAAGTGTGAGATTTATCATTTTGAGTAGAAATGTAAGCAAATTTACATTGAAGATTACTTTTTCTTATCCAAAGCTTTTTCAATTTCAGTTTATAATACTTACCTGGACCATCTCTCATTTTTTTAAAACACTTGTATTGCTTATGTCCCCAAATTCCGCAGTAATAACATTTGACATTGTTATTTTGGCGAAGATCAACTCTAATCCGAGGCGTTTTTCTAACTAAACCATGCAGGCTTGAAGACGAGTAACTTTTATTTCCATTCGATGTAAACTTCATTTGCGACTTTTCCTTGCTTCCAACGTATCCGATTTCATGATGATTTGAATATTTCTCTCCCACTACTAACAAATGATCAAGCTTTTTTGTTCCATTCGTGAGCATCTTCAATTGCTTGTCTGTTTTCTCAAGTTGTTTCTTAATCATTACAACTTTTTCTTCTTTCTGAATTAAGGTCTTCTGGGTTTCTTGAAGTTGTTTTTCTAACTTCTCATTGGATTTAACTAACTCTATGCTAAGTTTGCTCATGTTTAGCCATTCGTTGTAAATGGTTTCCACATTTACATTCTCATCATCGCTATCATCTTCTTCTTTGATCTTGTTTTCGTCTTCATCAATTATTCCACTGAATGCCACAAAATTTGCATTTTCTTCTTCACTGTTTCTTCAGATTCTGAACTTGAATCTTCACATTCGTTTCTAGTGTGTCCAAATCCTTTACAATTGTAACAGTGGATTTCACATAAATTCTGCAACACACTTTTTCTTTTTAGAATGCTTGGACACTTAGATTTGATATGTCCAAATCCCTTGCATTCATGACATTGTACCTCTGATTTTCCTTCTTTTCTCGGCACTTTCTCTTCAATTTGAATTTTTCATTCCAGTTCGTTTATTCATGAATTTTTCAAATTTCTTGGCTAACAATATCACATTTTCTTCTAATTTATTCATCCTCAAACTTTCTTCTGTTGCTTGAAAAATAATTCCTTTTTCCATATCCTTGTTGGTAGAATCTTGTTCAAGTTCAAGCTCCAATACATATGCAGCAAGAATTCCAACAATTTTCTTGAAACTTGTTGTATCGGTATTTAGAGACATATTCATTGCGACCTTCAGAGCATGAAATTTTTTCGATAAACACCTCAAAAGTTTTTTGACCAGCTTTTTATCTTCGTATGCCTGATCAAGTACACTTGCCTCATTTGCAAGTGAATTCATCTTCCCACTGAATTCTTTTACACTTTCGTAATCATTCATCTCTAAGTTTTCAAACTGATGTTCTAAGGTATCAAGACGAGTTCTTTTTACATTTGAGGTACCTTCATGAATGGTCTCCAGTGTGTCCCATGCTTCTTTTGCAGATTCACATCCTTGAATTTGTTTGAACTCGTTGATGTCAACGGATGCAAAAATTGCTCCAAGTGCTTTAGCGTTGTAAGTTGAATTTCTTTTCTTGTTGGACGTCCATTGATATGATGGTTTCTCCTTCGGATTTCCATGTTCATCGATCACCATGGGTGGACTCCATCCATTCTTCACAGCACTCCATGCATCCTCGTCAATCCCTCTGATATTTGCACGCATTTTCATTTTCCAATATCCATAATTGGATTCATTGAGCATAATCGACCTTTCATAAAAATACATATTTCTTGGAATTCCATGTCGTCTTTTAGGATCTCACACCAAACAATAGATAGAATATCTAGTTTCGATGACTAGCTCTAATACCAATTGAAAATGTTAAAGACAACACATATAGCGGAAATAAAAATAAGAAATTATGTTTCACCGAACTATTGCTTTTTATTCATGCATCAATCTCCAAGTACACTTGTTTTTAATTACAATGCACTAAAGATTTCCGCAGATAACTCCCCCTTAGTAGACCATGAATACAAAAATCTAAGTAAAAAAAAACACGTTCTACTAATGCTAGCAGTCCTCGCCACACACTCAAGCAACTCTCTAAAGATCTTTTTCTGTCTCTAAGAGTATATCTCACAATTTACTCAATGTTTGGTTACACTTCCAAGCTTCCACCATCCTCTTTATAGAAGCCGTTTTTAACTTCACTTGCCGAAATTCCTGAACACCCTGTCCAAAATTTCAGCTCACCAAGTTGTTTCGTGACCAAACCAAATCCATTAAATGCTCAAAAATATTTCCAGTAAACTCTCAGCAACATTTGATCCCCAAGACTCTCAACAACCTTTGATTAAGTCCATTCCTCAAATCTCTCAACAACCTGAAACAAACACACAACAACCTTCCTAATTAAGTGATATTTCAAACATTAATAGCCATAATTAACATACATTATCATGTATTTACTGTTTATTCTATTGTCTCTTACATTATTACATAAATCAATCTTGTTCTTACATAAATCAATCTAATGTTTAAATCTTATATATTAAAAATTAGGTTTGATGGATTCTGGTGTCGCCATATCGACAATGATGTGGTGATCATCTTGTTTTCATACGTATTTCTTGCACGATTTAAGGGATGTTTTTGATATATATGTGCTGCTTTACGTATGATTCCGTTTCCGTTTCACTTGTTTTCGTGTTTTCATGTTCTTACAGGTTTTTACCCGTATTTGGATCATTTCGGAGCTAAAGGACATGCACGGAGCTAAGGACCAATTTCGAGGATCATCACGGGACAAACGGGACGAGATTTAGCAAGGAGAGCCACCACCAGATCGGGCACAACTCATGCACGATCGGGCAAAGGCTACGGCGAATTTTGGTGCGCATCCACGCACGACTCGGGCAAGGAAATGCCCGACCAGATGCCTTACACCCGAGCGGGCGGACATCATGCCCGATCGGGCGGGCAAGGAATGCCCGACCAGATGCCTTACACCCGAGCGGGCGGACATCATGCCCGATCGGGCATCCCTTACGGACCACGACTTGCACGACCTGACCTAGCCGCACCCGAGCGGGCACATTGAGCGCCCGAGCGGGTCGCGACCCGAGTTACAAGCTAAGTTAAGTTAAATTAACTTAAAATAAAAGGAAGCTGGTGGGGAGGATTAAGGCAACTTACAGACCGACTTAAAGGACATAAAAGAGGCCAGAGGACGACATTAGAAGACACTTTTGATTCAGTTGGTGATTGAGGAGATTCTTGCGAGGAGGCAAGCGAGGAGCATTGGAGATCAAGCCCCGACACTTCGGTTTCGTTTGGTTTTCATGTTCCTTAGACTTTCTGTTTCATTTATGTTTGTTTACAGACGCATGAGCGAGTAGTTTGTTTGTTCTAGGAGAAGGGATTAGCCCTTGGCTATCGCGGAACCACTTTTGATCTATTTTGAATGCATCTTCCCGTTTTAGTTTATCTATTCTCTATCTGAGTGCTTGAATTTACTTGTGTTTGCGATGGCCACGTAGATGCATGTGTTAGGGGTTAGGAGAAGGACCAAAAGGAGAATTCTAGTCCTAGAAGATCAGGTTTAGAACAACCGAGGTTATGCCACGAAAGTAGGGTAGCAACGGTTGAGAGTAAAACGGATGAATCATAGTTCTTATGGGTTTAGTTCAAGGTGTCAGCCATGAAAGTAGGGGGCAACTTGTCTAAAGGTGTCAGCATGAAAGTAGGGGGCAACTTGTCTAGATCACGTGTCTATGCCTCGAGATAGGGTAGATATCATATTAGGATCGTCTGCCTTAGATAGCTTAAATTGGGATTGCATGATAGATAGATTGATCGTTGGTTTCGGTAGTCTTGTGGTGAAACTGGATTCCTAGAACCTCTATCTTATCGTTAGAAACCAAGTCGTTTACTTACTTTCAGTATTTCATTCTTCAACCATATTCGTTCTTTAGCAAGTTTGATTCGTAGTTCGGGTTTAGATAGTGTTGCGTAGTCTCTGTGGGATCGACACCTAAAATACTACACACGTGCCGTGCACTTGCGGGTAGTTTAGGTTTTTTATTTAACTTTGAGAACACATCAATTATAATGATGAAAGTCACAAAGATTTCGTCAAAATAATACAAATAATATAGTATTACAAACTAATAATACAAATACTATAAAACTATTGTCAACGCGTCTTAGATTCGAACCTAGAGTCTTTCTTGCTTTGTTTTTATTTTTTCTTTTGTTTACTTTCGATTCTTTCTACCTGATTCCATTCGTTCGTTCTTTGTCGGTTTATGACTAGGTCTCAAGGCATTTCTAGTCTACTCCAAATCGACCCAGAGATCGAGCGAACTTGCAGACTACTAAGAAAGGGTAAGGAAGAAGATAACACAGAGCCGTCAGA
>CM071873.1:18778418-18807614 GCA_036759665.1 Gynandropsis gynandra
CTTATTTTGCAGTTTAAAAGCACACACTAACACTCCGCTATCGATAGAAATAATGCCTAAAAAGCATGATCAAAAATCGATATGAGTGCATCGACCTTGATACTCTTTCGGTGGCTCGGGTCTAAGTGGTGGGTTGGCGATAATCTTTCTATATCCTAAGGGCATGGCACAAAAACGCCGCCTACTCCGCTGCACTCTAACACGAGATGCATGAGTATACCGTCATCGGTAGTCTGGGTCTAAGTAGAGGCTGGATCCCTTCAAATCCGACGTCCTAGAAGCCTAGTGTGTATGCAAAGAAAAAAAAGAATAAAAAAAGGAAACAAAAAGAAAAAAAAGAAGTCATAAAAAGAAAATAAAAAGAAAAAGTATCCTCGGTTGATCTAGATTTGGCATTGTCTAAAGTCTTGTTTGGTGGAGGGAGTTACGGTAGCTTGTCTAGTTTTCCTTTGATTTACTTTCTCATGGGTAACCGTGGTGGACTTAAGATTAAGATTGAAAACTCGATTAGGCCGAATTTGCTCTCGACATGCTAGTTGATCGGTTAGGTTCGCTTTGGCGGTATTCCTAGGAGAAGGGGAATCCTCGTGTTTTTACACCCCATGTGTTCCACGTTTACGTTTGTTTAGGGACAAGCAAACATTCAAGTCTGAGGGATTTTGATCATCTCGTTTTCATACGTATTTCTTGCACGATTTAAGGGATGTTTTTGATATATATGTGCTGCTTTACGTATGATTCCGTTTCCGTTTCACTTGTTTTCGTGTTTTCATGTTCTTACAGGTTTTTACGCGTATTTGGATCATTTCGGAGCTAAAGGACATGCACGGAGCTAAGGACCAACTTCGAGGATCATCACGGGACAAACGGGACGAGATTTAACAAGGAGAGCTACCACCCGATTGGGCACAACTCATGCACGATCGGGCAAAGGCTACGACGAATTTTGGTGCGCATCCACGCACGACTCGGGCAAGCAAATGCCCGACCAGATGCCTTACACCTGAGCGGGCGGACATCATGCCCGATCGGGCATCCCTTATGGACCACGACCTGCGCGACCTGACCTAGCTGCACCCGAGCAGGCACATTGAGCGTCCGAGCGGGTCGCGACCCGAGTTACAAGCTAAGTTAAGTTAAATTAACTTAAAATAAAAGGAAGCTGGTGTGGAGGATTAAGGAAACTTACAGACCGACTTAAAGGACATAAAAGAGGCCAGGGGGCGACATTAGAAGACACTTTTGATTCAGTTGGTGATTGAGGAGATTCTTGCGAGGAGGCAAGCGAGGAGCATTGGAGATCAAGCCCCGACACTTCGGTTTCGTTTGGTTTTCATGTTCCTTAGACTTTCTGTTTCGTTTATGTTTGTTTATAGACGCATGAGCGAGTAGTTTGTTTGTTCTAGGAGAAGGGATTAGCCCTTGTCTATCCCGAAACCACTTTTGATCTATTTTGAATGCATCTTCCCATTTTAGTTTATCTATTCTCTATCTAAGCACTTGAACTTACTTGTGTTTATGATGGCCACGTAGATGCATGTGTTAAGGGTTAGGAAAAGGACCGAAAGGAGAATTCTAGTCCTAGAAGATCAGGTTTAGAACAACCGAGGTTAGGCCACGAAAGTAGGGTAGCAACGGTTGAGGGTAAAACGGATGAATCATAGTTGTTATGGGTTTAGTTCAAGGTGTCAGCCACAAAAGTAGGGGGCAACTTGTCTAGATCACGTGTCTATGCCTCGAGAGAGGGTAGATATCATATTAGGATCGTCTGCCTTAGATAGCTTTAACTGGGATTGCATGATAGATAGATCGATTGTCGGTTTCGGTAGTCTTGTGGTGAAACTGGATTCCTAGAACGTTTGTCTTATCGTTAGAAACCAAGTCGTTTATTTACTTTCAGTATTTCATTCTTCAACCATATTCGTTCTTTAGCAAGTTTGATTCGTAGTTCGGGTTTAGATAGTGTTGCGTAGTCTCTGTGGGATCGACACCTAAAATACTACACACGTGCCGTGCACTTGCGGGTAGTTTAGGTTATTTTATTTAACTTTGAGAACGCATCATGTGGCAGTCCAGTCAACAAACCTAACATCATAAAATTTCACATAAAATTTTTAAATGTTTTGTTAACATTACAAATTTATTATGCTTGATAAAAAAATTAATATATTACTTGTAATGGTTAATAAATTTTACATAATAGATAGATGTATATATTCACAAATATTTTTCTTTAAAAATTTAAAAATGTCTTTATATTCAAAATTAAAGTTACAAATAAATTTCAATTTTTTTAAACAGAAAAATTGCATCTGTATGAGAGATTAAAATTTATATTTATATATAATTTGAATGTATTTTAAAAATTATCTATATACAATTTGAAAATTAATAAATTTATTCTTCACATCATAAAACTTACGAAAATCTATAGATTCAAATATAGATTTTTTTCTCTTTTAACACAAAGATTAGTTATTGTATTTTTCTTAAATTTCCAAAATCATAATGTATTTATTTTTTTCATTAAAATAAAGAAGAATACGTTTTGGGATGTATAACACTTATTCTCTAAAATATTATATTTATTTATAACACTAGAAAAAGATCTCGTGTGATGTGCGGGCGATGATTTGCATAATTTTCTTTACAAATGTGTTGGAATTATGTAATAATTTTTAATAAAATTCAATTATGCTATAAATTTGTGTTTTGTAGTGGAAGATATGTATGAATAGAAAAAAAAGTGATATCATATGAAAAGAGTGACTATAGAAGCATTGAAAAAAACTAATTAAATATAGTGGATAATAGAGATGTCAATATTGTTTGTGCATCGTAACAAAAGAAAAAACTCGTTTATGATGTGTTTTGTGATGAGTGCAATTAAGAGAAATGGATTGATCCATAGAATAAATGCAGATGTGCAATATCTCCAGAAACATTATAAACGAAGAAAAGTTAGGATACAAGTAACGAAACAAATATAATTATAGGTATCGATGTATATAATTTAAAAGGTATTAGAATCAACCGTAAGTAATAATTGTAATAAACCAATGAGAAACTTTTTTGTGATGTCAATATTGTCTGTGGATAGTAATGAAAGAAAAACGCTTTGATGATCTGTTTTGTTTTGTGATGAGTGCAATTAAGAGAAATGGATTGATCCATAGAATGAATATAGATGTGCAATATCTCTTGAACTCACCCACATGTGGTCTGTGCAAAGTTTTTTAAAACCAAGAATCCAATACGGATGATTCTAATGCTTTACTATCGTAAAAGACAATGAATAGGTAAATCTAAATATAACATTTATATCTAATAACCAAAGACTAAACCAGCATTCAAGCAAGAGAATTCTAGAAGACATTAACCTTAGAATATGCATACGAGTGCTCTATGCAGTTACTAACAAACCGAAGAAAATGAATTATTTTTCTACTGAAGGTCCTCTAACCCTAAATGTTTCTTTGTGTATAAATAATTGACAGAAGGGAGATCCACAGACTTAATAGGAAAAGTAACCTAGACCCGTCAAGCAATGGAGTACTCCTTTCTTATCTGACATGTTTTGAAGCTGGAGTTCATTTGAAAGTCCGACATCTTTAACAAAAGTAAGTACAAAAAATTTTCTTTACAAATGTGTTAACTTTAATATTTAATTTAACTTAAATATTTGTATAAAATTTAACTAGTTATGATATAAATTATTTAATGATGTAAATTGTAAAACATAAATTATTCTAATGTATTCGTAATAAAACATTTTGAGTTTTTTTATTTCACATTAATTTAAATTACATCGCACAAAAAAACTATTTTTAATACAAATTTCGTTGTGTTTTTATATATTGTTAAAATATAAAATTATTATAATTTAACTTTATATTTGTATAAAAGATTTCATATTTTCATCTTCTCACATTTCCATTATTATAATATTAAATTTGAATTTATTGCTTTAATTATATTTAAATTTAATTATATATAACAAATAAAAATAAAAATAAAAATTCTTGCTGAGGTGACTTCACCACAAGCCTCCCTTTGCAAGAACTTTTATATATACTAAGAAATAACCCGCGTGTTGCGCGAGATATGACTATTAAACTAATATTTGAAAAGGAGAAATGGGAAAACAATTTGCATTTATTGATTAACACAATGAATTTATTTATTGGATCAATATCCCATTGCAAATAAATTGTAAAAAATCATGGAAAAATAAGGTTAATATATATAACTATAATAAAATTGTTTGGTTTTTAAGTTAGATAGAAAATGAAGTAAGCTGGAAAAAATGGTGTAAATTATTTCGTTATTGAATGACATCAATGATTGTCTAAATAAAATAAATATAAAATTAAAATAATGGTAGTTAAAATGTAATATGAAGTATCTCTAAAAAAATTATTAATTACGTTGATGATCACGTGATCCAATCGTTCATAGAAATATCCGAGAATAGTGATGTCAATGAAACTAAGACCTTAAAAAACGCAACGCATGGGTCATTTCCTAGATGGACATGTTATAAACAAATTTTTACATCATCAATTTTATCTCTACATAGAGAATGAGGCAAATGGAGAGATAAATGAAAGTGAAGAAAGGTTAAAGTCAATTCAATACTCAAGTTTTTTAGTGGAATCAACATCATTCGTTTGTTTGGCATAATTAGGCAGTTGAAACTGGTTTATATATGTAGCGGGGCTACTTTATATGCCACATGAATCTCGTTGAAAACTGCAGTCATGTTTATGCTAATATTGTGACCATTCCAACGTATACAATTGATCTGATTTGTTTTATAAAATAAAAACTAAAATATAAAACTCTAAATATTATCAATGCTTGTAAAAAATAAATGGCTAGATATTGTTCTCTTAGTTAAAACATAATTTTTTTATCTAATTTAAATTTTTTTGAAATAATTTAACATATAAAACATGGAAATGGAAAAATATAAACAATAAAACATAAAAAACACGATAATATTTTGTTTGATTAAATTTTCATTATTTTGTAACATACAAATTTCATTGTGCAATATATTAAAAATAGATTTTAAAATAAAGTTAAAGATTCTATGTATTGAAACTATAATCTAAACTTATCTGATATTAGCATATAAATACATTCAAATTTATATTTAGAAAGATACATAAAATATAAAAAATAAATAGTGAATCTCATTGTCATGAAATGTATTGTTTTTCCATGTCATATTATATTTATACATTTTAAACACTATATAATGAAATGTTTTTCCATGTCATATTATATTTATACATTTTAAACATTATATAATGAAATTGCAAAATTTGATGTTAAGGTTAGTGTTTTTAAACTGTCAAAACTGGAGAATACATGTTCTGTTTTTAATTTAGACAGTTTTTACATGACTTATAAATATAAAAATAGAAAAAAAAATATTAATTTATCGGTGAAATGATATCGTCATCTTATAATAATAATGGATATAAGATAATTAAGATTATCAAAAAATAATATATTAAAAAAATAAAACTCTAGATGATGTGTAAACACAAAAAAGCTAGAAATAAATTTTTTATTTTTTATAACATGTATAGTTAAAGTATTAATACTATACATTAGAATTTTTAATTTCAAAATTTATAGATTTTTTATTTTTGTTTGATGTTAATTTTTAGTATATAGATTTTAAAATTTTTATAATTAAAAACATAAATAATAGTATTATACATTAAATTATTTAAGATTTTTTATTCATATAACTAAAGTATAAAAATTAATATTGATATTATACATTAATATTTAAAAAAATTATTTAATACATTCAAGTTTCATTTTTCTCTTAACATGATCAGATATAATTAAAAAAATAAACATTAGTATTAATATTATACAATAACTTTTTTAACTTTTAAAATAATTTATGAAATAGATTTATTGACTGGATTTTCGACGTGATTTCATATATTAAATTAGATTAGATTTTTCATATTAATTATTTTAAATAAAAATTAATTAACAAATGTGAGAGATTACGTAATTTATATTTAATTTTAAATTAAGATTCTCTTTTCATTCAAAATAGATTAAATATATGTGTTTAATATTAGATAATGAAATTAAAAAAAGAATTTGTTTTTTGACATTCGACAATGATATGGTTACACGAATAACGTATTATTCAAATATGAAATTTAATATTTTTACAGCCTTTAATTGTTAATATTTTTTAGAGTTTAAAAATATATTTTAAAAAATGACATAAATATGTGTATATATATAATGTTGACCAACATCAGTCATTCATATGGGAAATAAAAAAATGAATTATCAAAAGCGAATTGTTTTTAGAAATAAGAAGAATAAGAATAATTGTGTTTTTCTTTGTTTAAAACTTCCAAATTTCAAACCTTTTTTTCCTTTTTTTAAAAAATAAAACCCACGGTTTGGGGAATAATATATGTTTTAGTATCATTTAATAATGAATTTGAGAAAGTGAATATGGGTGTTTCTTCCTACGTAGGTTCCGATTAGAAAAACATTCACTTCACAATGAAAATGTTTGTATACTTACACACAACCACCAACTTACGCATGCATGTTTAAATATGAATGCAATTTCACAAACATAAACTGATATTCATCTCTTATCGATGCCAATAAAGGGATAATAATAACAACAAATGGATACAAACAGATTTCAACCATCATACCAACAAATCTCATACGATATGCATGATCAGACTACTCAAGATCAAAATTTCTCTTCGTTACCAAATCTCTTTCATGTTCGCGAGCGAAAGCCTCCTCGCCACCGCTGATGACAAAAAAAAGAGCTGGAAACTGGAGAGTGTAATATCGCATCCACAACACCACTTGATTCTCCGCCTTGTACTTGTTATCGTCCTCTTTATCTTCATAAAATTACGTGAACGAGTACCTTTTGGCTACGATTTTCAAACAGATTGTGGCATTCTAGTTGCTTGGGTCGTCGCCAGAGTACTAAAGAGAGACATATGTTTCATTGGTGGAGATTGTGGATCGACTAATGGAGATTGATCCAGTGGAGACATGGTCGGGCTTGTAGTTTCTTTTCATTTAAACAGACATCTTCGTTAAAACGCTTTCAATTCCTTTTATTCAAATTTATTTCAATAATGGTTTTTTGTGAATTAAATATGTATTAATATATTATTAATAGACATTTAATGTATTTTATTACATCACAATGAATTTTATATATTTGAACATATAAATTGAAAAAGCTAAAACGATAATAAATAAAAAGTATAAATAAAAATCCTATCAAGTTTAAAAATGTATAAACAAAATTTATAACATTTAATATATTGAATTAATTTTTGTAACATAAATATAATTAGTAACACAAAACGAATTTAATAATTTTTTATGAATTTTTGTTATGACATGACTTCATTATTGTATAGGAAAAACTTGTTCTTGTGAAATTTTTTATGATCATAAATTTACTATATTGTAGAAATTATGAATTTGTTTATGATGTACTTCAATATATTGTAGAATTTTTTTTATATATGCAATTGATTTAATTTTTATAACAAAAATAAATAATTAGATAGTAAAATTAAGCAGATTCAATAATTTTGATGAGTTTTGTTATGACGAGATGTCATCATATTGTAAACAATTGATGTGGCAATCACGCCACGTCAGTCACGCCACAATATCAATGACGTGTTTTAATAAAAGTTAAGTAAAAATTTGATTTTTAATATATAAGATTAATGAGATTTATTTTAAAATATAAATTAATAGTAAAAATTAATGTATTATATTAATAATATTTTTAAATTTTATTTTCATAATTAAATTAAGAACATAAATATATTTATAAGGAACAAAACCAATTGTAATTTTATAGAGAAAAAAATAAAAAAAATGAGTTTTTCTATATATTTAGATGTTTATAATAATTCGAAAATTCTTTGTATTGTTTATAATAATAGTACACATTCTTTGTATTGTTTACAATAATAGTACACATAACAAATACCTAAAACAAAAAAAAAACTAATACACAATTTATATAAATTAAAATAAATATTATACATTAAAAGTTAAAAAAATGGAATTGTTGACTAGATTGACACGTCAATGTCGACGTGGTTTCACTAGAATTGAGCAAAAACTCAAATTTTAATGTATAAGATTTATTTAAATTTATATAAATTGTGTATTTATTTTTTTAGGTAATTTTTATGTGTATTATTATTGTAAACAATACAAAGAATTTATAACAGAGAATAAGATTAAATTATAAATTATAATAAAAAATAAAAAATTTTAAGTGATTATTAGGAATAATTACAACGGATATTAAATTTAAGTTAGTAGTTATAAAAAAATTATAATGGAGAGTAAACCTTAATTATGAGTTATATTAAAAAAAATATGTGTTGATGAGGTGGGCAAGAAAAATGCTCCATTGTATATCAAATTTAAAATTGTATAAACAAATTTTATAACATTTAATCTATTGAATTAGTTTTTGTAATATAAATATAAGTAGTAATACAAATCGAATTTAATAATTTTTTTATGAATTTTTGTTATGACATGACTTCATTATTATGTTATAAAAAAAACTTGTTTTTGTGAAATTTTTTATGATCATGAATTTATTATATTGTAGAAATTATGAATTTTTTTATGACGTTACTTCAATATATTGTAGAAATTTTTTTATATATGAAATTGATTTAATTTTTATAACATAAATAAAAAATTAGGTAGTAAAATTAAGCAGATTTAATAATTTTCATGAGTTTTGTTACGACGAGATGTCATCATATTGTAAACAATTGAGGTGGCCATCATGCCACGTCAGTCACGCCACAATATCGATGACGTGTATTCATAAAAGTTAAGTAAAAATTTGATTTTTAATATATAAGATTAATGAGATTTATTTTAACAATATAAATTAATAGTAAAAATAAATGTATTATATTAATAATATTTTTAGTTTTATTTACATAAATAAGTAATCTAACAAAACAAATTGTAATTTTATAGATTAAAAATTTTAAAAATGACTTTTTCTATATATTTGGATTTTTATAATAATTCGAAAATTCTTTGTATTGTTTACAATAATAGTACACATTCTTTGTATTGTTTATAATAATAGTACACATAACAAATACCTAAAATAAAAAAAAATAATACACAATTTATATAAATTAAAATAAATCTTATACATTAAAAGTTAAAAATGGAATTGTTAACTGGACTCACACGTCAATGTCGACGTGATTTCACCAGAATTGAGCAAAAATTCCATTTTTAATGTATAATACTTATTTTAATTTATATAAATTGTGTATTAATTTTTTAGGTAATTGTTATGTGTACTATTATTGTAAACAATACAAAAAATTTGTAATGGAGAGTAAAATTAAATTATAAAATATAACAAAAAATAAAAAAAAAGTTTTAAGTGATTACTAAGAATAATTACAATGAATATTAAATTTAGGTTAGTGGCTATAAAGAATTTGTAACGGGAAGTAAAACTTAATTATAAATCATGTATATAAAAAGTAGGTTTTTTCTGCTTTCTGAGCGTGACACGTCATCAATAAAAAAATTCAGTTTTTGATAAAAATGAGCTTCTGGCCATGAATCCTAATCGACACATCCGAATTCCTTTTAATGCCTCCATGAATTGGAATCATAACCGGCACGACTCCTTGCTCCACTGCCCTCCAGAACTGAATCATCACCGCACGCCTCCGTCAGAGCACGTCACTGAAGGGGCAGAAGCGGCGGTGGAGACGGAGGTCTGAGGAGGAACCCGGGTGATTAATGGGTGGCTTTTTCACTAGGGGTTTGTTTGTCGTCAGAGCACGCCACTGAAAGGGCAGAAGCGGCGTGGAGACAGAGGTCTGAGGAGGAACCCGGGCGATTAATGGGAGCACGCCACTGAAGGGGAAGAAGCGGCGATGGAGACGGAGGTTTGAGGAGGAACCCGGGCGATTAATGGGTGGCTGTTACACTAGGGTTTATTTGTCGTCAGAGCACGCCACTGAAAGGGCAGAAGCGGCGTGGAGACGAAGGTCTGAGGAGGAACCCGGGCGATTAATGGGTGGCTTTTTCAATAGGAGTTTGATTGCCGAGCTGCACTCTCTGATTGCCGTTGACGATCTTGGTCCCTGGAGTACACCGTCGACGATCTCAGGAAAAGGAAGGAGAGGATGGAATCGATGGCTTCAAATGTTCTATTCGTCTACGTCAAACCTAAATTGGAATTCGTCCCTTGATTTTGAAAAAAGGGGTTTGAATTCCTCGATTAAGGTAGGCTTTCAATTGTGCGTTTTCTAAAATGGAATTTAGGTGGTGAAGTTCTTAGTAGTTATTTCTTCTGAAAAGTCTTCGATTCCTCAGCCTTTGGGTGGCTACTTCATATCCTCAGACTCTTCGATTCCTCGCTGAAGCATGGATGTCACTCTTTTTCAGAACGGGGAGTAGAGCAGCTATCGAAACCGAGGTTAAGCTTCCAAGTTGGTCGGTGATAGCTAGGGCGGCACGGGGATGCTGTATCGCACTCTTGGGTTCCCGGCATATCGAATCAGAGGAAGAGGTTTCTTGCCGAGACGGCGCCGACGGTGGCACATTGTGTCGACTCGCTGCCGCAGGTAAGAACATTCGGTCGGTTGTTTTTAGCTTGAACAATCAGTGCGCAAGTATGGAGATTGCTTTAAGCTTCGCACCTTAGCAAGCAGCCTGTAATGATAACTTCAACCATTTTGAATTGGCCAACTTAGCTATCTTAGAGAAGGTAAGCGGGGGGTTTGGGTGAACTCTCCATGTAAGCATATTGGGTTTGTTTTTTCTTAGACGTTTGGTCTTAAACAAGACAGCTCTTATCGTAAGGGATTCAGCCATTAGAAATGCACTTCTGGCCTATCATATTTTCCTAATACTATTTTAATAGTATTTATAATTGTGTGTCACAATTTGTAGCGAATTTCTTGGTTGCAATCGCAGGCAAAAAAGGTTGCTTCTCTGGCTATGGACCATCGTTTTCCTTCCACCCAAGATCAATAGGATTAAAGACCCTCCCTTGACCTAATAAGAAGAAAAACGAAGCAAAAAGGGGACAAATTTTAGCTTAAAGCTTCCTTTGTTTCTATAATAATAAGCTCGGATATTCAAACTAAGATCTATCTTAATTCTCAGAGGTTTGATTTGCAGGCTTACACATAACAAGTTAGGGTTCTTCAAGGGATCGCAAGCTCAGATTCTGCAGACAGTTTTAAGCTCTTCTCTGCTACTGATGATCAAGGAGAAAATCACTGCAACCACATGGATTCTGATTCTTGACGGGTAGGCCTCAAATCACTTATGATCTTTGTTGTTTGTCTTATGAAATTTCATTTGAAGTTATTTTCTGTAAACATGTATGAAGATGGAGAGTCCGTCACCGCCGCCGCCCGGACCAGTCGTGGAACGAGATACGGAGCTGACACCAGATATTCCTTCAGAAGTTTCTCTATTTGGGGATTGGGGATTTAGATAAGTACAACACCAGATATTACAACTTTGCTTGGGGATTTAGATTTCGGTTTAGGACTTCTCTTAAAACCTTGACGTGTTAAGTTTTATTATTTGCTGATTCTGAGTTGCAGTTGGAAAGCTTGCCGCCTAAGGTTGTTGGGGTTTGGTCTGATGACCCTGCATTGGAGCTCGAATCCACTACTCAGTTCCAAAAGCTTCTGTCTATTGGTATTTTTTTTTTGTTTTAAGATACTCAGATTCTGATATGAAGTTGGCTATGTATAACATCGCCTCGATTCTCTTTAAGGCAAAAGGTATATCGATCAATGCTTTGAGGAATTTCTCGGCAGGCCTTAGTTTCGTAAGTGACTCTTCATCTTTAAGCTCCATAAACCTATCTTCTTCTTCTTCTTTTGTAGGGGCCATCTTCAGCAGACACTCAAGATGCTCAGCTCCAAGTGTATCGTGGTTGTCTATTTGGGTTATCTTCAGCAAACACTCAAGGTAATCTCCCAAACAATTATTTGGGTTTTTACTATTTGTGCTCTTCGATTGCAGGACTTGATATTGGAAATATAAGTTGATATGTATCTTTTCTTTACGCATCACAGCTACCAATTATTGGAAATAGACTTGATATTGGCTTTTGGCTGCTTACATTCAATTAGCCATCCGAATTCTGCTTTTTCGGCATCCTTTATTGTTTTTAATTCATCTTGGTTTTGTTGAATTAAACTCCAACAACAACCTTTCGACAAGAAGCAGTTTGTTGCTTACATTAAGAAATACATTAAGAATTTGACACCCAAGCAGGATGAGAACAACAAGAGGTATTCAAAAAGCACATTACAAGAGGTATACAAGAAGAGCATTGAGAGTGCTACCAAGTTTCTGCTTTCCAAGCTTAGTGAACTTCAACTGTCAGTCTTCCCATGTCATTAGATGTATTTTTTCCCTAGGTTAATGCACTTATCGATTGATTAAGACTGTACAGAATAACCCTAGGCTCTCAAAATCGTAGTAGGGATCATTTTAGATCTCTGCATACATTGTGACCATTTGTTGTTCGATTCAATGTGGTATCATAGTCAAGAAGAAGTGCTGGGGTTTATACCATATGTTAAATCTCTGACATGTTTGGGGGTTTGATATATGAGGAGTGAAAAATGTCTTGATTGATTGAGACTGTACAGAACAATCCTAGGCTTTCAAAATCGTAGGAGGGATCATTTTAGATCTCTTGCATATATTGTGACCATTTGCTGTTTGATTCGATGTGGTATCATAGTTAAGAAAAAGTGCTGGGGTATATATCATCTGTTACATCTTTGGCATATTTGTGGATTTGATATATGAGGAGTGAAAAATGTCTTGGATGACCTCCGATGCATGTCTGTTTCATCTCATTGCTTAAATTTGTTGACATTGTCGTTAATGATAGGTTCCGACTTTTGCCTTTGTTTTTCGTCAACTCTCGAATTAGATTGCAGTGTCCACATGGCTTTAATGATAAAAGAGCAGTATTTGGATTGTGGTTATGAATTATTTTGTTTCAAGCCTCCTAATTCGTCAACTCTCGAATTAAATTGCAGTGTCCACATGGCTTTAATGATAAAAGAGCAGTATTTGGATTGTGGTTATGAATTATTTTGTTTCAAGCCTCCTAAACCGTTCTCTATGTTAATGTTCAAGGAAGAAACCTTATGCCCACATTTTCAGCTTCGTTTGGCTCAGAATCGCGAGGCTTCCCCGGTTTTGAATTCGTTTGGTTTTGGGACCTCGGATCAAAATTCCACATATACTTATCCTCAGAGAATGTAATTTCCATTGAATATTGTTCTTAGTATTGGCTTAGTTGTTCAAGTTCTGTTTCAACGTCAGAAAACCCAATTTCTGAAAAATTTGGGAATGAACAGCGAAGAGCTCACCGAACAGCTTGACTTTGTACATCACTAAATGATAATACTATCACCTTCTGTGATGACGGAGCTGCAAAAGCTGTGATCAGGTACGCCATGACTATATTTTTTGTTGTTTGCTTCATTCAAGACAATGATATCATTTCATATGGTTAATATCTTTGATGTTGACTATGATGTGCATGAAGCTGTTCAACTTCCTCGCAGTATGCTTCACGATTAGGCATTGTACACCCTCAACTAAAGCTTGATTTCTTTTTAGCTTCTTCCGATGAAGTTTTGTGCTGGTGTTGATGTCAACTTCCGAATCAACTGCAATGTGATTCAAACTTACCTTGAATCAACAGTTTTTTGTTGATATCTTCTGGTATTTTCTGCAGGACTATAAAGGATAAATGTGTAGATTAAGACGAATGCATCTCCACTTCTGAGTCTGCTGAACTCGCAGCTTCCCTAGCCTACGAGCAGAAGCATGCATTGCCATTGTCAAGCCAAATGGATTTCATAAATGGAGGTCCTCCATGCAGGTATTTATTTCACTAGATTCATTTGTTATATTAAGTGAAATCATAATGGTTGCAGGTGGAAGAGGCGCCGGATCTCTGCGGGTGAAGAGGAAACGACTACGAGAAACAAGGGAAGACCAATGTCAAGACAAATCGACGACTAAGAAAACGACAAGAAAATCCATAGAAGCTGAAAGACATGATGAAACGTCCAACATGTTCGACGAAACGAACGATGAATAGGAACAACCTATGCTTTAGATAGAGTCGCCTTTGCTTTAGAAAGGGAATGATTTTTAAATGTACCATTCAATTCAATAGTTACGTAGTTGTATTAAACGACAATAATTTAAAATTTATATCTAGAAATTTATCAAATAGTGTACTTTTTATCTAAACCATAATTTTTTACAATAAAAAATGCAAAATTCAAACATCCTATATGGTTTCCGTATAGTCAAACCGACTTTCATGAAGAGATACCCTATGCAAATATAACCACAAAAGTAAAAGGAGTGTGTTTGAAACAATCGGAAAAGCTTCATTTAGATATATATATATATATAATAATGTATTTGATGCAATTGGTAAAGGTGATAGAAACAATAAATTTATAGGCATAAGAATCATATTACCTCCTTCTTTTACGGGATAATCAAGATATATGGTTGAAAACTATCATGATGGATGGCTCCATGCAAATGGTATGATAATCTTGACCTTTTTATAACAATGACGACTAAAACAAAATGACATGAAATGCTAAATCATTTGGAAGTATACGGTTAAAACCTATCACGACGACACACATTCATTGACAATTGTTTGATTCGTCTTGGTTTTTTATTCTTCAGTGAAACAATAAGTTATATTTTTGTATTTGCGTATTCCACATTGTATCAGTATCTTTCATCATTATGTATATGATATATTGCACATAACTACTATTGAAGGACATATATCTCTTGACGATGTTAACAAATACAATGAATATATAAAGGAAGGAGATATATTTATCCTAAAAACAATTGATAATACTACCAAATGTTGGTAACTACAAGTTAACCGACAATAGTATGCGCATATCTTTTAAAGAGAATCCGGTTGTTGAGAAAGGGGCTTACACAATTCAAACAATTGCAAAATACACATTCAGGATGCGTTCATACCGACAATTGATTGGATTGGTTGGTCACAAAGAAGTTGTATCGGGTAAATACGTTTGCAATAAATCAAATATACTACTTCTTTACTACTAAATTCATATATTAGAATGTTGAAACTTGTAGATGTTGTTGGACTCCTCATTGCTATGTAAGGATCACATTTGCGTCTGCCAACCTCCAATCAAAAAATAGAAATCCGAGTGTTATTTAATAGGTAAGTTTTATATTATTATTCCATTAACGTATTTTTTTATTTCTTCTACAAAAAAATTTACTGACCTCACTTCAACAATTCAAATACAGAAAATATTTCGTCAAAATAATCATGTTGGACGAATTTGATATGCATTTTCGTTCAATTGTTGCTCAAATGATCGTCACAGAAACCATCATGATCGTACCGGCATTACTCCCATTATGATCAACAATATTAAAAACACTAGATAACATATATTATGTTATATATTTTTTCAGTGTTATTCGTACTTATTCTTTCTAAATATATCAAATAGATTTGTTAACACGTCGTCCGTCCTTCTCCACCCACATCTACATAGATCCACAGCTAAAGTCTATCAAGAAATTCAAATATAGGTAAGTTTCCAAATTTCTAAATCTTGTCCTTATCTTAATAATTGTTCTTAAATCCAATTATTGATTAAATTTAATCCAATATATATAGGTATGGACAAAAAAATAATCATTAAAACACTACGACTCAAATCGTGCAATCGCTTTTTCCGGTAATTTATATTCTACAATTTTAAATACATTATAAACAAATTGCACTATTAGTTTAGATTACAACTTATAAATCTATTGATCAAATTTATGCATTGAAACTTTTATTTTGTGTCTTATATTACCCGTATGCATATTATAGCTAATGACAATATTCAATTTAATAAATTATATACAACATATAAGATAAACATATTTTAATGATCACAAATCCGCGCGTAGCGCGGGTATCATCTAGTTATATTAAAAAATAAAAAAAATCATGTATTGATGAGGTGGCGCAAGGAGAATGCTTCATTTTATCCTCCTTCTTATATATAGACTAGTGAAGGACCCGCGCATTGCGCGGGATATGATTAATTTGTAAATATCGTGTAATCTTTATAAAAGGTTTGTAACTAAGATAAATACTTGTCAAAAGATGAATAAAGATGAAAATAAAACATGAAATGGTTATAACACGTTAGCAAACACCTGAAATAAATGTATGAATGACGTTCATAATACATTTGATCCGACCGTTATGGAATGATACTGCACAATAGAAGAGAACAAAGTATCAGATATAAGTACATTAATTATGCATGTGATATGATTCAAAAATATATAATTTAGGTACATATTTGCAATTTTGTCGGGTAAATCTAGTAGACCAACTATGTAATGAAAATAACCAGATAATTCTGAGCGGTTAAAATTATAAAACACAATGATATTATAAAATATTTTAAAAGTCCATAATATATTAAGTTAGTCAAACAAAAGTGAAAAAACAATGTAACAATTTTACCTTAGAAACAATTGTTTTATTTTTATATTATTAAATTTGCATTAAAATTGAAAAGCAGTATCAATTACCTCTAACGTTAATGATATACTTGATCCAATTGTTCATAGAATATCTAAGAATGTTTTGGTCAATGAAACGCTGAACTGTAACAGTTATTAAAAGAGTAGTAAATTCATCTTTCCATATGATAATTATTTTTTTAAAAAAAGTGTTTACCTATTATCTGTATTGACGAGTGGGTTAGAAAGGCCAGTAAATATTTCCTTGTAAACAACATTTGTTATGTGCGTTTCAACTAGATCCACCTCATTTAGATCCAGAATTTTAAGGCCTTTGGTAGAAGTTACGCGTGAAAGCGCAACATACAATTGTCCGTAGGTGAATACAGGTTTAGGCAAATATAAACCAATCTGCTTCAAACTCTGTTCTTGACTTTCATTAATTGTCACTGCATAGCACAATCGAACTGTAAATTGCCTCCGTCGCAGAGTGAACGGGAGACCTGGTTCATTTGGAGATAGGATAATCCTTGGTATGAGGATCTTGTTTCCAACATGGGTGCCCGTTATAATTTCTACTTCTAATACTCTTGATGCTAGTTGAGTGACAACTAATCTTGTACCATTACAAATACCTTCTTTTTGGTTGATATTTCTTAGCATCATTATGGGGGTACCAACCTTCAAAGAAACAACATGTTTGGGAAAACCAGGAAACTCAAGAGAGTTTAGGTACTCAACTAGATAAAAAGAATAGCAATCTGTAGGCGGTGCACTATCAATTCTGATGGTATCTGAGCTTAAGTATTTTGTAACATTACCAGGAAGTTGTGATAATAGGAAATCATTAATTTCATCGACGTGCTGATTCCTTGGTGTAAGAATTGCCCTTTCTCTCAGGTATCCACGCTCTTGAAAAAATTCACTAAATCGTGGATATGCCGCATTTGCTAGTGTTTGCATGGGATCTTTTGTAACTCGAAGCATCAGATTTTTGTTGATAAGGATTTTGTCACCATCAGTGTACTTATCAGATCTCATACTATTTTGACGTGCTGTTCCATTTCCAACACCCAATAACCCTTGCGAAAACTCAAGTTCCTGTGGGTGTAGTCGCATGTTTTGTGTTAATGTATAGACATGACATGATCGCCAAAGATGAGAGCGACTAATTGATGCTAACACAGTATCGGTTCGTTCTCCGCGAGTCGCTGGAAGGATTTGTCGGAAGTCACCATCTAAGATAACAGTCTTACCACCTAAGGGCTTATCAGTTGCGTCTTCATCACTCATAGTCATAATATCCTTCAATGTTCGATCCAACGCTTCAAACGTATGTCGGTGTGCCATTGGAGCTTCATCCCATATAATTAAATCTGACTTTTTAAGTAAATCAGCTAACATGCTCCCTTGCTTGATGTCACACGTTGACCCTTCATGGACATTAAGGGGGATTTTGAAGCGAGAATGTGCAGTTCTACCACCCGTAAGAAGTAAAGCTGCTATACCCGATGATGCAACTGGTATTACAACAAGACCTTCTGATCGGAGCTTAGAAATGATTATCCTATACAGATATGTTTTCCCCGTCCCTCCTGGTCCATAAATAAAAAATAATTTGCCTTCATTTTTTTCCACTGATTTCATAACTGAAGCATATATCAATTGTTGTTCTTCATTTATAGTTGCAAATAATTTTTTATGCTCTTTCTTTTCCTCTTCCTGATTAAAATGAATTTCTTGCCTTAAAAGATTATTTGCGATTTCAACGAGAATGCTTTTATCCGGTGTTGGCATGCTCGGAAAATCAGACAACGACTTATCATTTTCCCTCAACAGTTTCTCAATCTGTATAAGACTATATTGCTCAATTTGATTCTCTGACAAATGTAGAGTGTTGAATCTAAACTCCTTCCTTTTCATATATAGTATGTCGTCCGCTAGATATCTCCAACAATCGCTCCAAAGTTCAACTGGCTTGCTGACCTCACAATATACCAATAGCGTAACGAACAATCGTCATAACTGTGTTGGCATTACCCATTTAGCAGCTTCACCCATCGCTTGTTTCCACTCATTATCTCCATCCAACAGACCCCTTGCAATGCACGCCTCTTTATAGCTCGTATATTTCACATTTTCGATCGTCTTTAAATCATCAAACCAGTTGGTCCTTTTACAATGTTAAGCAACATTCGGAGATAATATAATTCCCCTGATGCTAGATGGATGTTAACAATTCTACCAAGTGAGAATCATTTCTTTTCTGCGAGACCAAAACTTATCTGAAGAATGCCAAACAAACATGGTTGGAAACTCAACATAGGTTAATTCCCTTGCATCACTTGATATTTTATTCATCTTCATCCACACGTTAAACATTGTAGCTTCAATACATGGTCTTGTGATGACTCTATCTAGATCTGTTGAGTCTTCAAAAGTTAGAAGCTATTCATTTTCCAAATGCAATGATAACCTCATCACCGAGGGCTTTTGGTGGTGTATATGGAAAGCTAAGATACGCCAAACTACTTCACACAATGATAGATAACGGCATTCGAGGTAATTTGTGATTTCATTTATCTCCATAATAGGTACCTATTCCATCCTTGAAATGCTGGCAACAATAGTCCCTCTTTCAATCAATAAAGATGCTTTATCCACTCCTTTTGTGATGTATTTGAAAAGATACTTTATTGAATTTGACCTGCAGCACCATTCAACATTGATATGAGCCCGATGTGTCTTCAAAATTTGTAGGTTATGGGGAACAACGTAACAGTTGTCCAATTTTATATCACCCTTGATTGCAAAATTTGAGTCGTCTTCCCTCCGTTTGTATACTACACAACCTGAATTATCCACATTCGTTGCAACGTTGTATGGCCTAGGATATTTCTTCGTGCAAACTTGATATTCCATACATGGTGAACATGGTCTGTCTAAACCACATGGAACATGCATCATATGTTGTGCAACCAGGTTGAATCGTTCAGGGTCTAATAATTTATCAGGCAACTCTGCTTGAATTAGCTTATCGATGTCTTTAGGTGTAGGATTCTTGAACATAGGTTGTAGCCATATCAGTCTATGAGCATGTGGCAATCCGTGTTTTTGAAACTCTATAATTTATATAACTGGAGGAAAAATATAATAAGATATGTGTTTGTCAACATAATTTGTAAAAATATTCAATATAAATATTCCAAAGACATCCTAATTGCGTACCTGATATAGGTTTAGGGAAGAAAACACCGGCGTTGAAATCTTTCAAAAGGCAATCCAATTTAATCTTAAACACTCGACATTCTATATCAGATCGGTCAGATGCGAGTCATCCACCATACATTTCGAGATGATTAGCGATCTCTGGCCATTTTGGATTCGTAGTCATTGTCACAAATAGATCTGGATTACCATACCATCTACAAATAGCCATGGCTTCATGGTAATTTTCAACCATATATCTAGGTCCTCCCGTAATTGAAGGTGGAAGTATAATCCTCTTACCTAAAAATTTACCGCATTTATCACCCTTTCCAACTGCATCAAAAACATTGTTGAATAGATCATACCTTAATTTCTTTTGGTTATTTCTAGCCCAACGAATCCATTCTTGCTCAATGGCAGTGTATGCATCAACAACATACTGTTGGAATAGACGTCCACCTTTGATGATTGTTTTGCCTTCAGATAATTGTGTGTGGAGTTAATAAGCATAAAACTCTCGCATTGTTACATAAGAGCATCTCGTTTTGTTTCAAGAGTCACAATATGGTAGCTCCTCGTGAAACCTGATATGACCATAAGGAAACAACAACGGATACTGCAAGCTCATAAATAATGGATGAAGATCACTGATTCGATAAAGCTTGCCTAATGGCTTCAATTGTAAAATTACATCTCTTTCACCGCATGTTGTTGATAGATCTCCAACAATCAAACCTGCAACTTCATCTCCTGCAGGTAGCTCGTATTGTTTTCCTTTCTTACGTGGTTCGACCAATCGTAATGTAAAATGAGTAAAATCACCTCTTTCATATCGATCACGTGCCTTTCGGAAAATCTTTGCTAGATGGTTATGAGTATCAACCATTTGTATCAGATCAGCAATGATGTGTTTGTCAAGATTTCCAGCAGATGCAGTACGATTAAGCGTACTGATACGATTATGAACCTCATTAGCTGTGTGATATATATAGAATTGTGCAAACTTGGGCGTCTCTCCTTGAATTGGTATAAGCAATCCTATCTGATGATGATTTTTCCCATGGATTCTAAAGGTGAAAGGACCATTTCCCGATGTAACTGAATGGTCTATCTTAGCACCCAAGGATGTGAATGCTAGGATTGAATTATAAGCTCTAATGTTCATTCAAAATGACAGCGGATTTTTGTAGAGCTCTTCTAATAAAGGTGGAGGTCCAGGTACCTTTGTTAAGCGAATGCGTCCTTGCATGCAATATAAGCTAAATCGAAAATTAGACTTATTTAAATCTCGCCTAACACTTTCGGATCGCCAAACTAATGCATCACAATGTTTGCAACGAAGGATATCTTCGTCAATATGAAGTTGTGTGTTGGTCACGCCTAATTATTCAAAAGGGTTACTACATAAATTAGAATATAAAATATGTGATAAATAAGTTGCAATTAGAGGCTAAAACATACCTCTATGTTGCATCGTTGAAACACTCACAGAAGATGATCCGATACTCTCTGTATTGCAGGTTAAATCATACGTATTAAACCACAAGTTTGATTAAAACCTTGCAAAACATTCACAATATATAATTGTATGTCATGTTTGAAAATAGAGTCATTCTAAAAATATCCTATAAATGATACATATGTTAAACATACCTCTAACTCGATTACGCAATTTTTTCCAACATAAGAGCTTTTCGTATGGTCCGAACGGATTTATATTTTTCTGGCATATCAAAAACACCAACGTGTTAAATTAAAAAGATTAATGCATTAGAGAAGAAAAATATTTCATATATTGGAAGTTGATAACATATAAATCGAATAGCAAAAATGGAAACCTTTTGTCTTCAAGTCAGCTATCGCATTAGTTTGTATTGGCTTTGCATGTGACATATATTTGTATAAAAACCACAGTCTACTTTCTAGAGATAAATATCGCGATAAATATGATTAGTTACAAAAATATGAAAATGAGTAAATTTTATTAAATATGAGAATAAATTAAAATTCCATCTCTATACATTTAGCGTTTATTAAATCAGTTGACTTATCTCCCAATGCGATTTTTTTTCCGAGCTCAAGACGTCTAGGTTTTCTCATGATAACACTAATTCGGCGTGCACTCTTTTTTATCAATGAAAACCTAAATAATAATCAAACCTTAATAAAAATAATATCCATAATATGATGGTGTCGAATATTTAATTTATCTTAGTAAATATAATGAGAGTAAAAAATACATAAATGAAATAAATAATTTATATTATAAAATGTAAAGCAAAAATTTAATTAATAAGCCAAAAAAGAGTGAAGCTCCTTTAACCCATCAACACATTTGAGGCAATACAAACCCTAAATTCAGGGAGAGGCGCTCGAATGTAAAGGATGAAACAGAGGGCGACGGAAGACTGCGAGGAGGAGTAACCGGCGGAAACTAACCGATTATCAGTGTGAGAGGGCGACGGAAGACGTGCGAGGAGAAGTTATCGGCGGAAACTGACCGAGTATCGGTGTGAAAGGAAGATTCAGCGCCGGCAGTGTGGGAGGAAGATGCACAGACGGGTTGACAAACGATTGCGGTTGTAAGGAGAAGGTTCACCGACGGGGAACGGGGCGATTGTAGGTGGGAGTGTAACAGTTGACCGGCGAAAAGGAAAATAGGCTGGTGGGCTACACATAGACCGACGGACGGCCAAACTTTTCCGGGGGGAAAGGAACCCGACGACGGCTGCAACCATAGTGACGTCCTGGCGTGATATTTTTATGCGGCCGGACGAAGCAGCTGACGACGGTCTACAATATGCCGGCGGGGAAAGGCAAATTGCGGAGTTCACACAGGTATGCTCGTTTGTTTCAGCTTGGGCGTTGCTGGCGTTGGTTTAATTGGCAATTTTTGTGGTTCTGTCTGCTCTAAGGCACAAGTAATATACAGAGTTCTTAGGGTTGCTTGTTTGCGTCCAGTCTGTGGCCGTGTATACGGTAACAGAAAGTTTCCATTTATGAAAAAATTCATACCCAAACCAGTTACCTTTCTTTCCATAGTTTGCTCTATAATTATATTTCGTGTATTATTTTGTTGCATAATTTCTCATAGTTGCTATTATTCAAGTTATTTTCCTAACTTGAATTTCTCATGTCGGATATGTTTTCCTACAGACTTGCACAATGGAATTTGCAACCGATGGGAAAACAGTCTTTATGTGGAGAGGATGCACGATGGTATGTGAATAATTTGATTATTACAGTCAAATGGTATTTACAAATAACATACTATAACAACCAAAAAATAACAACCAACAAACATAAAACGATAACAGAAAGTTTAACTGAAAATTTCAACATACGAAAACAGTCCCAAAAAGTCATAAGAAATGCAAACATAAAATTGAAATGGCATAAAAATCTTTATTAGACATAATACTAAAATGTCGATCCTTATTGTATCTGTATCCGCTTTCCACGAATTCATGTTTCCTCTACTGCATTAGTATCGAAAACATCATTCTTGCAACTTATTGTATCATCATCCAAAGTAGGAACCTACAGGAAAAGTTTTTGTCAATTTTAAATTAATTAAGTCACACAATGATACCAATAATATGAATTTAAGGATAATACCTCGACAACATCTTCGTCTTTTAGGCTTGTTGGTTTATCCACAATCATCCGTGAAACCGTGAACGATTGGTGGTTAGGGGTAAAATTGTAAGAGGTTACTTTTATTTCAAACATAAAACGCTTTCCAACAATGTCCATTAGACATTGAGGGACAACAACAACACCTCGTTCATCTTCTACAATATAAGAGTGTTTTAAATTTCCAGCAAAGTGTAACTCAAAATTGCGTGAGTAATACGTACCAGATTTTCCGTCAAATCAGAAACCTTTGTATTGGTTAACTTTGAGATTTCACGGTCAAAAGCAACAAAGTGTGCAATTTCCGCACCATCATCAACAATTAAATCAACTCGGAATCTGAATAATAATTTATGGAAGAAAGATTAAATGCAGATATAAAGCTAATACTTTATGAGAGAAAAACCGACTTCAGCTTTAAATCATATATTTAACAAAAACCTCGTCACTCCAACATTATTTGTGTCTTGGCAAAAGTTGCAAAATAGTGAAAATTCGGTTTTTGTCAACTTCCGTGCACACTTTGCACATCTAATGTAGCTCTAGCCATTGTTGGGTAGCACATCAACAACTCGTGCGTAGGAAAAAATGTAGCTTCCTATAATGTAGATAAACAATTTATGCGTAGCAAAAAAAAGTAGCTTCCTATAATGTAGATGAACAAATTACACAACGTAGAGAAAGTTTTGGAAAACTTGCTAATGTTGATAATTTACCTTATGATCGGGCTTGGTTACATATTCGTGTAACTCCAAAAGTGAGATTGTCTCGATCTTAACAACATTGTTGATTTTTTCAATGTTGTTACCATCATCAAACCAATCTTCAATGCTATTCATTATGATTTGGAAAGAAAATCAGTGTATACAAACTGAATGAAACATATTTCTATACATATTAACAAAAGAAATGTAAACTTTTACCTACGAATGAATTCAACAACAGCATTGCAATCCCCATTAAAATAGAAGCGACTTGGAGATGTAGTATTTAGATACAGGTTACCTAGAAAACGATAATAAAGTTAGTGCGATAACTTTTTTTTCCAATTTGGGCATAGGGTGAAATATATCATAATGCGAAATAATTTATGGTAACGAACCGCCAACGAATTTTGGATTAATGCTTGTAACTAAAATAACAGATGGGCACTATAGGACTCTAATTTTGCGCGCAACTCAACGGCTTTCTGGTCCCAAGCTGTGATGGTGACATCCATTCCCCTTGTATAAGCGATCTTAATGAGTTTAGTAAGCATGCAATGGGTTCGGTAGATACAATATCGTAGGATTTTTTTGCATACAACTTACCCTGAAAGTTGTAGTCGTAAAGTTAGCCATTTCGTCGTAGCTACATCGTCGGCATACGGATCCTTGATGGCACTAACACGTCCAATAACATCTGAAATTTGTCATGTAATGTAACTGCTTAGAGTAACAGCAAAATGAAAGTTCAATCAAGGAAATCCATTGCACGCAACAATGTACTCTTAGGTTCTTATTAAAAAAATAGTACCTGGAAGCGACATATTTGTGTTTGCTAGGGATACTATCTCATCATAGGTCTTGAAACGGAAAAGTTCATTTGGGATGGTAACAGAATTTTCAGAAAGTGACAGTATTTTTGTGGATACTGTTACTTGTATTGCAATGGGGGAATCTATCAGTTTGAAGGTTCATTTCCTTTAACCACATCAAAACATTCAAGTTGAACAATGCTTCCTTTGATTAAGAAACGGTCGAAACGGGTAAACAACATGCATCTAAGTGTTTCGTGTAGCATGGATGCCTGCAACAGAAACGTAATTTTAAAGTGTATCGTTTCTATAGTAATATTAAAATGAGACAAATTCGTAGGAGAAAAAATTGACCTGTTCATCAATGAGAAAAAATTCATTCCACATGAGCTGACCATTTTTTTAGCATTACGGGCTTCCCAAACGCGGAAAACTCGTGCAACAAACCGCTGGAGACAGCGCCCCACATTCAGCTCATTGAAGGTAAGGTGCTATTTCAGCATAGTTGTGTGTGGATTTTCCAACGGATCCATAAAACAATAGAATAGGTATATTTGATAGGATGTATGGAGAGTTTTCAGAATTCTGATATGTGATTTTGAAGGTGAATAGGGTAGTATTATCCTGTAGCATTTTTAATGTTGTGTTTAATATTTTTTTTAGGCGTTTAATGCCATAGGAAAAACAGAGTAATACCGAGGTTAATGCTGATCCATTTGGGCAGAGAGAAATTTAGATTAATGTTAAAAATAATGGTTATTAAAGGTGATGTTAATGGGATTTATTTTGATTGTTATGGTTTAGATTTGTTGCTGGATAAATTCTGGTTTAATGCTTGAATAAATTATATTAATGAGTTAAAATCTATTTTATGCAGCAGGTTAGTGGGGATTTAAATTCTAATTTAATTTTTGAATTAGATATAGTAATGGACATGTTAATGAGGATGTATTCTGGTTAGATTATACGTATGTTATAATCTAACCAAGTTAGCTCTGCTCGTGCTTACATATTTAGTTACAATCTGCAGATGGGTTTATTGAAATCATGGAGTTAGTGGAAAATCCTGACTGTAAGCCATATCTGAACATGTATTTTCATACATTCAATGTAATTATAGGTTCTTATAATTGAGGCAAGACATGAGATTGAACACATCTACTTTAGAATATACATTCAATGGTAATACCAGAATTTCTACCCCTTATGACTTAATCGTTTTAAGTCTGAATAAACTTGGATACAAGTCTGTTCATCCCCTTCATTTTTTTGTTTTTTTGCCAGAGGCCTATCTAGTATTCTGGTTAGCTTATAGCAGGGTAATGGGTGTGACAAAGGACATTTGTAAAAACAGATTTTTTTTTTTCAGTAAGCACAATTCCAAAGGCGTAAAAAGTAGATTACTGGTGAAGAGGGTAGTATTTGTTAAATTCTGGTTTAATGTGTGATTAAAATATATTAATGGGATGTTAATGGGGATGTATTCTGGCATTCTTTGATTCAGCAGGTTAGTGGTTGTGTTTTAATGTGTAAAAAAATATTATATTAAAGGTGGTGTTAATGGGATCTTTTTTGGCTGTTAATGTTGAGATTAGTGGCTAAATAAATTATGGTTTAACTAATGGGTTAAAATCTATCTTATGCAGGAGGTTAGTGGTTGTTTTGCCGTTTGGGTTAGTGGATTTATTGTTCTGTTAGTGGCTGGATTTTGCATAATAAAAATGGTATTTCTTTTCACTGTAACAGTTTACTTAGTGGTGCTTTAAATCTTTTTAATGCAGCAGTGTAGTGGCTCTTTAAACGTGTGGGTTATCTACTTTATTTCCCTGTTAGTTGTTGGTTTTTCAATTTAAAAATTGGTATTATTCTCACTGTTACAGTATAGTTAGTGGTGATTAAATTCTATTTTAATGATTGCATAAATAATATTAATGGTAATGTTAATGGTAATTTAATTTTTAATTCTATATTTGCTTTTGGTCGTTAAGGCTGTAGGAAAACTGAGTTTTGTTGAGTTTAATGCAGAAAACCCTTTAGGTTAATGGTAAAATAATGGTGATTAAAAGGTGATGTTAATGTGATCTATTTGGCTGTTAAGGTTTAGATTAGTGGTTGGATGAATTTAGATTATTGGCTGGATAAATTTTGGTTTGTTGTTTGAATAAAATATATTAATGGTAATGTTAATGTTGATTTGACTGTATTAAAGTTTAGCTAAGTGGCTGGACATTATGGTTTTAATTTGGTAATAAAAATATATTAATGATGTAGGAAACAGATTGATGGTGCATTTAGTGTTGATCCACTTGAACATTTTTTATGCAGATCTAAATTATATTTGGTTGTTTTGCTGAAAACTCTAGGAGAGTAATATTGAGGCTCTTACAGACCAAAAAAATCAAGGTTAATGTGTCAAAAAAGTATTTGTTATGGATATGGTTGTTGGATGGTTTTTTTAAATCAATGATTGGATATGGATATGTGACTCAATAAAACTGTTTTGAAATCCAACGTAAAATAGATTAATGGTGATCCATTATCATGTTCTTGTTCTAGCATAGGTCTCCTCGATTTATGTATGGGTTGCACCTCGAACGTACGTTTCTATTATCAGCAACGCATAAGAGAAATATACTTTTTTGCATTCGGTTAATAATCGTACAGTCTAAATTCTGCCGCTCTTTCTTAAAGCAATACCGCAATGAACAAGCAATATTCTCCCATCACATTGACATTCTTCTTCTTATTTGGTCCAAGTGCAGCAGTTGTTTGCTACAGTGGATTGTTGTGCATCGTCCTATGGCGAACAAAGTATTACTTATCATACGGCAAAAAATTACTTGCATCATCTTTGTAATATATTTTGTAGAATAATTATTGTTGTATGTATCCCTTATGCTCTAAATGATCGTAGATTCAAGAGTGAAGACATAGTTTTTTGTTAAATGGTTATACAGGACAATTTATGGAAAAATTTTATCAAAAATACATACTTGAACATTTTAGTATTAATCGGATCGGTTCACAAAGCTATCCAAGTGATCGTGTTGGCATGCTTCATTTCCTTTCAGCTGCAAAAGCATATTCATCGTGATTAATTCAAATGAATTTATTTTCTATTACTTTTATATTTTACGGCTAAACGAATATATAAGATTTTAATGGGTTTGAGAAAACTTATCTTTCTTACACCATCAACAATGTTCCACATATATTTTTCATGTAGCTCCATTTTCTCTGCTCTAACAATTTTTTCCTCCCACACACCATCAACTGCATCATATTATGAAGGTCAGGAACAAAGAGAACATATATAGGATGTTGTACCGGTCTGAGAAAACTTATTGTCTTTTTTACACCATCAACAGTAGTCCACATATATTTCTCCTCTAGCTTCACTTTCTCATCAACCACCAATTCTCCTCTTTCAAAACCTTTTCCTCATAAACACAATTACAGAGAATCAGTTTGTAGGCTTTGGTCTAAAAAAATAACCATTTCAAAAAAGAAAGTAAAAGGTTGATAAGTTTTGCATGGAAGTAAATAGGACGTTTCACCGGTCTGAGAAAACTTACCTTTTTTTACACCATCAACAGTAATCCATGTATATTTCTCCTCTAGCTTCACTTTCTCATCAACCACCAATTTTCCTCTATCAAAACCTTTCCTCATAAACACAATTAGAGAGAATCAGTTTTTAGGTTTCGGTCTTAGAAAAATAACCATTTGAAAAAAAGGAAGTAAAAGGTTAATATGCTTTGAATGGAAGTAAATGTTGATTAAAGTTTGGTTAGTGGCTATAATATTTTTTTAATGGAGAATAAATTTTAATTATGAAATGTAATAATTAGATTTAAATATTGATTTAATTATATATAAAAAATAAAAATTCTTGTTGAGGTGTATAATTTAAATTCAATATTTGTATAAAAGATCTCAGATTTTCATCTTCTCACATTTTCATCTTATTATATTAAATTTAAATTTATTGATTTAATTATGTTTAATAAATTTAAGGGAAAACAACCTATTCCCCCCTAAAGTTTTCCACTTTAATCCTATTCCCCCTTGAACTTTACTGCTCATTCTATTTCCCCCTGAACTATTGTCATTCCGCCTATTCCTCCCTGAACTTTAAACATTCAGCCTATTCCCCCCTCCCCCCCTCC
>CM071873.1:18807622-18837795 GCA_036759665.1 Gynandropsis gynandra
AAAAAATATTAAAATTATAAATACTTTAATTTCTTACGATTTACAAAAAATTCTATATGATTTTAAATTGTGGTTATTAAATTTTGTATACTAAAAAATATTAAAATAAAAATATTTAAAATTAAAATTAAAATACTAAAGTATCTTTAACAATAATGAAAACACACCATTGTAACGATTACAAAATGGTAAAAAAAATATAACATGACGTTCAATTACATAATAAGTTCATAAGTACTAAACGATAAAAAATATAACTTGATGTCCCCAAATGATCTTCAAAATGATTTTGCGAGATCAAATACCTATCAAAATAAAAATAACACAAACATACATATTAGAAGATGTTATACTCTAAGACAAATCGAGAAATACATCTTACCTAAACGTCTTGAGAAGCAGAATATGGTATAATTTGAGATTCTGGAGGCTGAGAAGATATTGCGATATCGTCGTTTTGCTGAAAAAAAATAAACCAACATAAAAATTACATATTTTCTTAAAATCTAAAACAAAGTATAAAACAATACCTGGATTTCTCACTTGTTTATTGATACTATCAACTTGTATCTTTTTTTATCCACTGTTGCATCTTTAACGGCATCATATATGGATCATTCCTTAAATCATCCTCAAACATCTTCGCTATTAACGGGACTTTTAACAACTTGCATTCTCCTTTAGGTTCACATATGTGTTCAGAAACATATGTTGTGATCGTCCAAATATCTTTCTCCATAGCATAATAAACCCTTTATTTGCATCCAACCTCGCAACAAATTGCACTAATGGCATCTTTATCCCATCGATTAAAACAAACATTCTTTCCGGTATTCAAAACTAATTCAACAATAGTATTCCTAAAATCTTCACCGGAATTGAATGTTCGTCCTAATTGTAACTCATATCCTCCAATTCCGATAACACTCCTTTCTCTAAACCTAATTTCTAAATCGTTATCACTATCACACGATTCTAAATCTGATTCCACTATCGGCTCTTCATCACTATCAATCCATAACTCATCGCAAAAACTTTCTAATCCTGGATTATCATTCTCGACGTAGTTCCTGCAATCATTAAAAATCAACTATTATCCCGAAGGTCTCAATCTGGCCTGAGCATCCCAATCCGCCCCGAGCGTCCGCCCGAGCATCCTAATCTGCCCCGAGCATCTCCGAACATCCCAGTCTGCCCCGAGCGTCCCCCGAACATCCCAGTCTGCCCTGAGCATCCCCGAGCGTCCCAATCTGCCCCGAGCATCCTCCGGAGAACAGACGGCAAACTGGAGACGAAGGCCGACGGACGAACTGGAACTGGAGACGAAGGCCGACGGGAGAAGGACGACGGACGAACTGGAACTAGATGAAGGACGGACTGGACGAAGGACGAACGGACGACGAAGGTCGAACGGACGACGAAGATCGAACGGACTGGACGAAGGTCGAACGTGACGAAGGAAGGACTGGACGAACTGGAAGAAGGGCAGACCAATGGCATACCTCATGGGAGAAGCAACGGCGGACAGCTGCAGCATTTTTTGGCCGACGGAGGAGAACGGCGGCGCCGGAAAAAGCACAGAGAGGACCGGCGGCGGCTGCAGTTGGAGGAGAAGGAGAGGAAATATTTTTTTAATGTTTAGGTTAAAATTTTTTAATTAATTGGGTTAATGGTAATTGGGTGATTGGGTAATTGGGTTAATGGTAATTGGGTGATTGGGTAATTGGGTTAACGGATAATTTGATTTGGATAATTTTATTAATCGGGTTATTGGATTCGGGTAATTGGGTTAATGGGTAATTGGATAATTAGGGTTAAAAATAGTTAACAAAAAAGTTAACGGATGGGGGAATAGGCTGAATGTTTAAAGTTTAGGGGGGAATAGGATGAATCACAATAGTTCAGGGGAGAATAGGATGAGCAGTAAAGTTCAGGGGGGAATATGATTAAAGTAGGAAACTTCAGGGGGGAATATGTTGTTTACCCTAAATTTAATTATATATAAGAAATAAAAATAAAAATAAAAATTCTTGCTGAGGTGACTTCACCAGAAGCCTTCCTTTGCAATAACTTTTATATATATAATTTGAAACATTTCGATATTATCATGTCATCTCTACATTCATCTCTACAGGGCAACCACATCATCTCTACATTTACAAGACAACCACATAAGCAATTTCAACTTTTTTATATTTTTATATTAGTATTATTATCTTAACCGAATAATTTAACAAATATTATTAATAAAAAATGTAAAAATCCTTTTATTTATATTAAAGTCTTTTAAATTTATTAACTTAATATCATCAATGTCTATTCCTTTCCATTTAACCGAGAAAATCAATTTCGGTCTTGCCATCATCAATCTCCACTCACCACGTTTCTCTCATTAATGGTTCTAAAATTCCTCGGTTTTATAGTTTCTAAGCCAAAACAAAATCATTATGCAGCGAAAGATAGCCACCGGAGAAACAACCATGACAAATTGAGTACGATCTTGGAATGAAAGATGACCCTAATTGCAAAACGGAGGTTATCATAGAGGGGTACCAAAGGACGACAGATGGGCTTACCACTAAGTCAAGGTAGCGTTATGGGTGAGCCCATCGTGAAGAACCTCAATCGCGTATTCGAAACTCTCTCCCTCTCTCTCTCTCTATGGAAAAGCAATGTCAGACTCTAAAATTCTAAAGTTTTTGTTTCTCATTGGTTTTCTAATCTCCTCAACGTTGGATTAGTCATAGGCTCCCAATCCCTCAAGTGGAGGAGAATGACAGATCTCTCTAGCGAATTCGTAGAAGAAAAACACTGGAAGCCATATCTTTTACATCAACTTCGAGATCTTCTGACAACTCGCCTCATTCGCCGCCTCAAACTGTTTCTCATTCAGCCGACTCGCTTACGGTTAATCCATCTTTAATCTCAAATCTTCCGATGATTGTTATTGTCATCTATAGAATGATGTCATTGCAAATAGATACACATCCATTAGATCCATAGTTTTGGATAGGCTTTTCTTCATTTTGAGAGAGACTTTTTTCAATTCCAATATAATAGTTTTTATTGAATCTTCTTGGTCTGAATGTAGTACATAGTTTTACTCATCACTAAAACTCGATTCTCACCATAATTTTATTCATCACTAAAACTAAATTCTCACTATTGGAAACCGAGATCCATAGATTTTATTATCGAAACATTTTTGGCCTTTTGTATAGAAAATGTCTCAGGCCATGGTTAGTGCAAGACAAAACTCAAAAAATGATTTTTTTTTTCAGTTTTAGTTTTGAATCCTCTTAGATTTTTATCTTCTTCTTATGGGGGCCATTAAAAGCAAATCATCACAAAGAGGCAGGGGAAGAAGACGATGAATAGAACTCCGGGAATCAAACGCTAGGTATAGGTTTCATCTTCTTCGTAAAAAAGTTTCAAGATTATATCTTAGGTGGAGTTGATGTTGATTTATTTAGCTATGTGGGCATTTGAAAACCCGTCACATGGAAAAATAAAGCAGATAAGGTAGGGAAACATTCCATCATAAGGTAAATTCTCGGTGTCTCTTTGTGTGTGTGTGGTGTACATATTTTTCATGTTGCAATGCATTGACATCATATTTTCTATTCACAATCGTATGAACTTTTGTTTTGAGGTCATTGTTAATTTTCAACAAATATGACGGAGTTGGAGTAAAGGTTTTGGAACTTTCTATGATTTTTAGTTTTATGGGTACTGTTATATATATGGATCAACGTATTTAGAACGTTGCTAAAAGTTTTACAATATAACATTTATTTTTTAATGTTTTATTACTCATTTTTACAATATTTACCGTATATAGATGAAATATATTTAGGAATCGCAATAAAAAAACTCTTTTAAAAATAATTTTAAGTTTGATGATAGGATTTATTCTTCAAAAGATGATTTGGTGGTTATTATGAGTAACAACTATTAAAGTTTTATGAAACTTTCAAATGGGGCTGAGTTATTAAAGTTATCACAAGAATCAAATTTAAACATTTCATCATTAAGTAAAAAATTGACTTATGTTTATTATTGGATGAATAACCTTTAGAAACATTTAATTTAGATATTAGCAAGTGAAATTCGATCGCAAATAAAGAAAATGATTGTGACAAAACTGTGATATGTATGAATCTCAAATTAATTGATTGTGATGACTAAATCATATAAATTGTTATGCATAACTATAATAATATATCATATAAAATAATTGTTTATACTAATTTTATTATGGTTTATTATGATTAATGCGCTTTGACATTTTAAAAGATTAATACAACATATAAGCTTAAGGCAATAAAACAATGATCAAATGAGTATTTTAAACATTATACACAAAAAAATGTAATTGTGGTCACAACCATAATCTCTAAAATAATTTACGGTAAGTCGCAAGATATTTCATCTATTAATCATTTAATCTATATAATTTTAAATTCATATAAAACTAACATTTTAATTAATATGATATTTTTATTTAATATCCGTGTGCGTTGACACTTTATTCTTCAAACATCTATAAAATTTACACTGATGGAAATTTGAAAATAATACAAAAGAACTTGACAAATAATGTTCTATAATGTTTTATAAACAATATGATTTGTAGGCCACACATATATATGATGCATAATTTTTTATGAAATACTTGGACATAAGAACATCAATTTTTTTGGTATGATCTTTATTTTCTTACATTTGTTTAATTATATACGTTTTAAATTGATTTTTGAAAATTCATATGATAATTATACATTTTTTAAAAAATTTGGTCCAAAATGTACGTTTTTCAATTTCATATGTGATTTCATTATGTTATAAATAATTCTAATTTAAATTAATATGAATTGTTGGTATTTACATCTTTTAATATAAACCATCGAGTGTTAATCATAAATTAATTTAAAATATAAAAAATCTTTAAAATGAATTTAATATTAATTCAATAAATTATAATGATCTATTTTTAAAAAATTAAATAGGTAAAATTATAAAATAAAATTACAATTATTTTAAGAAGTTCGCGCATCGTGCGGGTTTAGAATCTAGTATTGAAAATAGGGAAGTGGAAGTGATCCATTAACAAGAATCCAAATTTCTCTTATTCATACATCTTTTATTTTAGACTGCATCAGAATTCACGTGATGCTTATATTGTTATTAAAATGTTAATTCTTTCGGTTTTATGTGAGATTAGGTCCATCGTTCAATTTTTTATCATAGCGGGAATCAATGATAAATCGTTTTCTCTTTTAGTCTCTTTTCAGAATATTTCTGATAGTTTTGGGATTATTCTTAATTATGATATTAGTGAATACTTAAGACAATTTAATTGTTTTAATCTCATGGATCAAATTACAATTAATTAACTTTTAATTAATTGCTTTTAGGTCTTCGTATTTTCCGTTAATTCCACTTAGACACATAACTTTTACAACAATCTCCCACTTTTCCGAAGTGCTAATTACTCGGTAATACATTTACGTATCTCTATTCATAATCCACTATGCATATCATATATATAACCCTAAAAGACATGTCCATTCATAATGGATCAATTCTATTCATCAAATGTATTTTCGATGGTAGTGAAAAACACAATTGATTTCTAAGATGATTTTCCAAGAATCATCAGTGAATACCGAAACATTCGTAGGTGTGTTCAATACTAAACCGGGAGGTAATTAGTCATACTAATCGTCTAATCAAGGTTGGTATCTAGCAACACTCCTCAACGATTGGATAGCGTGAATAAATATCTTTTATTCTACCGAACCACTATGAAAGGAAATTCAAAATTTTCCTTCCATATTTCATGCTCAAGATAATCCTATGATATTGTTTATTTATCAAACCCAAACAGATTACCACTATGTTTCATGTCTATCACAACTAATTTTCGAATTGAGAAAAATCTTTTCCTCTTATCATTCTACTTCTTTGACTAAACACTTTACCAATTGTTACGATCTATTACACTTTGTCACTTTTTAAGCTCTTATCATTCATTCTACCTCTTATCATTCTACTTCTTTGACTAAACACTTTGTCACTTTTTAAGCTTTTATGAATGAAATTTTTAGACCTTTTCCAGTATAATTCGTCCTGAAATTTTTTATGAAATGTGGTATAAAATTAAGTGCTCAATAGCATGTGTCTCACCTTCGTTTTCTTTTACAAACTCTATTTCAGCATGAGCTAAGTGCTAATAAGTATAAATGTTCTTTTGACAAAGATCATGTCGTTTATCTTGGTCTTGTCATTTCATCGTCTAGACTCGATTTTGATCCGAAAAAGATAATAGCTAGTAATAATTGACCTATTCCTCAAAATGTTAAGGAAATGCAAGTTTCCTGGGTCTTATGGGTTACTATAGGCAATGGGTCAATAGTTATGGGTCCATTTCCCTTTAACAAATTTGTTGAAATCGAATGGGTTTTTTTAATAGAAGAAGTTGATTCTGCGTTTGAAAATTTGAGGCAAGCTATTGTAAGGTGCACATACATGTGAAGTGTATGTTCTTATGCATTAAAGTCTCACATTGGATGTGAAAACATTTAATGAACACCATATAAATGTTCAAACATGGAATGCCATTAAATGGGCAATTAATGAGGTAATTGAATGAACTTGCAACATATATATAATCAAAATATAGGCCTTGGGCCTCTTGGGCTCTTGGTTCAACTGGATCGGTCAAATATGTTTTCCCCATTTTCTGACCATTTTTCATTTGGCCATTGGGCATGGAGCATTGTGTCTTTTCAGATGATCCACACGCTTCGTATGAAAAATTATGCATCCGAAGCATATGACACCAGTATACTTGCATTCAAAGAAATCTATAATGATCACATATGACACCAGTATACTTGCATTCAAAGAAATCTATAATAATGATCATTGGATATGTGACAAGTAGAATCAAATCATTCATAATTCTCCAAAACTTCTTAGATAAAACCCACAAAGTAGATTCGTCAAGCGATAAAACCTTGAATCTCTTGAAGTTCGTTGAATCATCAAGATGGAATTATGCGAAAATTTTCCGTCTTAGGACATTGCAAACTGCAGGCTTCGATAATTTGTAATTTGGTATTTTACGTTAATTATTGTTTTATATTCATCATTTGTATTATTTTTTTTATAAATTGTACATTTGAACGAATTGGTTCTAAAAATCTAAGGAAGAAAATTCGATGATGGGCCATTCAATATCACGTGTGAAAAACAATCATGTCGAGAAGCCTAGAAATTCAAGGGCAAAGACTTTAAGCGTTGGCAGCAGATGATTTTGTTCTATCTTTCAAAACTTCAAGTCGAATATGTCTTGAATCTGGATCCTCCTGAGGCCTTAACTTAAGACAAAGGAGAGAATATCAATGCTGAAGAAAAGGTTGAAAGAGAAAAGACAGTTAAGGTTTGGGCAGAAAACGAATTAGATGTAGAAACTATATTCTGAATGCATTGTATGATTCTTTATACGACATCTACTCGAAGTGCAATTCTATAGGAGAGTTGTGGAAGGCCTTGGACAAACAGTATAAAAATGAAGTCGCCTCTTCAAAGCGATTTATGACTGGAAAGTTTTCATAACTCTCGAATGTTCGATGAAAAATCGGTTATCAAACAAGTGGAGAAACTTCAAGTCATAATCCACGAGTTAAATGAGGAAGGAATATTTCTATCATCAGCATTTATTTTCAGTGCATTCAATGAAAAATTTATATATTCTCGGACAGATTTTAAGAAATGTCTAACACATATATTTGTGTATTGATTCTTGAGGAGTTGATCCTGAAACTCTGTATTGAAGAGAATAGTGAAAAATGTGACTTGACATCCTTTGAGAAAAATGCTAACGTGGTTTAGGCCAAGGAAAAGAAGAAGAAAACAAGGAAAGAGTCTCTATGAAAATCCTATTGCCCTTGCTATAAGGAAACTGAAATTCATTAAAACTGCAAAGATAAGGACAACAACAAATTCTTGGGTATGTGGAAGAGGCATTCACAAGGTAAATGATTGTTACCACAAGAAGACACAACCTCAAGTTAGAGGTCTGGAAAAGAACAACAACCATGCTAACATTTTTTAAAATCAGTTTGTCATGTAATTGAAGAAATTTTAGTTTATAACACAACCGATTGATGGGTTGACACCGAAACCACTACGCATGTGTGCTCGCTAAAGAGTTATTTTCTACATGCCAACAAGTTGAAGATGAAGAAAATCTATACATGGAAAATGAAACAAACGCAAAGGTAGGAAAATGCAAAATAGTTATGAAGTTAACCTCGAGAAAAGAACTTGTGTTATCGAATGCGTTTCATGTTCCTTCCATAAGGAAGAATCTGGTTTCTGGTACTATCCTTAGTAACAAGGGCTTCAAACTTGTGTTTGAATCTAATAAGTTTGTATTCCCTAAGGGTGGTATGTCTGTTGGAAAAGGTTACCTTAGCGATGGACACTTCAAATTCAATGTTATTCTTGTTGTAATTAATCTTGTTATGAATAAAAATGAAGCTTCTATGTATACGTTTGAGTCATCTTCATTATAGCATTGTAGATTGGGACATGTAAATTTTCGTTCTTTACAAAGAATGGTAAATTTAGGTCTTCTTCCAAGTGTTCTTTGCAAACCAAAACGAATGGTGGGGTTTATATAGAATCAAAATATGCAAGACATCCACATAAATCTGTTGAACAAATAAATGCAGTTCTTGGTTTGATTCATTCATATTTGTGTGACTTTCAAGCAACACCGATTACAGGATGGAAAAAACTATTATATAACATTCATTGATGATTGTAGTAAGTATTGTTATATATATATATATATGATATGTACTAAAGATAAATATTTGAGGATGTTCAAATCGTACAAAGCCGAGGTTAGAAATCAACTTGAGAAAATAATAAAACTCTTAAGGTCAAATAGAGGAGGAGAATATCTATCAAATAACTTTGTATAATTTTGTTCTTCATATAGAATAGTGCATCAAACGACTACATCATATACTCCACAACAAAACGGAGTCGCCGAACGGAAGAATATAACACTAGAATATGATAAACTCGATGCTGATTAGTTCGAGAGCAACAATAAGTTTATGGGGTGATGAAGTACTTACTACAAATAATTTGATAAATAGAATTCTACATAAGACGAACGATCAATCTCCATACGAGTTGTAAAAAGAACGATTACCAACTTACAAGACTATGAAAGTGTGAGGTGGTCTTGCAAAAGTTCAAATTCCTTTATCAAAGAGAACTAAACTCGGACCAAAGACTATAGATTGTATCTATATTAGCCTTGCAAATAATAGTGTCGTTTATAGGTTTTTGGTTCATAATTCCGAAGTTGATGGATTACCCAAAAATTATGTAATAAAATATACTGAAGCATAATTCTTTGAGGATATTTTTTCATTCAAGGAAAAATCTTAGTAAAATGAACTCTTTGAGATTCATATGTTGATGGAAATATAACTTTTTTCGGTTCAATAAGAAAGTGTAGAACCTAGAAGGAGTAAACGAGCAAGAATTGTCAAATATTTTGGGCATGATTTTATAACCTTTGTTCTTGAAGGATAACCTCTTACATATAATAAGGCTGCAATGGAATTGACGGAAGCGTCGGGTTGGGAAGAGGCTATCCAAGGAGAAATGATTCCATTATGCTAAACAACACATGGAAGTTGGTTAATTTACGTCCATGCCATAAAACCATCGGGCATAAATTGATATTCAAAAGAAAGATGAGACCCAATGGAACTATAGAAAAATACATAGCTCGGTTGGTAACCAAAGGTTATCATCAAAAGGAAGGAATAAACACATAATCACCCATTTCTAGAATTACATCCATACGAACGTTGATTGCTATTGTAACAATTCACAATTTAGAGATTTATCAAATGGATGTGACTGTATTCTTGAATGGTGAATCGAATGAAGAGATCTATATAGATCAAGTGAAGAAAGTATGTAAATTGATTAAATCTCTTTACGGATTTAAACAAATACCAAAAAATGGCATAAAAAAATTTGATAATACTTTATTATCAAATAGTTAAGATAAATGAATATGATAAATGTGACTATGTTAAATAGTACAAAGATGCATACATTATTTTATGTCTATATGTCGATGATATGCTAATCATGGGAACAAACAAAGATGTGATCAATCAAACCAAAACAATTCTGAATTTTTGTTTTGATATGAAGGACATGGGAATTGCCACGTAGTTCTTAGAATACGAATTCTAAAAATGGAAGGTTACACTTTGATACAATCTCATTATATAGAGAAAGTCCTTCAAAGATTTGAACATTTTGATTGAAAATTAGTTGTAACTACGTATGATCCTAGTGTTCATCTTAAGAAGAATCAAGGGGATAGTGTATCACAATTGGAGTACACACATATTACTGGATATTTAATACACATCATGAATTGTACAAGACCATATTTGGCATATTCGTTTAGTCAACTTATTAGATACTCACACAATCCAGCAAAAGAATATTGGGTTGTATTAGTAGAAGTGTTGAGATTCCTTAATCAAACAATTAGCTATAGTTTGCATTACATAAAATATCCTCTAGTATTAGAAGGATATTGTGATGAAAATTGGATTTCAAACAATATAGATACTAAATCCACAATTTGAAATGTATTTACACTTGGAGGAGTAGTTGTATCTTGGAAATTATCAAAACAAACGGTTGTGACACATTCAACTATGGATGCAAAATTTTTAGCCTTGGGTAAAGTTGCAAAGGAAACAAAATGACTCAAAAACTTCCTAGAAAGAATTCTGTTGTGACAAAAACTTGTTATTGACATTTATGTTTTTTTATATAGTATGGTTAGTCTTGCAATAGCGAAAAAACCAAATTTACAATGGTTAATTAAGGCATATAAGCTCACGACATCACACGATACAAGACTTGCTGAAAATGGAATTATATCCATTGACTACATAAAATCTAAGGAATAAATCGCAGATTCATTTACTAAAGGTCTTCGTAGAGAGTAAGTTTTAAATACAACGAGACGAATGGGCTTAAAGCCAATGGAATGAGTCATCACTTTGCGAAAACCTAACCTCGCAATGTTGGAGATCCCATGGTCTAAGTTCAATAGACGAACTAGTAAAGGAAGGCTCAAGCCTCTTGACACACTATCAAGCCTTTCCTATGCTAAAATAAAGTGTCTCCGGTGATGATTAGGTGGATGAATCTTTTGATACTTGATAATACCAATAGCTTTGAGGGTGAGATTGATATGGACTATTCTTGATTGGAATCACCTATATAATAATGATATGGGGTCGCATCTATGAGAACCGAAGATGGCTAAGTTATCTAATAATCCCATGAAAAAAGGATCTGTTCAAGACCAAATGAACACAACCGTAAGAATTGAAATGTGTCGATTTTGGTATACGTGATATGTATTGTCTTGATTTATTACAAAATGTGAGTAGTTCAACACTGAAGTTCACTAACTCACAAAGTGAATCCTATAAATTCTCACAACGAAAGATTCAAGTCCAAAAGACACTTTTTATATGCATATTTAACCAGTAGTCTCAAAATGGATACAATAAAGTACTTATTTTATATTCAATTCTGGGGTATTATTGAGATTGAATATAAAGGTATTGTAAGGTGCACATACATGCGAGGTGCATGTGCAATGCATTAAAATCCCACATTGGAAGTGATAACATTTAATGAACACCATATAAATGTTCAAACATGGAATGGCATAAAAAGGGCAAATTAATGGGTATTTGAATGGACTTGCAACATATATATAATCAAAAGACGGCCTTGGGTCTTGGGGCTCTCCGTTGAGATGGATCGAGTCTTGGCCATCTTAACACAAATTTTTTCCCCATTTCCTGACCATTTTTTATTTGGTCGTTGGGCATGGAGCGTTGCGTCTTTTCAAATGCTTCACACACTCCTTCTACGAAAATATGCATCCAAGGAGATGACACTTATATACATGCATCCGAAGAAACCTATAATAATGATCGTTAGAAATGTGACAAGTAGAACTCCAATCATTCATAATCCTCCGAACCTTCTAAGATAAAACCCACAAAATAGGTTCGTCAAGAGATAAAAACCTTGAATCTCATGAAGATTTGAATTCTCATGACAGAACCATGCAGAAATTTTTGTTTTGGACACTACAAACTGTGAGCTTTGATCATTAGTAATCCGTTATTTTATGTTAATTGTTGTTTTATATTCGTCATTTTTATTATTTGTTTATAAATTGTACATCCGAACTAATTGGTTCTAACAGCTATGAGTTCACCTCTAGTCCTAGTTTTACCGAATTTTAAAGTGGTTTGTGTGGTGGATAAGAGATGCATCCGCCTCTGGGTTGGGTGTAGTTTTAATGCAACAAAAACAACCCATTGCTTCCTACATCAAAATATTGTCATATTCAAAGGTATTCAAAGGGACTGAAACTAGTGTATGAGAGATAATTAATGTCATTCGTGTTTTTTATTCAAAAGTGGCTATATTTTTGTTAGGTCTCAATCCAGTTTGCACCGATCAAAAGAGTTTTAAATTTATGTCTGAATAGTGAGAGTTCAACTTGGAAATATCAACGATTTTTGACTAAATTATTGGGTTTCGATTAGCATATATGGTCTGTCTTGAATGGGACAACTGTTTTCTCTGACATGGTTTACCATTCCTCAAATCATTTAGCTTGAGGATTTAGACTAAAGAAGTCGAATTGGATTAGATTTTAGGTCCTATAATATAATCCAAAAACTCAAGTAAAGGAGAGGCTACCTTTGTGGGATATCAATTGTTCCAAGGCAAACTATTTTACAAAGATAGGATGGTGGTTCTCAAACAGTCTACTGTTCCCAAACAGATGGAGGCATTTAAGTGTTTTGATAACAATTAAGAGGATCCAAACACTTCTTTTTTATGGGGAAGGCATGCAGATATTAAACGATATGTTGCGTGTTGTGCCATTTGTCAGACTCATAAGTATTATACTTTATCACCAACAGGATTATTACAACTATGACCTATTTCCTTTGAAGGTTTGGTTGACATATCCATGAATTTTTAGAAGGGTTGCCTAAATCGGGACTGGCAATGGTGACTCGCCTGTTTATCAAAGAGGTAATTAGGCTTCTTGGAGTTTCTCGCTTCATTGTATCAAAGAGGTGATTGGACATACCGAAGTGATTAATGGTTGTTTGTGTAACATATTTGCGATGTTTTACGAATTCACATCCGTGTACGTGGTACCACTTATGGCTTGGACAGAATTTTGGTACAATTTATCTTTTCATCTTTGAAACCACTCTCTTTCAGGTGGTCTATGGTAGACCGTCGGTCTTTACTCCACTTTGAGGAAGGGTGTACTGATAACTAAGATTAGGAATAAGAATTAAAAGACAAAGATGCTATGTTAGAAGAGATCCGATAGAATCTTGAATGAGCTCAACAGAAAATGAATTGTACGTTGATAAGAATCATCGTGAGGTAAGTTTGGTTGTTAACGATTGTGTTTATGTGAAGTTTGGTTGTTGGGTAGGATCTTCAATTCATACCATTTTCGAAGCAAATGTCCTATGATTTACAATTGATTTTGGATCCGGAAGAAGTGTTGGATATTCAATATTCATCTGTGGGTATTCAGGAGATATTGATCCAATGGAAGAACTTACCAACTCATGAGTACTATAAAGTGTACTTAAGAAAACTAAGAATAGGGAAGCAAGACAAGAAGGCGCGATAGGAGAGAAGTTGGAGGCAAAAAAATTTGTTATTGGAAGTTGTTTTTTAGATTTTGTTAAGGTTGACTTTTGGGAACAGAAAAGTAAGTATGCCAAAGAGCCTACAAATATGGGGTAGTTGGATACAGATTTTACATCTATTTTGGGAGAAAATTCTAAGAAGAAATGGGATAGGAGGCCTATAAATAAGGGTCAAGTGAAGAATTGCACTTGTAAATCAAGAGACCGTTCATCTTGTTCTATCTTTCCTTCTTTCTTTTTTTTTTTCTTTTTGGGTGAAATAAAACTTTCCCGTCGTTCTTGATAAGGTAACCATATCAGTTTGCAGCCACCTTCAAAATGGGTGTGGTGTTTGACCAGAAAACATCCCTCCTCGATGAGAAGAGAATCTCTTCTTGGAATTTAGTGAAAGCATATGGTTTAAGAACAGAAGCAGCATAACAGTCAACTGCCATAAACTAGGAAAGACACAAACCATAAATTACAAAAGAAATAAAGGAACTTCACGCACCTTATATATGAACTGAGCCAAACATGTCTGAGTGCTCTTTGAATATAATCACCAACAGTCTATCCATCGCGCTTCAAGCTTCAGGGTCCAATGTAAATGGGCCACATCATAAATGGATAGTCAAAATGTATTTTTTAAGAACAATTTCCTCCTAAATATAATTTAAATAACAATAAGGTATGATTATATTTAAAACCACAGACAGACCAACACAGAGAGACGGGACTCCATTACAGTAAAAATCATAAATAAACCCAAAAATACAAGAACAAAAAATGATAAAAGAAAAAACAGAAACAAATAAAAAAAAATAGAAAGATAAATCTCCGGAATGGGTAGTGTAGTGGCGAGACTTCAAAATTAAAGGAGGGCATGAAACGCGGCGCTTCATACCTCAAAAGTGTGCTTTTATCTCCCATTCTAACAACACAGCTTTTCTTTCACCTTCAACTCTGTACTCTTGATCCGGTAGACCTCTGGAAGACCTCCAAAACAAACACCAGAGAGAGACACCCACCAGACCTCGACCCGACTGTTCCCATCAAAACCTTAAAAGCTCCTGCAGTTTTCTTCAGATTATACCACGAGCCTACAGTTCTGAGGTTTTGAAGTTGGAGGGTTACCTTCAGCCAAAGTTGAATCCTCCTGACGGAACTGAAACTTGGTTCCCTCCAAACTGGAATCCTGGCTGTGAACCTTCTCCCGGAGGTAATGTCTCATCCTCATCTTCTTCGAGCCAGTATGTCTCGAGAATCTTGACAGCCTTCTCATAGATCTCGGTGTTATCGTGGCTCTGCAGATTCTCAATCTTTTCCAGTCCCTCTGCATCGTCAATCAGTTGAGCATAATAGTTCATCTCTCCTGTCTGACCCAAGTTCTTCTCTGCCTCCCCAACCTTCAAAATGTTTTCAAGCCCTTCCAGACAGACAGTGATGATCCTCGGATCGGGGCAAACCAAAAGATCACACAATGGTTTTATGCATCCTTGCTCCACCAAGTATCTGTGGATTTACGAATGAAAATAACATAACATCACAAGGGAAACAGATTGAAGCATAAACGAGAGATGGTTGGATGTTTGAAAAAGGCACAAAATAACAGAGACGTACTTGATTTGATCGTGAGAACCACCAGAGGTGGCATTTGAAATTGCCCATGCAGCTTCTTTTTTTATGTCAAATTCAGCATTTTGAAGCAGATTGACCAAGGGGGCAACTAAACCAGCCTCAATAATAGCCTGCAATCATTTGAAAAATAGAATTAAAGCAAAATTGCTGATAGAGAGCAAAACTTTTAAATTGCAATGAGTAGTGGACACTGCTCACCTGAATCTGTTCCTTGTTGCCAGCAGTGATGTTTGAAATAGTCCAGCAAGTTTCCTTCTTTATGCTTTTCTTGTAGTTTTTCGTAAGGAGGTTTGCAAGACAGGGTAAGGCACCACTTTCAATTACCCACTGGAGAAGTACACAGGAGTAAATCAATGATTAATGTGTACCTAAATGACTAAATGGTTTTCAGATATAAAACCGTGTAACACAGTAGTTTTCTTCACTTATTTACATAACAATCATATTTTGGAATTTCAATTACATTTAGATATCAGTTGTCTGCAATGCACATTAGCATTAGGCATCAGCAACAATATTAGTCAGGAGCTCCTAAAGGAAAACTCACCATCGATTAGATTGGCATAAAATCAAACTAATGGTCCTATTGTTTTGATTATATGTCATTTAACATCAAAGGAGTATCCAAATAGGTCCTCTACAGTTTCACTGAATATAAACAAACTCCGCCCGTATTAAATGATTCATCAGCAGAGTTCAAGATGCTTTTGCAACCACCACTTTTATCAAATGTTCCATTCATGTTTCCATGTTAAAAATAGGAGAACTCATCATCCACATATTGCATAACAAAAGGGACAGTGAGAAGCTTCATGAGTATCAGGATTACGGAAACCAATTTACCTGGGTCTGTATATCATCTCCTGTAACTATATTTCCAACAGTACGGAGTGCAGGAATGAGCACAGATGGAGAAGGGTGACTACAAAGCAAAAACACATTGTCAGAATGCATGATAACAGAAATATGTCAAAATGTACAAAAACTAAAAGAGTGAGAAGTACTGACAGGAGAAGTTCAACAAGTCTTGGGACAACACCAGCCTCAATTACAGCTTGAATCTTGTCATTTGTACCATCAGAAAGGTACGAGAGTGCCCAACAAGCATCTGTCAAGACTTCTTCATCATTTGAATGAATAAGACGTTCAAGGGCTGGAAGCGCTGGTTTCACCTGATCACCCATGCTTTGCACATAAATGGCACTGAATGCATATAAGTTGAAGACTTAAAGTCCAGAAAGAAATGAAAACACAAAAACACCTGATCAAACTGAGGCTGAGGCTTGCCACGACAGAAGTTTGACAAAGTCCAGGTGGCATTTCTTAGCATAGACAATTTGGCATGCTCATTCAGCTGAGCCAGCAGCGGCATCAGTGCCCCACATCGAAGAACGAGATCGCGGCACTGTGGTGAATCACCAGCAACATTTCCCAACGCCCATACAGCCTACAGGCTCACAAACAACATAACATAATTGCGATCAGGCTCTCAAAAATACCATACTTAGTATGGTTTCCCACACTAGAAGACATGACCTGCTGTCAAATGTAGCCACTGCAAGTATCATACCTGCTCGCGGACATCGTCACTGGGAGAAGCAAGAAGCTGCACAAAGATCGGAACAGCTTCGTGATCAATCACTACCTTTGTGTGCTCCGAGGTTCCTGATGCAATGTTTGTAAGCGCCCAAGCCGCTTCAAACTGAATATGGTCATAGAAGATCAGAACTGGACGATTAAAATGACATTAAAAAACATAGAAAGACTGCTCAAGACATTCTACCACCTGAAGCTGGGGGAAATCCTCCTTCTTAAGAAACTCAACAAACCGAGGCACGACCCCAGATTGTATCACTTCCTCGATTGGAGGACTTCTCTCTAAACAGGAGTACCCACAACAACAAAGGTAAAAGGCAGAAACTTCAGCAACGATAAAGAGCAATATGATCTAAATCAAAGAATTAAAACAAATAAAAATACCAATAGACAGAAGCTTCCGGAACTGAGTAGTGGATTCTAGCTGCAACGCAGGGTCATCTGACCAAACCCCAGCAACCATAGTCGGCAAGCTTTCCAACTGCAAGTATTCAAACTCAGAATCGGCCAATAATAAAACTAAACAAGTCAAGGTTTTAAGAAAAGGTCCTAAACCGTAATCTAAATCCCCAATCAGAGTTGTAAAATCAGACCCAAAATGAAACCCTAAACCACACCAATCCAACACAAAAACACCAGAAGCCAGCAACAAATAAGATCTATAAAACCCACAATTACCTTCTTCTCGACGGCGGTGGCTTGAGGAGCGGCTGTGGGAGGGAAGTCCTGAAGAGCTTGCATACCTTCGCGGCGTTTCTTCATCAAGCTCTCCTCGCGCTTGTTCTTCCGGATCTCAACCATGTTATCCTCCCTCCTCCGGCGACCTTCATCCGCATCCACCGCAACCTTATACCGGTTTCGGCGAACCTCCGCCCTCGCGTTCGGCCTCAGCGACATGGCTCCTCGTCTTCTATATTCCCGAAGCAAAACCCAATTCAGAGATCAACGTATACACACACGCGTATAGGTGTGTGTATATATAGATCGGCGGACGCAAAAACCCTAGAAATCTTGAGATTTGGGGAGTGAAAGTGAGAGAATAGAGAAGACGGAAAGGGGAAAGCACAACGCAACAAGGAGGGTAAACAGTTGAATTTAAAGCATCGGTTTTTTTTTTATCGATTTTAAATTTAACTAAATATAAATCATTATCTATTTATTTAATTACCACTTTTTTTCGAATTAAAAGTTTCAAATCATTATACGACTAAAAAAATAACAAAATTCGAAATTAAAAATAATTAACCATATTTCATTAGATTACAATAAGTAACATTAGATTTTGACGTATAACTATCATTAATACCTTACCATATTTCCAAAATAAAAATCTTGAAGTTCATGAACAAATAAATGGAATAACAAAATCTACACTAAGAACACTCTTTTTGGTTGATAATCTTTGTGTATAATTGTAACCGCTTAAATTTTATTCCAATTCATTTTATCATACTTTTTTCCTTTTTAATGAATTACAGATGCATTAGTTATTCAGAAGTCGATTGATTTGAAATATTGTCTAAAATACCGTATATATTAATCAAATTTGTTTGTGATACTTGATAAAATACTTAATTAAATAAATTTAATTTATTTTAACATTTTTATTCTATTTTTCATTTTTTCAGTTATAGATATTTTTGTGGATAAAAACATTGTATGAATAAACTTTTTCCTTTTTTCTCTTTTCGATTTTTTCACAATCACGCGAACCCTAAATCGTATATAATATGAAAGCAATTCATTTGTGCAATCAAATTTTTCATGTAATAGTGTCTACAAGATCTTTCATGATAAATCAAAAAGGTTACAAGTGTTTCGATCAAAAATCTCAATATGTAATAGTGTCTCAAAATGTTATGTTTTTCGAAGACAAGATCTTTCATGATAAAATCAGGTGGGAAGAAATTAAAGGAATTTCGAAACCAAATGATATAGGTTTGTCACTTAAAAACTTAGTAAATTCAATTTCAAAAACTAACAATGAATCAGGTGCTCTGCCAAGTGTACCTAAACGTTATGGAGACCAAAATGATGAAGAACAATAAATCCATGATGTATATTCTGAGCAAAATCATGAGGAGGAAACTCGGGCCTCAAATCGTCAAAATGAAAATCAAAGCCATGATTATAACCAAAATGAGGATCAAGACGATGATGAAGTTGAAGGAAGGATTCTAAATGAGATAGTGCCTCAGAGAAGCACTAGAATAAGGCGACCAATCTCGGAATGGATTCACAATTCTATTCAATGGCGTGGCAACCGAACATCTTATTCAAAATTTTGTCTCTTTGGAATTTATCTCTACTGATCATAAAGCTTTTCTTAGTAAAATTGACAGGGATATCGAACCACAAACCTATAGAGAAGCCAAAAGAAACCATAATGGAAGGAAGTCATGGTTGAGGAGCTAACAGCCTTAGAAAAGAATAAAACATGGGACCATGTCCCCCTTCCTAAAGAAAAGAAGTCCATTGGAAGCAAATGGGTATACAAAATCAAATATAAAAGTAATGGTGGGGTAGAACGTTACAAGGCTCGCCTTGTAGCGCAAGAGTATAATCAGAAGTATGGGGAAGATTATACTGAGACTTTTGCTCTTGTTGCTAAACTTGATTCTGTTCGCATTATCTTTTCTATTGCTATTAACTTTAATTGGATTTTATTGCAGATGGATGTTAAAAACGCTTTCCTTCAGGGGGAAACAAAGGAAGAGACTATATGAAACCTCCCCCGGAACTCCAAACCGAAAAAGGAATTCAATGCAAACTAAATGGAGCTCTCTATGGACTCAAACAATCCCCACGAGCTTGGTACACTGGGCTCTATGATGTTGTTCGAAAATATGGTTTTAAGAAGAGTGAGGCTGATCATTCCATGTTCATCGTTCGGAAAAATTCCGGTATCATCGTTCTCTTAGTTTATATTGATGATATCATCATAACAGGTGATGATAATAAAGGAATAGAAAGTGTGAAACGTTTTCTAAAAGACACATTTGATATCAAGGATCTAGGTGAACTTAAGTATTTTCTTAGAATTGAAGTAACTAGATCTAATGATACTTTATCTCGTTCTCAACGAAAATATGCTTTAGACCTTTTGAATGAAATGGGTAAACTCGAATCTATGTCGACCAAGACCCCCATCGAAGAAAAATACAAACACTTGTGTGAGGGGGAACCATTTCATGATATAGAACAATACATGCGCCTTGTCAGTAAGCTAATATATCTCACGATAACAAGACCTAACTTGTGTTATACTGTGAATCAGGTCAGCCAGCATATGCATGCTCCAAAGGAACAACATTGGAAAATGGTGGACCGAATCCTCCGATACCTCAAAAGCACTCCTCGAAAAGGTATACTAATGAGTAAAAACAACGACACTAGTCTAATTGGGTATTGTGATGCAGATTGGGTCAGTGACCGCAAAGACCAAAAATCAACGACGAGGTTTTGTACCATGATCCGGGGGAACCATGTCACTTGGAGAAGCAAAAAGCAATCAGTGGTCTCTCGTTCCAGCGTTGAGGCCGAGTACCGAGCTATGGAAAATACAACATGTGAGCTCATATTGATCTGGGCTCTCCTTAAAGATCTTGGCCTCGAACCTTCGCAGGGCATGGTGCTTCATTGCGACAATCAGGTGGCAATTCACATTGCATCCAACTTGGTGTTCCACGAACGAACAAAATGTATTGAAGTTGACTATCATTTTGTTCGAGAGAAGCTCGAAGATGGCGTCATTGAATTCATATACACAAGAAGCATAGATCAGTTGGCCAATGTCTTCACCAAAGCCACAAGTGAAAAAGTCTGCAAAGATCTTCATTATCGGATCGGCCTCATTGATATCTTCAGTCCCAAGGCATCGCATTCAAGCTTAGTCGATCGTCCCTCGAGCTCATAAGCTGTTGTACTCTTTTTCCTTTGTCGGGCTTTTTGTCCTAATTGGGTTTTCCCCGAAAAGGTTTTAATGAGGCTTCACTTATGTTGCTTTTGAACACCTAATGTTGAGGGGGAATGTTAAGAAAAAAGGCCGCATCCCGCTCTTCTCCATGTCCTGAGTCGTGTCCCGCTCCTCTCCGCATCCCGAGCCGCATCCCGCTCCTCTCTGCGTCCCATGCCGTATCCCGATCTTCTCCGTGTCTCGAGCCGCATCTCGGGCTTCTCCGTATCTCGCATCTTGCTCCTTTCCACGTCTTGGGCCGCATCCCGAGCCACGTCCCGCGTCCTGCGACCTGGTCAAGCCTATTTATGACCTCTGCGGTCTCCTATGCCTTGTTGACCGCTCTAGCTCATACATGTTATATCTAAACTTGTGCCTTGCATGTGTACTTGTATTTCCTTGTTTTTTACTCTTTCTACTTGTATAAATAGGTACCTTTAGTTCTAATAAAATACATAAGAAAATACTTATTCTTATTCTCTCTAATTATCTCGATCTTTCGCTCGCTCTTAGTCTTTATATCTTACTTCCGCTGATTCATATTTATTCTACAAAATCTACAGTTCGGGTTCCTCGGATTTTACACAAACCAACTCAAACCCGATCGGGTTCGGAATTTGAACCCTTATGGATTCATAGGGTAATCCATATTCCAAATGATTCGGGTTTTTTAGGCCGGTCTGGATCAGATCCTTCCGGATAACCCGAATTGGACACCCTTAATTGGTAGTACTATTCCTACCATCTGCTTTTTTCCCTAATATGCATCACAAAAACTAGAAAGATTGAAATTTTTATATTTGGAATAGTACATATCGTATTCTGCACTCACTTTAATGTATTTGATAATACGTTTAACAACAAAAAATGCATCTTCTTTGGATTTGCTTGATACTTTGCAAATATCTCTACACTTAAAGACAAGCTAGGTTTACTTCCAGTTAAGTAAAATAGACTTTCAATCATGTTTATATATAGTTTGACATCCACATACATTTTCGCCATCTGCATTCTTGGTAAGTTCTATTGTTGTAGACATTTGTGTGTTTGTTGGTTTCCAGTTGTCTAATTTGAAACGTCCGACTAAGTCTCTTGTATATTTTCTTTATGAGATAAAGATACCATCGACCAGTTGCTTGATCTACAGTCTAAGGAAAAATTTCAATTCTCCAACCATGTTCATCCTGAACTCCTTTTTAATGGTCTCAACAAACAATCAAATTTTCCTGCGAAGTTGAACAAAAAACAATGTCATCAACATTAATCACAAGGAGATTTTTTATCCGCATTGTGAATGAAGAACGTTTTTGTGTACTCCCCCTCTTTTATATCCGCATCGAGAAGAAATTTCGTGAGCCTTTCATACCATATTCTTGGAACTTATTTCAATTTATAAAGTACCTTTTTAAGCTTGTACACATGCTCTGTATTATGTGGATCTTCAAAACCTAATCTTGAAGTACACCATTTAGGAAAACACTTTTGACGTCCATCTGAAAAAAGCTTAAAACAAAAAAAAAAACATGCAATTATAAATAATAAACAAATGGATTCTAGACGAGCAACGAAATGCATTCCTTCTGTATGTGTATACCCTTGTGCTAATAGTCTAGTTTTGTATCTCATAATAATCTCTTCTTCATTCGTATTATTCTTAAAAATACATTTAGTTCAAATGACATTTCCATTTTCTAGTTTGGGAACTAACTGCAACATATAATTTCTAGTGAATTATTCTAATTCATCTTGCACTGCCTTACCTATTAATTCATCAGTAAACCTTTCTATAATATTTTTGGGTTATATAATTGAATTAAAACTCATATAGTGAACCATATTTTGATAATTGCGGTGTGGTTTGTCTCGAGTCTTTTTTCCTTCATCCAATTCCATTAATAATTGAATGGTTTCTATGAAATGGCTTGGGGTCATCAAATTCGTTTGTAACATTATACTCTTCATCTTTTGATTTAGATTCATCGTTGGTGGCTTGACAGCACCTGTATTCTTGGTAGAAGTAGCATTAGGCCTTTGAAGTATATCTGCATTTGGAGTTTTAGTGAAAATAAGATCTTCATGAAACACAAGATTCACCATTTAATAATAGTCTTTGTATGTAGATTATATATTCTATATATGAATTGAATTATTCTCATATCCAATAAATATCCCATCATCAGATTTTGAATCAAAATTTTCTATATAATCTCTATCATTTAAGACATAACATTCGTATAAAAAAATATGAAGATATCCCAGATTTGAAGTCTTACCTTTCCAAAATTCGTATGATGTTATAAGGGTACCTCGTCTTACATAAACTCTATTAACAATGTAGCATGTCGTATTTGTAACTTTAGACAAAAATATTATTGCTATAGTTTTGCATGCATCATCGCTCTTGTCATTTCCTGCAATGTTCGATTTTTCCTCTCTACTACTCTATTTTGTTGTGGAGTTTTAGGTGCAAAATATTTGTGTAAGATCCCATGTTTCTTACATAATTTATCAAACTCTTTATTTTCAAATTCTCATCCATGATCACTCCTTATTCTAATGATACTTCATTTAAAATTTATCAAGTGCAAGCATAAGTACTTGAAAGTATCAACAATGTCTGATTTTTCTTACAAGAATCTTACCCAAGTGTATTTGGAATAATCATCCACACAAATATAGACAAACCTCTTTCCTCCAATGATTTTGGTTTGCATCGGTCCCGTAAGATCTATATGTAAAATTTATTGCACCTTGTTTGCATTTATGTGGGTTAACTTTTTATGATGAATATTTACTTGCTTCCATTGTTGACATGACTTGCATGTAAAATACTCTTCCAAAGTTTTGGTACTCCACGATCGATGTCATACTTAAAAATCTTGATAAGTGTTTTTGTGCACATGTGTCACAATCTTTAATGCAAGAGCCTAGTTCACTCTTTGAGACTTTTAAACATATTTCATCTTTGCTTCATACATAGCAATTATTTCCACTTGTTATCCCTGTCGAAATAAAGTTTTCATTAGCATCATACACATGAAATTTTTCTTTTGAAAATTTAACTTGAAAGCCATTTTCACAAAGTTGGCTATTGTTGATCAAATTTGCTTTCAACCCTTCTACATAATATGCATCAGCCGGTTGTGGTTGTCCATCTCCTCTAAGTGATCTTTTTCCCGTTATCTTTTCAAATGTCACATGTCCATTCTTATTTTTCAAAAAATCTGAAAATAATTCTTTCGTTCATGTCATATGCCTGGAGTACCCACTATCGAAATACCCAGTCATACTATGTCCATCGTATCTTGAAGTATAAACAACATGACATTGTAAATCAGACTTTTTAACCCGAACTTATTTGATATTTATTGGTTTCAAGTATAAGCTTCATTTTCTCTAAATTTGCTTGATATTCTTGAATTTCTAGTAAGAAAACATACTTGTAGAATGTCTTCTCTCATAGTATGAACACTATCTCCAAAGATGTCCTGGTTGTCCGCAAGAGTAACACCTTTTTCTCAAGTTTTGTTTTTTTCTTCTAGACTGTAGGTTCATGACAAACTACAATCTTCTTTGCTTAAACTGCAGTTCCAACAGAGTGTGCCATAACATTCTTTGATTACCCTATAGTTCGAATAGACTATACCATTACTTTCTTTGATTGCCCTACAGTTCGACCAACCTTTGAAGCAGCTTGATTGGATTGCACCATAGGTCGAACAATCTATGTAATAACTTGCTTTGATTTCACTGTAGGTCGTACAGACTGAATTGCATCTTCTTATAAGCAACCCATTTCAAAAATTACCTTTTCTCATCACCATCTCCATTATTGGTGTTTGCTCTTTTGAAACCAAATCTATAGTGATGCTTATCTATTTTTCCAATGGTTAAAAGGTGATTCAAATTTTCATTTCTATTGTTAATCATTCGTAGTTTCTTTTGAGTTTCCTCTAGTTGATGTTTGATTAACATCACTTCTTCATTTTGTTGGTTCAACTGTATTTTATTATGTTTGACTCGTTCTTCAAAATGTATATTTTCTTTGACCAGTTTAATATTCTGCTTGCTAATCTTCATCCATGATTCGTACATTGACTCAACATTAAAGTCATTATTACTATCAATGTTGGATAATGATTATTTTCCTAGAAATGCCACAAGATTAGTCACCTATTCTTCAACTTCATCATCATTATTAGATTCACTCCAAGGTATAAAAGATTTCTCCTTTTTCTTCTTAATTTCTCCACCCCCAACTTTCATATGACCGTATTCTTTGCATTTGAAGCACCGAATTTCCTTTAATTTTTTAGCATTGTTTCCCTTTTTAATGCATTTGGACATTCGACTTTAAAGTGTCCATAACCTTTGCATTCATGACAATGATTTTATATTTTCCCTTCTTTGTGTCTAGAAGAAACTTTGAACTCACATTGTTTCTTTTATTTACAATTTTTTCAAAATCTTTTTCCATGTATGTCATTCTTTCTTCTAATGCACGAAATCGATTTGACTCGTCTGTTACTTGCAAAGAAATTCCTTTGTTATGTGGTTCATTATCATGCATCAAACTTAACTCATGTGTTGAGAGAATTCCAACTACTTTTGCAAAGCTTCTGTTGTCAGTGTTCATTGCAATTTTCATTGCATCCTTCTTAGCTTCTAATATTTTAGGTAAACACCGATTAAGTTTCTTCACAAGTTTTTTTCTTTGTAAGTTTTTCATAGACTTTGTTTTTCATTTGCTAGTACATTCAACTTTGCACCGAATTTAGTAATCTTCTCGTCATCATTTATCCCTAATGTTTTTAAATTGTGTGGCAATAATGTCTAGATGAGTTATTCTCCTACTGGCCATTCCTTCGTATTGAATTTTCAGTTTTTCCCAAGCCTCTTTTGCTGACTCACACGATTGAATATTTTTGAGCTTATTCATGTCAATAGAAGTGAACACGACAAAAGATGCCTTTGCATTTTAAGTTGAAAGATATTTTGCTTCTGTTTTCCACAATGATTTTGGTTTGGGAACTACCTTTCCTTTCATATCAGGTTGCTATGGGGACTCCAACCTGACTCCACAACTGTCCAAGCATATTCATTGATGGCTCTAATTTTTGCCTTCAACTTGACTTTTCAGTAGGCACAGTTTATGGAATCCAATAAAAAGGGGTTTTGAAATTGAAACAAGTTCTCAGTGTGAGTTCATACCTTTTACCTAGATTATGCACGAAACATATGATTTTCGTTATGTGCTCTAATATCCATCGAAAATTTGTATTAATCTCAATTCAACACCAAGATTTAAACCACAATAATCTTTGAGTACCATACAAAGTAAAATGTTTTATTTGCGTTGTAGTATGTTCAATTACAAATACTTATCACTCAATTACACTTGAATGCGCCTGAAATACACCTCACTACCTTGAGTTATTTCCAAACTATATCAAACCTTAAACATCACAATTCATTCCTCGTAAGTTTACTACATCATACGTGTATGAACCTTGTAAGTGAGTCTTCACAATCACCAACCCAACACACACAATGTTTTGTTTTTAGAGATGCACGTGTAGGTTCAACTCTTTTAACGTTTTGGGCTTAATAGTTCTCTGCTCTTGCTTGTGAGTTGTACCCAATGTTGTTGCATTCTCCTCTTTTATAGTTGTGACTAACATATTTGGTGTTAGTTTCTTGATTTGAAAGATGTCTTATTCTCTTGGAGGTTGTTATTTGACTTGCTAAAAATAGGTCCAAATTGTTCAAGTTGTTGAATTGTTCAAATCTCTTGTTTCATCCATTTGTTTACTGACTCCTTCTTTGCTTGATAACAAAACCGAACCATTCTAGAACATGGAGGAGTTGCTCACGAGCTTAAATTAATACTAGAAGTCATGGACCTACAAAACTAACAATGATTTTGCAGCACACAAACCCGGAAAACTTACAAACCCACATCTTTTTTAGCAGCTGGAAAATCATATTGTGAGAACTGGAAGCAATGGCAATGAGCCAAGATCGACTGGGAAGCTACTGTTTGGTTGTGCGAGTGTATGTCTCGACGCTAAACGCAACGAATTCATACGCATGGCTTTAGAACATGGACTAAAGTGTTGTAATGGTGAAGTAAAATCATAGGTTAGTTAGAGAAGTGTACAGAGAGATTTTGGGTTAGAGATTGTACGGTGGATGAGCACGTCTACAAGAACAAGAACTGACAGTTTGGAAGCTGGCTAAACTTCGAAATTGCTGCATTTGCAGTTGGTGAAGAAATCAAAGGTCAGTTATTAGATTCTTTAGTTTTATAACTAATGGTTGATCTCTTTATGTTATAATTTATGTTTCAAACTCTAAGGTCTCATCGTCTGTATCGCTTTAATCTTGCATTCAAGAAACTATTTTGTGTCAATTTGATTTGAATATATTATTTCTTCCTTCAGAAACCAAGGGAACAAAAAATAAGTAAAAAGACACCAAAATAACTCAAACAAAGCGAGACTCAACACCAAACTACATAATCCTATCTACTCTACACACAATCATTTTCTTCATCATCACCAAGCTTTAACCAAATTGGACAATACAAAGACTGTATTTAAGGATCCATGTTTCATTAGGTTAAACACGTTTTTCAGAATCATCAGATTACAAATACACTATGGTTAGACACTTCACATAAATCACTCTAACATGTCAGATTGTCCTCAAAGTCCCAGTGAAGCCAATCCTTGTTGGTGTCGACTCTCATTCGGTGGCCGACCGGAAAGGGCGATGCATGCGTCGGAGAAAGAGCAGCGGCGAAGAGCACCAGGTCCGCCCTAGAGTTTGTATCAGGTGAAGCAACACGTGAAAATGGGGGAAGGATTTCGACCCCTAAGGAAGAAGCTGTGATCGATGGACCTTCAGGAGAAGAAAGCCCATCAACATTGTTACCCGAAGCCCAGTTGAAGCCTAAACCCAAACTGATGAAGAAGCCCAACCCAAGCAATTGAGGAAGCCCACAACTCAAATTTTAGAAAATGACCTGTAACAAACAACAAACAAATTATTGGTATTACAGCAGGTTGGCAACGGTTTTGAGCCTAGTTTTAGGCTAGTTTTCTGCAGAAATATTATGTAAAAGACCTAGGCAAGTGATCGAGGTAATATGAACTTTTGTATTAAACTTTGTATATATGAAAATCAGAATGGGGTGAGGAGTATCACCACCAAGAAAACTCTAGTATCACCATTGTTGCTCTGCATATTTTTCAGCAACATTTTCACCATCAAATCCCCAAACACTATAGCCACAAACCAAAACATCAAGAGAGATTTTCATTTTTCAGTTTGCACTATGACAAAGAGAGTTGAGAGATCATGAGCTTATCAATTATTCAGCTCATGAACAACCTAAGAAACTAACAAGTGGTATCAGACCTCTCAAGATTCAAGGGAGCATACAACACAAGGAACTAAGCACCAACAACACTAAAGATCGCACAAGACAGCACAACAACCCAGCACAAGCTACATCAGAAAATATGATGCAACCACTGACCCAGGTTCCAGTATTTGATGGCAAAGGCTACAGTTTATGGGTTATCAAGATGAAGGCAACCCTACGATCGAAACAGTTATGGAAGGTCGTGACTGAAGGCCTACCGGACGCACCACTCATGGGGGCTACTATAACCCCCGAAGAACACCAAAAGGCTTTAACGACATGGGAGGAGTTAGAAGCCAAAGACCATACAACACTGCAACTGTTATACAGTGCTGTCATCGAGGAGATATTTGGAGCTCACCTATCAACATGTGAGAACTCCAAAGACGCATGGGATTTATTTAAGGAGAGGTTCCAAGGGGATCCTAAGACAGCGATGATCAAGTTACAACGGCTTAGGGCGACATACTATACCCTACGGCAAGGTGACAAAGAAAGTATTAAGGAATTTGCAAACAAGGTGACGGAGCTTGGGAATGAGATGAAAACCTATGGAGATGATATTAGGGAGGACACCCTAGTGTCAAAAATACTTTGTTCACTGCAAGAGAGGTTCGATCCCTACGTGGGAGTGATCGAGCAAACTAAGAATTTAACTAGCCTAACGGTGGGAGAGTTGGTTATTTCACTACAGTCTCAAAAGGCGAGACTAGACGACAGACAGGCAGCAGTATTGAGGGAGCGTTTAACGCAAAGTTTAAGGGGTTAAAGCTGTCCAGCAAACCAGAAAACAGCCGAAAACCCTACCCTAAAGGAGACAACAAGCAAAAAGGGAAAAAATGGTGTGGACATTGTAAGAAGTACAACCATAATGAGTCGCAATGTTATTTCAAGAACAAGGGGGAAAGATCAAACTCAACTAGACCTCCTAAGACAAAAAAGGAGTGCTATACTTGTGGGAAGCCATGCCACTTCTCACGAGACTGTAGGTTCAAGAAATCTAACCCAAATCAAGCCCACATAAATCGTGAAGATGACGAGGAGGACAATTGTTTGTTCACAGCTGCTCATATTGCAGCCGAGGGGTTTGACCGGGAAGTATGGTTGGTGGACAGTGGAGCTACTAATCATATGACTATGACGAAGGAGTTTTTCACCAGTTTGGATAGGAACTTTAGAGTTCCTATTATTGTGGGAAATGGCGAAGCACTCACAACCACCGGGAACGGGAAAGTCCTAGCTGAAACTAAGAAGGGAAGGAAGTTGATTAAAGATGTGTTCCTAGTTCCGGGGTTGAATAAAAATTTGCTAAGTGTACCCCAAATGGTGCGTAATGGGTACCAAGTGCTTGATGCGTATCAGAGTTAAATATAACCTAATCTACCTGCAAGTGCACGGCACGTGTGTAGTATTTTAGGTGTCGATCCCACAGAGACTACGCAACACTACCTAAACCCAAACTATGAATCAAACTTGCTAACGAAAGAAGGTGAATAAGGAATGAAATACTGAAAGTAACTAAACTACTTTCAGTATTTCATTCCTAGGAAACCGGTTTCACCACAAGACTACCGAAACCAACGATCAACCTATCTATCATGCAATCCCAGTTAAAGCTATCTAAGGCGGACGATCCTAACATGATATCTACCCTCTCTCAAGGCATAGACACGTGATCTAGACAAGCTGCCCCCTACTTTCGTGGCTGACACCTTGAACTAAACCCATAAAC
>CM071873.1:18841265-18863695 GCA_036759665.1 Gynandropsis gynandra
TGTCTTACCGTACGATCCGCGAGACGTAGAGACATTTTCGTCGGTTTAAGGTTCCCAAACTCCATCCGCTTGAAAACTGTGTGTGGCATGATACTCACGCTTGCTCCTAAATCACACAAAGCATTATCGATATCGAGGTTACCTATTGTGCATGGAATGGAGAAGCTTCTGGGGTCCTTTAGCTTAAGTGGCAGCTTGTTCTGAAGAATTGCACTGCATTCCTCGGTAAGTGCTACAGTCTCGTTCTCTTCAATTTAACTAGCCTAACGGTGGGAGAGTTGGTTATTTCACTACAGTCTCAAAAGGCGAGACTAGACGACAGACAGGCAGCAGTATTGAGGGAGCGTTTAACGCAAAGTTTAAGGGGTTAAAGCTGTCCAGCAAACCAGAAAACAGCCGAAAACCCTACCCTAAAGGAGACAACAAGCAAAAAGGGAAAAAATGGTGTGGACATTGTAAGAAGTACAACCATAATGAGTCGCAATGTTATTTCAAGAACAAGGGGGAAAGATCAAACTCAACTAGACCTCCTAAGACAAAAAAGGAGTGCTATACTTGTGGGAAGCCATGCCACTTCTCACGAGACTGTAGGTTCAAGAAATCTAACCCAAATCAAGCCCACATAAATCGTGAAGATGACGAGGAGGACAATTGTTTGTTCACAGCTGCTCATATTGCAGCCGAGGGGTTTGACAGGGAAGTATGGTTGGTGGACAGTGGAGCTACTAATCATATGACGAAGGTGGAGGAGTTTTTCACCAGTTTGGATAGGAACTTTAGAGTTCCTATTATTGTGGGAAATGGCGAAGCACTCACAACCACCGGGAAAGGGGACATCCTAGCTGAAACTAAGAAGGGAAGGAAGTTGATTAAAGATGTGTTCCTAGTTCCGGGGTTGAATAAAAATTTGCTAAGTGTACCCCAAATGGTGCGTAATGGGTACCAAGTGCTTGATGCGTATCAGAGTTAAATATAACCTAATCTACCTGCAAGTGCACGGCACGTGTGTAGTATTTTAGGTGTCGATCCCACAGAGACTACGCAACACTACCTAAACCCAAACTATGAATCAAACTTGCTAACGAAAGAAGGTGAATAAGGAATGAAATACTGAAAGTAACTAAACTACTTTCAGTATTTCATTCCTAGGAAACCGGTTTCACCACAAGACTACCGAAACCAACGATCAACCTATCTATCATGCAATCCCAGTTAAAGCTATCTAAGGCGGACGATCCTAACATGATATCTACCCTCTCTCAAGGCATAGACACGTGATCTAGACAAGCTGCCCCCTACTTTCGTGGCTGACACCATGAACTAAACCCATAAACTCTGTGATTCGCCCGTTCACCCTCAACCGTTGCTACCCTACTTTCGTGGCCTAACCTCGGTTGTTCTAAACCTGACTTTCTAGGACTAGAATTCTCCTTTCGGTCCTTCTCCTAACCCCTAACACATGCATCTACATGGCCATCGCAAACACAAGTAAATTCAAGAACTCAGATAAAGAATAGATGAACTAAAACGGGAAGATGCATTCAAAATAGATCAAAAGCGGTCTCGGGATAGCCAAGGGCTAATCCCTTCTCCTAGAACAAACAAACTACTCGCTCATGCGTCTGTAAAGAAACATAAACATAGTAGAAAGTCTAAGGAACATAAAAACCAAACAAAACCGAAGTGGCAGTGCTTGATCTCCAATGCTCCTCGCTTATCTCCTCGCAAGAATCTGCTCTAACTTCGCTGAATTCTTCTCCTCTGTAAGCTTGCTGTAACGGCGTCTTTTTGCCTCCTTTTAAGCCTCCTAAGTCGGTCCAATTGTTGCCTAAATTGCCCCACGAGTTCCCTTATGTTTTAAGTTAAGTTTACTTAAGTTTTGAGCAGTTTCGGGCCGCTACCCGCTCGGGTAATGAGTGTACCCGCTCGGGTGCGGCTAGGGCAGTTCGTGCGCGTCCTGTGGTGCTGGAATGGTGCCCGATCGGGCATGGCATGTGTGCCCGCTCGGGCACAAGGCAAAATGGTCCTAAATGCTTGCCCGAGTCGTGCTAAATGGTCCACACAATTGGCCGTAGGTTTTGCCCGATCGTGCAAGGGTTGTGCCCGACCGGGTGAGGCTTTTCCATGCTCAATCTCGTCCTGTTTGTCCCGTGATGATCCCCAAAGTTGCTCCTTAGCTCCGTGCATGTTCCTTTAGCTCCAAAATGGTCCAAATACGCGTAAAAACCTGTAAGAACATGAAAAGCACGAAAGCAAGTAAAATGGACATGGAATCATACGTAAAACATCACATATGTATCAAAAACGTATCCTAAATCGTGCAAGAAATACGTATGAAAACGAGATGATCAGTGCTATTCACAGAGGGGAGTTGCAAAATTAAGGATAAACGGGACTGTTTGGTTGCTGAGGTCCCTATGGTTAAAAAGGCCTATCCCCTACGTTGGAAAATTATTACAGAGCATGCTAAGGCAGTAAGAGAAGAGGGGCACTTATCTGAGTTGTGGCATCGTAGCCTGGGTCACACTGGTCTTCACAGCCTGCAAGAATTACAAAAGAAAAGCATGGTTAGGGGATTACCAAAATTTAAAGTGGAGAAGGAGACGTGTGAGGCTTGCTTGAAGGGCAAGCAAACCAGAGAAGAATTTCCTAAGCAGGCAGAATACAAAGTTTCAGGTATCCTAGACCTAATACACTCGGATTTGTGCGGCCCTATGCAAACCCCATCACTGGATGGGAGTTTATTCTTGCTGACATTTACAGATGGATATTCACATATGGTGTGGGTATATTTTTTAAGAATAAAATCAGACTGTCTTAATGTGTTTAAAAGGTTTGTGGTTCAAGTTGAAACGCAAACGGAGAGGAAAGTAAAGAAGTTGAGGACATATCGTGGATGGGAGTTTAACTCTAAGGATTTTGACACCTATCTAAGTTCTAAGGGTATGCTACGAGAGCTAACAGTAGCTTACTCCCCCAGCAAAACGGAGTTGCCGAGAGGAGGAACCGGTCACTACTTAATATGGTGAGGAGTATGCTGGCCGAGAAGGACTTACCTCATAAATTTTGGGCTGAAGGCGTGTTTACAGCCGCATACCTTTAGAATAGATTACCCACTAAGGCGCTGGATGGTCGCACCCCACTTGAAGTGTGGAGTGGACACCAGCCCTCCGTAGGCCATCTAAAGGTCTTCGGGTGTTTGTGCCATGTTCATGTACCTGCACAACACAGAAGGAAGTTGGATCACCGGTCGGAAACGAGTATTTTCGTAGGCTACAACAGCCTTAGCGAAGGATATCGCATATATAGTATTCAGACGGGAAAAGTAGAAGTGGCACGAGATGTGATATTCGAAGAAGACAAGAGTTGGGACTGGTCTACAAAGGCTGATACACAAGCAGCTAGACGCCTAAGCAAGGGATATCGCATTTACAATATTCAGATGGGAAAAGTAGAAGTGACACGAGATGTGATATTCGAAGAAGATAAATGCTGGACTGGTCTACGAAGATTGACTCACAAGCAGCTAGACCTATCCCAACATTTATCGGAAATTCTAGACCTATACAACCTGCTGTCACTAATACAGTTTCGCGAAATATTAATGCAGAGGGAGAGAGGAACTTATCTGATATTTCGCCGGTGTCGTTCCAGCTGAGCAGTGGGCAGTCTAGTGCATCCTCATCCTCATCTTCACGGCTCCTACACAAAACAAGAAGGCTGAGCAACATATATGAAGATACTGAACCAACGGAAGTCAAAGAAGGGCAAAATTATGAGGTGTGTTACCTGGCTCTAGAGGAACCGAGTTCCTTTGAGGAAGCGGTGCTGGATCCAGGTTGGAGAAGGGCCATGGATGAGGAGATTGAGATGATTTAGAAAAATGACACTTGGTTTCTGGTGGACAGACCTGAAAACAAGAAGATAATCACAGTAAAATGGTTGTATAAGGTAAGGATGAGAATGGTAAAGTGCAGAGGCTGAAAGCACGATTGGTTGCTCGAGGGTTTACATAAACCTTTGGGATTGAATATGGCTAGACATTCGCTCCAATGTCGAGGCATGACACTATTCGAGCCTTGATTGCCCTAGTTACACAAATGAGATGGACAATGCATCAAATGGATGTAAAGTCAGCGTTTTTAAACGGAGAAATTACTGAAGAGGTGTTCATAGAACAACCTCAAGGATATGAAGTGGAAGGTGCAGAAGACAAGGTGTATAAATTGAGAAAGGCGCTCTACGGTTTGAAACAAGCACCGAGAGCATGGTACATCAAGATAGACGAGTTTTTTTCTGACTGAAGGGTGCACACGGAGCCACTGCGATGCAACCATGTACACCCAAAGGTCAGTAGATGATGACCTAATTATATGCATCTATGTGGATGATATAATCGTGACAGGAAGCAGTGACAATTGGATAGAGCAATTCAAGTCTAAATTGTGCAAAACATTCCAGATGAGTAATCTAGGAAGGCTGAAATACTTCCTAGAATTCGAGATAAATTACACTCAAGAGGGAGTGTTTCTACACCAAACAAAATACGCCACACAGTTGTTGAGTAAATTTGGAATGCAACACTCGAATAGTGTTAGCACCCCCTAGTGCCTAACGGGAAAAACAAGGAGATGTGAAAGGAGATTACTAACCCGTTGTAGTACATGATTATGATCGGTGGGCTCCTGTATCTCGCCGCAACACGACCAAACATGATGTTTGCTGCCTCCTACCTTTCCAAGTATATGTCGAAACCTGTGGAAGGAAATATGTTAGACATTAAGCGTGTTTTCAGATACATTAAAGGGACAGTGAACTACGGACTACATTTCAAGTGTGTGGACAATCCTAAGCTAATCGGATACTCAGACTCAGACAAGGGTGGATGCAAGGAAGACATGAGGAGTACTACGGGGTTTTGTTTTACCCTCGGAAGTGCTATTTTTTCGTGGGAGACTCAGAAGCAGCCGATGATAGCACAGTCCACGACAGAGGCAGAATACACCGCTCTGTGCGCTACCACCAACCACACGGTATGGCAGAGAAGAATGTTCGAGGAATTTTGTTTTTCATTTGACAGTGAGGTCCCTATCTATTGCGACAATACGTCTACTATAGCTATCGGGAAGAATCCCATTCAACACCAACGGACAAAACATATAGACATCAAAATCCATGTTGTAAGACAAGCCGAGAGGGAGTAACGGATTACCTTGCTTCACTGCTCGGGGAGGAGCAGTTGGCGAACGTGCTGACCAAGGCGTTGAGCACGCGGAGATTCGAAGAGCTGCGACTCAAGATGGGCGTCGAACCGAGGAGAATCGAGAGGGAGTTTGTTGGTGTCGACTCCCCTCGATGGCCGGCCGGAAAGGGCAACGCATGCGCTGGATAAAGAGCAGCGGTGAAGAGCACCAGGTTCGCCCTAGGGTTTGCATCAGGTGAAGCAACACATGAAAATGGGGGAAGGATTTCGACCCCTAAGGAAGAAGCTATGATCGATGGGCCTTCAGGAGAAGAAAGCCCATCAACATTGTTACCCGAAGCCCAGTTGAAGCCTAAACCCAACCTGATGAAGAAGCCCAACCCAAACAATTGAGGAAGCCCACATCCCAAATTTTAGAAAATGACCTGTAACAAACAACAAACAAATTACTGGTACTACAGCATGTTGGCAACGGTTTTATGCCTAGTTTTAGGCTAGTTTTCTGCGGAAATATTATGTAAAAGACCTAGGCAAGTGATCTAGGTAATATGAACTTTTGTATTAAAGTTTATATATATGAAAATCAGAATGGGGTGAGTATCACCACCAAGAAAACTCTAGTATCACCATTGTTGCTCTGCATATTTTTCAGCAACATTTTCACCACACAAATCCCCAAACACTATAGCCACAAACCAAAACATCAAGAGAGATTTTCATTTTTCAGTTTGCACTATGACAAAGAGAGTTGAGAGATCATGAGCTTATCAATTATTCAGCTCATGAACAACCTAAGAAACTAACAATCCTCATCACTCCCAGAACTATCTTTTCGGCTGTAAAGACTAACCCACCAATCTATATTACAACCTTCATCATAATTTGAACCCGAACCACTTCCTTCTCTTTCCTTTTCAATATTTGTATCATCTGTTTTCACCACGTTACCAAAATCTGTCCCCCTACCTTGCCCTTCTTCACTTAAACCCAAACACGAACCAACGTGGTCCCAGTTTTCACCAGTCTTGTACTGAAACTCATTATCATTAAACCCAATTACAACCTCTTCATCATTCCATATGCAATTGCTCATGGGCCTCTCAATCTCACCGTCCAACCATTCATACGAGCCCAAACACTCCTCTCCAAAGTGACCCATTTGCCTTTTATCGCTAATCTCACTATCCAACCATTCATACGAGCCCAAGCACTCCCCTTCTAAATAACCCATTTGCCCTTTATCGCTATTCTCACCTCCCTGCTTGTTTTCGTCGTATGGGTACGTCTTGTCTTCCCCAGATAACGAACGTCCAACAGCCTCAACAACTGTACATGATGATGAAGCCACCATTTGCTTGTGTTTCTTCATCTCTAATCTACTTGTTCTTCCCTTCTTCTTATTCTTCTTCTTCGAAGAAGTCTTGGAGATTAACTCGTCGAGGATCGGAAACTTGTCATGTTCTGACTTTGTGATGGCAAAGACAAAAACTTTGCGGCTCATATGGGAGTTCCAGTAGTTCTTGATTTCATTGTCTGTTCTTCCTTGTAAGTGTGTTGCTATACGCGGCCATCTGCAGGAATCACACGTTGCGATGAAAATTTTAGATCTTACACAAGAAAACACTTCAAAATAAACCAAAATTCTGATTTTTACCAAATGGAATGGACAACAAAAATAATTAAATGTCTATCTTAATTAGATATGCATAATAGCATATCTTAATGGAAGTACACATTCAAATATCATATTTAAAAACATGTCCCTTATTTTGGTATTAAAAGAAATTCCGTAAACATATATATATATATATTAAAATATCAAATTATATATGAAAGTAATATGCCTCCTATGTAATATTTTAATAGTCGCAGGTTTAGGTTTAATTATTAAAAATTTTAATAATTATTTAAGAAACGAAAAACATGTTTTCGTGAATAAGATTTCATTATCTAAAATCTAAACCTTAAAACTATAGCCATCTCAAAGAAAAACGAAAAACGAAAACAGTTTCGTTCATCGTAAAATTCCGCACCAACCGTTGATTGCAGATCCGATCTCGGCGTGGATACGAGTAGAGGACTTGTGCTATCAAGTCTTACATCCAACAATCACAACATTCAACATAACATGTATTATCGAAATTGTTTCTAAATCTATAGTTCGTGGAAACCCCAAAAAACTTATCTGAACTTGACTAGATCTTCAATCTGGATTGTTAAAACACGCTTCCGCACCCGTGGTATTAGAGAATCTAGTAGTTATTTAGGATTAGTTTTTTGGATTTTTTGTGAAAATCGGATCGAAAAACGTCTAGGCGAACGCGTGAAGGAAAGGAGGAGCCATGGGCGGCTGTGAAGGAAAGGAGGAGCCACGGGCGTGAAGGAAAGCAGGAGTCATGAAGGAAACTGATTATGATAACCCTTACATTTTATTGGTCATAGGCAACTTGTGAACACCTCTCCAATCTAACCTATACCATCATTTTGTAAGCTCACAAAATGTAAGGGTTATCATAATCAATTTCTTGATAATGTTTTATATATAAGATTTCCAATAACTTGCTATAGCAAGTAAATGCAAGGGCCAACTTGATCATCTTCCACTTGGATCCTATCCCATACGAGGGAACCCTAGAAGATTCTGACCCAGACTCTACCCTCTCGCTCCACTACAAGTTTCGGATTCATCCAAGTCACTAGCTTCAACTGCATCTCCCTCCTCCACTGTTAGGTTTCTTTTCTAGTTTTTGCAGACGTTCTTTTTCTTTTTGTCTGAATCAATCACAGGGCCATTGAGGAACCTTGGTGAGAATAAGAGAAACAAACGTTTGAAAAGAGATTTTGTAGTGGTCCCTCTTCAGGTCCGTTCTTATAATCTCTCATGCCATTTCTCTGTTTGCCGAGAAAAATGACAAGAAAGTAAACGAGAAAATTCGATCCTTTGTTTTTCCACTTGTATAAACCAATCTCAAGCTTATTGTTTTGGACCAGTATAGGTGTTCTCATTTCTCCATTGAATCTGTCGAATTAGGGTTCATTGTTTCATAATTACCGGAATCTATATTCCCTTTGTTGAAACATTGGTAAATACTTAGTGGAAAATGGGTGATTATCCCCTGCGATTGAACCCGTTTTGAAAATGGGTGATTATCCCCTGCGATTGAACCCGTTTTTCATAACCCTCTTCTGATGATTCGTTTTTGTATTAGTTCAAAAGAATCTGCCAAATCATTGTTTTGGTCATTGTTTTGGAATACTCTGGTGCTTGTCATTGTTCTGGAATGATCGCAACATATATACATGAAAACAATTTGCATTCTAGTGTCATGACATGTTTTATGTAAAGATTATATTGCTTTAAGCGAATTTATTTGATTGAGGCCATTGTTGCTTCTCTTTTCTTCTCCTACAGATGGAGGGCTTGTCTAGAGAGAGTAATATAGATGGATGACAGATATGATATTGCTAGGTTCGAAACACTTTTGTCATTGTATTAGCATATTAGGAATCCTCCTATATCAGCGCACCTGTAATTCAACAATGTTGAGATTGGTGGTTTCCTCAATGATTTGGATGGCTTTAAGGAATCAAGCTCGAGAAAGAGGTATGAATCTCCTCCCTCTCTGTATTTTCTCTTTCATATGTTAATCCTACCGACGGGGCATTAAAAACTATATTTATGGAAGGTCCCCAAAAGTGGACAAATCTGTCGTTCTTATGTAAACAGTTTTCATGGTAAATTAGCTCTGTGACGAAGCACTGAAGTTGAAGGAATTGAATTCAAGCCTTCAGGAAAAAAATCAACGAGTTTAAGGTAAATCCATTGTGTTCATTGTTGTGAAGGGCTTTAGATGCTCCGTTCATCTCATTTTAGAGTGTAACAATATGATATTTGTATATAGAAGGAGAAGAATGAGCTGCAAGATGAGAGGCAGAAGCTCAAAACAAAGAAGGAGAAGCTTGAGCATCAACTTAAAGCGATGAAGCTCAACCACAACTCTTCTGCTTGCAACAACTTCCCACAATCTCTCAAGTTCAAGCTCCTGCTATCTTGGTGAACGAATAACCCAACAATGCAACTATTGAATGTTTCCTCAATGATTTGGATGAGTTGAAGGAACCGGGGTCGATAAAGAGATATGAATCTTCGCCCTCTCTGTATATTTCTCTTTGATATGTTAATCCTACCAACGAGGCATTAAAAATTAGGTTTATGGAATTGAGGGCCATCTTGGAGGCTGGAAGTTCTCAAAAAGTGAAAAAACCTGTGGTTCTTATGGATGCATTTTGCATGGTGAGTCACTTCTATGGCAAAGCACAGAAGTTGAAGGACTTGAAATCAATCATGTAGGAAAAAATCAAGGAGTCGAAGGTAAACCCAGTGTGTTCATTGTTTGGAATTGGCTTTAGATCCTCCTTTCCAAGCATGTATGAACTGCATTTTCTCTTTGATATGTTAAACCGGTGTGTTCATTGCATGGAAATGGCTTTATATGCTCCTTTCATCTCATTTTAGTGTGTAACAATATGATATTTGTATATTGGAGGAGAAGAATGAACTGCGAGTTGAGAAGCAGAAGCTCAAAACAGAGAAGTACAAGCTCGAGCATCAACTTAAAGCGATGAAGGCTGAACCGCCTAGGAACAGGAACTGGGATTGGGAAGTAGCTTCAAATGGAATAGAAGTTTGTAGGTTTTGAAAACTAATGGGGATGTGTGCATTCTTCTAGGGACTGGGACTGGGTTTATTGGTTTATCTATGTTGATAAATAGGTTCTTCCAAAATCGTGAATAGGGTGGATGTTGAACTCGGCAATTGTGCAGTAGAAGTGAAGGTACTATATAGAAGTAAATGTCAAACCTAGAGCAGGATGAAACAGAGAACTCTCATAGAACTCATAGCGTGAAAGGTAATTCAAATTCAAGGTCTGGATCAAGCAACGAATTCGTAGAAATGGGAAATCTGTTGGGCGGAGTGATCGGGTATATCATCACTTGCTGAGTCTACTTCTTCATTAACAAGGATAAAAAAAAGCTTTTCCAACCCTTCACCCATTCTGAACAATTTGTTAATCCATTGTTGTTATTTCTTATTCATATAGGTTGTGATATCATATTTTCGATTGCGACTACTAGGAATGGAAACATGTCTTCTTTGGTGTAAGGGTTCGTGCAGGATATGTGATGTTCTGTACATGAATGTGTTGTAGTTTTGTTACTTTTGTTTATAAAACGAGTGATTTTATACATTACAATGAAAAATATCAATATTGACATAAATGAATCAATATAGGATCAAATTAAATCAAATTTGTTTATATAAAAATAAATTTAATCCATACCAAATAAAAAAACATCTTAATGTTAATATATTAACTAAATTATTACGAATATTTTTAAAAAATAATTATTTATACTTATGAAAAATAATTATTCATATTCTTTATTCTTAATAATAAAAAAATGATTTACAATTATTTGAAAACAGGTATATTGAATAATATTGATCATAAATAACAAAAATATAAATTAATATAAATTATAACATTGCATAATCTTATTCATAATAAAATTAATGAAAATTATTAGAAAAATATCATATTATTTTTATTATTTTTCTCAACTATTTTATTATTTTTATCAATTATTATTCATTATTTTCTAAATAATTTGATCAAAATGATTAAATTTCAAACAAATTTAAAATAGTCAATTTTTTATGATAACTTAATAAATATGAAAAATAAAGGATTAAAATTGATCCTAATACAAATTATCGATTTTAACTATTATAGTGTATTTTGATAATTACATTGTATGTTTCTCAAACGTTATACACAATTCATTAATTCAATTGTTATGTTTGATAAATGTATCGGTCAATACAAACGCACAGATTCTAATTTTTAATGTAGAAGTTTAAACAATAGATTTTATAAGATGTAATGTGAACTAACAATGACAATTGCTTATGATATCATTGAAATTTTAAAACGTAATATGTTGGAGATAGTGATTGCATGATTTGGACTGGATTTTTTCACATGATTTTTTTCCTATTATACCTGCATAATTTTTAGGACTGAATTCAATTTATAACATGATTTAAAATCATTATTGAGGTATGAACATAATTTTTACTCACCTTACTTCCATGTTTAAACTACAGAAAATATTTCGTAAAAATAATCATGTTCGACGAATTAGTTTCGTTCAAATGTTTGCTCAAATGATTGTCAAAGAAACAATCATGATCGTAACAACCATTACTCTCATTATGATTAACGATATTAAAAAACTAGATAACATGTATTATTTTATATATTTTTTCAATGTAGTTTGTACTTATTCTTTCTAAATATATAAAAAAGTTTTGTTAACACTTCGCATCGTCCTGCTCTGCATACATCTACACAGATCCATAGCTAAAGCCAATAAAGAAATTCAAACATAGAAAAGTTTTAAAATTTCCAAATCATGTTCATATCTTAATAATTTTTCTTAAATCATATTATTGATTAAATTTAATCCTAAACATTTATGAAGGTATGGATAAGAAAAATAATCATAAAAATCCTACGGCACAAATCATGTGATCGCTTTTTCCGACAATTTATATTCTACAATTATAAATACATTATAAAAAAATTGCACTATTAGTTTATATTACAACTTATAAATCTATTTTCAAATTTATACCTTGAAAATTCTATTTTGTGTGTTTATATCGTCCCGTATGCATATCAAATCTGATTACAATGTTCAAATTAATTAATTATATATAAAATGTAAAATAAATAGATTTTAATTGTCACGGATTATGAAGGAAGAAGGAACTCTGAAAATTTAAATTGGAGCATTGACAAGGAACACGTATTACATGGTTGGACTGCCATAGAAGTACAAGAGGAATTCCTTTAAACACTTTTTGGTGTATTACGCATTCACTTCCTTTGTCAAGCATCCGGGACTGTCCAGAGTCTTGTGTCTCATTATCAATTTTGATTTCAGGTTTATTTACATGGGCGAACTGTCATAGAGGTTCAAAAGGAATGCCTTTAAACACTTTTTTGTGTATTAAGTATTCACTTTGTCAAGTATCTTGGACTGTCTAGAGTCTTGTGTCTCATTGTCATTTTTGATTTCAGATTTATTTTGATGGCATTAGAAGCTTCCGAACAGAATTTGATGACTTATTTGCACAGGAATAGATTCCTGCTATTGAAATTGGCTTTGGCGCTTCTGGGTTTGATCGTTGTTTTTTTATTTGCCTTTGCTTCAGGGGCTCTCCAAATATTGGAATTGATGCGCATGCTTTCATGGTGAACATTGAAAGAGCTGTTGGTTGCTTAAACTCTTGGAACACGGTTAGCCTCGATAATATCTTTTTCCAGTTTATTCTTTTAGGACCCTTTGCGTTCCGGGTTGCTAGCTAACAAATGGATTTCTCAGAGTTGAGTATTCCATATATCTGCACGTATCGTTTGTGTGTAGAATAACTCCTAAATGGGTGATTTATTGGGAAGTAGCTTCAAATGGAATAGAAGTTTGTAGGTTTTGAAAACTAATGGGGATGTGTGCATTCTTCTAGGGACTGGGTGAAAAGTTATTGGTTTATCTATGTTGATAAATAGGTTCTTCCAAAATCGTGAATAGGGTGGATGTTGAACTCGGCAATTGTGCAGTAGAAGTGAAGGTACTATATAGAAGTAAATGTCAAACCTAGAGCAGGATGAAACAGAGAACTCTCATAGAACTCATAGCGTGAAAGGTAATTCAAATTCAAGGTCTGGATCAAGCAACGAATTCGTAGAAATGGGAAATCTGTTGGGCGGAGTGATCGGGTATATCATCACTTGCTGAGTCTACTTCTTCATTAACAAGGATAAAAAAAAGCTTTTCCAACCCTTCACCCATTCTGAACAATTTGTTAATCCATTGTTGTTATTTCTTATTCATATAGGTTGTGATATCATATTTTCGATTGCGACTACTAGGAATGGAAACATGTCTTCTTTGGTGTAAGGGTTCGTGCAGGATATGTGATGTTCTGTACATGAATGTGTTGTAGTTTTGTTACTTTTGTTTATAAAACGAGTGATTTTATACATTACAATGAAAAATATCAATATTGACATAAATGAATCAATATAGGATCAAATTAAATCAAATTTGTTTATATAAAAATAAATTTAATCCATACCAAATAAAAAAACATCTTAATGTTAATATATTAACTAAATTATTACGAATATTTTTAAAAAATAATTATTTATACTTATGAAAAATAATTATTCATATTCTTTATTCTTAATAATAAAAAAATGATTTACAATTATTTGAAAACAGGTATATTGAATAATATTGATCATAAATAACAAAAATATAAATTAATATAAATTATAACATTGCATAATCTTATTCATAATAAAATTAATGAAAATTATTAGAAAAATATCATATTATTTTTATTATTTTTCTCAACTATTTTATTATTTTTATCAATTATTATTCATTATTTTCTAAATAATTTGATCAAAATGATTAAATTTCAAACAAATTTAAAATAGTCAATTTTTTATGATAACTTAATAAATATGAAAAATAAAGGATTAAAATTGATCCTAATACAAATTATCGATTTTAACTATTATAGTGTATTTTGATAATTACATTGTATGTTTCTCAAACGTTATACACAATTCATTAATTCAATTGTTATGTTTGATAAATGTATCGGTCAATACAAACGCACAGATTCTAATTTTTAATGTAGAAGTTTAAACAATAGATTTTATAAGATGTAATGTGAACTAACAATGACAATTGCTTATGATATCATTGAAATTTTAAAACGTAATATGTTGGAGATAGTGATTGCATGATTTGGACTGGATTTTTTCACATGATTTTTTTCCTATTGTACCTACATAATTTTTTAGGACTAAATTCAATTGATAACATGATTTAAAATCATTATTGAGGTATGAACATAATTTTTACTCACCTTACTTCCATGTTTAAACTACAGAAAATATTTCGTAAAAATAATCATGTTCGACGAATTAGTTTCGTTCAAATGTTTGCTCAAATGATTGTCAAAGAAACAATCATGATCGTAACAACCATTACTCTCATTATGATTAACGATATTAAAAAACTAGATAACATGTATTATTTTATATATTTTTTCAATGTAGTTTGTACTTATTCTTTCTAAATATATAAAAAAGTTTTGTTAACACTTCGCATCGTCCTGCTCTGCATACATCTACACAGATCCATAGCTAAAGCCAATAAAGAAATTCAAACATAGAAAAGTTTTAAAATTTCCAAATCATGTTCATATCTTAATAATTTTTCTTAAATCATATTATTGATTAAATTTAATCCTAAACATTTATGAAGGTATGGATAAGAAAAATAATCATAAAAATCCTACGGCACAAATCATGTGATCGCTTTTTCCGACAATTTATATTCTACAATTATAAATACATTATAAAAAAATTGCACTATTAGTTTATATTACAACTTATAAATCTATTTTCAAATTTATACCTTGAAAATTCTATTTTGTGTGTTTATATCGTCCCGTATGCATATCAAATCTGATTACAATGTTCAAATTAATTAATTATATATAAAATGTAAAATAAATAGATTTTAATTGTCACGGATTATGAAGGAAGAAGGAACTCTGAAAATTTAAATTGGAGCATTGACAAGGAACACGTATTACATGGTTGGACTGCCATAGAAGTACAAGAGGAATTCCTTTAAACACTTTTTGGTGTATTACGCATTCACTTCCTTTGTCAAGCATCCGGGACTGTCCAGAGTCTTGTGTCTCATTATCAATTTTGATTTCAGGTTTATTTACATGGGCGAACTGTCATAGAGGTTCAAAAGGAATGCCTTTAAACACTTTTTTGTGTATTAAGTATTCACTTTGTCAAGTATCTTGGACTGTCTAGAGTCTTGTGTCTCATTGTCATTTTTGATTTCAGATTTATTTTGATGGCATTAGAAGCTTCCGAACAGAATTTGATGACTTATTTGCACAGGAATAGATTCCTGCTATTGAAATTGGCTTTGGCGCTTCTGGGTTTGATCGTTGTTTTTTTATTTGCCTTTGCTTCAGGGGCTCTCCAAATATTGGAATTGATGCGCATGCTTTCATGGTGAACATTGAAAGAGCTGTTGGTTGCTTAAACTCTTCGAACACGGTTAGCCTCGATAATATCTTTTTCCAGTTTATTCTTTTAGGACCCTTTGCGTTCCGGGTTGCTAGCTAACAAATGGATTTCTCAGAGTTGAGTATTCCATATATCTGCACGTATCGTTTGTGTGTAGAATAACTCCTAAAGGTTCAACAATATGTCTCCTTTCGTTTACCATGCTGCCTTTTATCTTCTTTTTTGGCCGATTTGTTAGTATGTATCTTTTTCGTGAAGCATTATTGTAATTGTTGTTGCTGCGTTTAATTCGTTGTTTTGATTAGTATTTGCTTATGCTCCTGGGGCTCTCCAAACATCGGGATACATGCGCATGCCTTCATGGTGAACATGGAATTAACTGTTGATTGCTTAAACTCTTCGGACACGGTTAGCTTCGGTAATCACTTTTTCAAGTGTATTCTTTTAGGACCCTTTGCGTTCCAAGTGACTGGCTAATGAATTGCGTCTAAACTGATTCAGTTCTCATGACCGTCTTTAAAGTTTCGAAGAAATGGAAGAGATGACAAACGGTTGCAACCCATGAGAAAACTTTAGGAACTTTCGTCTACCGTTTTCCGATTTCTTTATGACCGATGGGTTTACATGACATATTTTCTTTTCTTTCAGCGTATGATGAGGACATACCATTTTTCATGCGCCACAAGCGGTTAGAGAAAACATTTTGGCCAATATTTTGTACTCATTGTCGGCACCATCATGGAACTAGGTGACAATCGACCTATAACCAACCATAGTACGCTTCTAAAAGAGCAATTCACATCATCGGTTGCGCCTAGAAAGACACAACCCAATGGGGAAAAGAGGTATATCTATTTATCTGTATCCATTTGATACTACATGCCTATTCGTGCAGCCTTAAAAAGATGTTGGGCCCATATGATGCACCTACAATGGTTGCTTAAAGCTTCTAGAAACATTCCTTTTACAGTCCCAAAAAAATGTATAAGCGAGGTTTATTTGGAATGTATCACGATTGGTGTGAAGCTTTCAACACTTAACCTAGAAATTATGACCTTATCCACGCTGATCATCTTTTCTCAATCGTAAAGACAAAGTATACACATCAATTACACGTCTCAGTTGTATTTCCACATAGCAACAAAGTTATTCTGATCTGATCCGTTATCTCATGCAATGCTTTTCACCTTTTCTTTTCGCATCACATGTGTAATTTGATACCAGTTATGGCTGAAGTCGATAGGATACTCAGGCAACATGGAATGATGAACGTGGGAGACAATGTTGAAACGATAAATTACCTCGAGAGGATGGTGAACTCCATGAAATGGGAAGTAAGAGTGATGTATCCGATAGGCAACGAGGCAATGCTGTTTATTCATAAGTCATTTTGGCGTCCCAAAGAGGTCGATACAATAGCAGCGGCGATCGCTTAATCGAGACGAGAATCTGAAACCCCATTGATTATAGAATTTAGTAAGTTTTTCTTTCTTTTTTTAAGACCTTCATCAAAGCAATTGATTTTTTTTCATTGGTAAATATTACATTGGAAGGAAACTGTATATATTACTCTTGAAACTTAGTGTTTATCCAAATACACAAAAAATAAGGTGTTTTAAGTTCTTTTGTATTGAGTTTTGTGAATGGCAAAATCTTCATGCCTGAATGATAATGAGCAAGCCTTATATACTATGTTACATATCATATCTATGGCTATATATAACTCGGCCTATATGTACATCCATATATATTACAGAACTGGTAACAACTAGACAAAAACACAAGTTCATGAGAAGAAAAGATTCTTCACATTATAATTAGTCAATCGATTTGGAATAAGAGTCAGTTATTGGGATTCTATTCTCTCTTGCTCTCCCTGGATTTTGCATTCTTACTTAGCTTTAAATTCATTGTAAATTGTTCTAGGTTTTCTGGCTTCCAGTGACATGCCAATTCAAAGAGTGAGTATGGATTTCCATGGTTCTCTCTGCGTTCGTTGGGCAAATGATGCTCTACGGAGATCTACGAAAGGTTATGGAGCCACCATTGATTTGAATCTATTGGGTCCCCGACCACAACCAAAGAAAGATAAAAGAGCAGAGTGATGTTTACAAACAATGTATGTGTTACTTCACACGCAGCTTTGTACATTCTGTGTTACTTCATTTTATAGTCAACAATTTTAACACTACTAGAAAATTCAAGATTAAGGACGGAATTTGGGGACCGACATTTCCGTCCCTAAATTTAGGAACGGATTATACACGGATTAGGGACGGAAAATGAAATTCATCTCGAATCCATCCCCAAATTTGGTACAGAAGAGTCGTGCCTAATTCGTCCCTAAATGCGGACCAATTAGGGATGGAATAGTAATTCGTCCCTAAATTGGAGACGGTAGGTCATCCGTCTCCAAATTTGGAGACGGGCAGGTCATTCGTCTCCAAATTTGGAGATGGGCAGGTCATCCGTCTCCAAATTTAGAGACGGGCAGGTCATCCGTCTCCAAATTTGGAGACGGATTTGGGACCGTCCATAAATTTAGGACTTTAAAAACCGTTTAAGGGACGGTTTCGGGACGATTTTTTCGGAAAATTAATCTCTTAGTCCCCAATCCATCCCTAATTCGTGTATAAATAATCTATTTAACCCCTCAACCATTGATCCATTTTCATAAGCAACTCTCATATTTTTCACCGCATATCTTCTATAGTGTTTGCGATACAATGGCATCTTCATCAAGATCGAACATTTTCGATTCTAAACAATGGATGTACAGAAGAATTGATCCAGAATCTCAAAGCGTATCGAAAGAGTTTATAGAAGGCGTCACACAGTTTATGACAATGACGACGAATCAACAAGTTTACAAAGAAACGGGTACGTTGGTTTGTCCATGCGTCAAATGCAAGAATGAAAAATTTGTTAATGAGAGAACCGTTTGGAAGCATCTTTATTTAAGAGGATTTACCCCGAATTATTTCATGTGGTTATGTCATGGAGAAAAATTTGCACCACGATCTAGTAATGTTGTGGAAAACTTTAGGGGCACTATACATCATGATGAATTTGAGTATTCTCAAGATGTAGAAATGAACCCCTATGTGGAAATGGTGCAAAATGTATTCCGTGAAAGAAACGAAAATATTGAAGAAGATCCGAATGAAGAAGCAAAAAGTTTTTTTGAAATGCTAGAAAGTGCTAGGAATCCACTTTATGATGGTTGTAGGAGTGGTTTATCACAGTTATCTCTGTCTGCACGTTTGATGAATTTGAAGACTGAAAATAATTTGTCTGAGAATTGCATGGATTCGATATTGCAATTAGTAAGAGATTATTTGCCAGAAGATAATAATGCAGTAGACTCCTATTATGAGACAAAGAAGATGATGCGATCTTTGGGTTTATTGCCATATCAAAAGATTATGTTTGTTAAGACAATTGCATGATTTTTTGGAGAGAGACACCGGAGATGAGTAATTGTCTATTTTGTGGAAAAGATCGGTTTTATTTAACAAAGAATGGAAAATCGGTTACATATCGTCGTATGTGGTATTTACCAATTACAGACAGATTAAAAAAGATTGTATCAATCTGTGGAGACCGCAAGCGACATGAGATGGCATGCTGAGCATTCAAGTTGTGAAGGAGAGATGTATCATCCTTCAGATGGTGAGGCGTGGAAACACTTTAACAAGGTATATCCTGATTTTGCGACTGAGAGTCGAAATGTCTATTTAGGTCTTTGTACCGATGGTTTTAATCCATTTGGGATGTCTGGAAAGAATTATTCATTGTGGCCAGTTATAGTGATACCTTACAACTTACCACCGGATATGTGCATGAAACGGGAATTTTTGTTCTAAACAATAATGATTCCCGGGCCTAATCATCGGAAAAGAAGTTTGGATATATTTCTTCAACCACTTATTGAAGAATTAAAAGAATTATGGAATGGAGTCGCGCGATTGGGGACTATCGCTGGTCGTCCCTAATCCGTCCCTAAACCTGTTTAGGGACGGATTAGGGAATGATTTTTCAGTCCTTAAAACCCGATTTTCTTGTAATGTAAGTACATTGCAGAAAAATTCACTATTAGTTTTCACTACAATTTATAAATCTATATATCAAATTCATACATAGAAACTTTTATTTCCTGTGTTCATATTGGTCGGTATGCATATCAAATCTAATGACAAAGTTCAATTTAATAAATTTTATATAAAACATCAGATGATCATATTTAATGATCACAAATCCGCGCGTAGCACGAGTATCACCTAGTGGATATAAAAAAAATGGTATTACATGTTTCCCAAAGCATAACATAGCTTGACAATGATCTCTTCCTCATAAGGTGTTATATTTCCTCTCTGCAAGCCCGTTCTTAGATAATTTATCCATCTCAATCGACAACTTTTTCCACATCTCAATAAACCTTTTATAATATGTAAATTAATTCGTACAAAATGTTATAACGTAATTAAATATAATATAATATAACGGATATCAATTACATACAAGGAAAAAAACCTATAGCACATCATCTTTTCTGTTTTACACTAATTCCACTTCAACCATGTGATACATCCGACCCCCCTCATGTTGTAAAATTCATTCGATTTCCTCTTCAATTTTTTTCAATTTCATTCGAGTCCCCCTGTGTTATATAATCAGTGTAACTCCGTTAACCAGCCCGATTTCGATCCGGATTTGACCCAATTCGAATACACGATTTTGACCCTTAACTCGATTTAATCGATTCACCCAATTTTAACTTGATTTCACCTTATTTCAAACTGAATTCACTCAACTTTAACTCGGTTTCACCAAATTTCAACACAATTTCACCGAATTTAAACTCAATTTCACACAATTTCAACCATGTTTCTCCAAAGTTTAACTCGATTTCACCGAATTTCAACCCGATTTCACCATATTTCACCAAATTTTAATTCGATTTCACCGGATTGCAATTCAATTTCACCTAATTTTAACTCGATTTCACCAAGTTTTAACCCGATATCACCCAATTTTAACTCGATTTCATCCAATTTTAAAATTCTCAATTTCAGCCAATTGAAATTAGGTGATTTCAGTTTGAAATTGAGTGAAATTGAATTAAAATTGAGTGAACTCGGGTTAAAATTGGGTAAATCAAGTTAATATTTAATGAAATCGGATTGAAATACGGTAACATTGGGTGAAAGCGAGATAAAATTGGGTGAAATTGGATTGAATTTCAAATAAAATCGAGTTAAATTTTGGTAGATATCGGGTGAAATCGAGTTGAAATTCGGTGAAATTTAGTTGAAATTCGATGAAATTGGGTTACATCGAGTAAAAATTTGGTGAAATCGAGTTAAATTTAGTGAAATTGGGTTAAAATTGTGTGAATCGAGTTAAAATTGGGTAAAATCGGATTGAAATTAGATGAAATCGAGTAAAAATTTGGTGAAATATGGTTGAAATTCGGTGAAATTCGATGAAATTGAGTTTTAATTCGGTGAAATTTGGTTTAATCGAGTTAAAATTGGGTGAAGTCGGTTTAAAATTGCGTGAAATCGAGTTAAATTTGGATGACATCAGATTGAAATTAGATCGAGTTAAGATTGGGTGAAGTCGGTTTGAAATTCGATTAAATTATGTGAAATCGAGTTAAATTTGGGTGAAATCAGATTGAAATTTGATACATTCGAATTAAAAATCGAGTGAAATCGGGTTGAGATTCGGTGAAATTATGTAAAATCGAGTTCAAATTCGGGTCAAAATCTGGTAAATACAAGTCAAAATCGGGTATTCGAATTGGGTCGAATCCAGGTTGAAACCGGGCGGGTTAACGGAGTTACACGAATTATATAAAAGAAGGGGAATCGGCTGAAATTGACAAAGTTGAGGGAAATCGGATGAATTTTGCATCATAAGGGAGAAAAGTATGTGTCGGATAGTTGATGAGATAATTGACGTAAAACAGAAAATATGAGGGTGCTATAGGCTTTTTTCCCTTATATATATGAATTCACACTTTCATTTTCATTCTCATTATAACCTATAACACACATACTCAATCTTCTTGTTTCGTGTAACATTAGTTTTTCCATTAAGGGTTTGAAGTAGAATAATACAGTGTCAAACTAAACATAATATTATCGTAACATAGTCGTTAATGTTCAGTCAATTAGTTAGTGTGCAAATGATTTATGCATTTTCATATATGTAATGCTCCACTAAGTGTTGTTTTAGTCTAGATCTTAATCCATTCACCAATTAAACTAACTGAAAGTAAGATGCCTCTTATGTAATATTTTAACAGTCACGGGTTTAGGTTGTAATTATTCAAAAGTTTAACAATTATATAATAAATGAAAAACAATTTTTCGTTAACGAGAATCCATTAGCAGAAATCTAAACCTTAATAGCCGTCAAAAGAAAAAAGGAACGAAAAATAGTTTTCGTTTTTCATCGTCGAATCTCGCACCAAAAGTTGAAAGCAGATCCGATCTCGGCGTGGATACGCGTAGAGGGCTTGCGTTATCAAGTCTCACATCCGACAATCATACGTTCAAAGCAAACAGGTATATTCGAAATTGTCTCTAAATCTGTTCGTCGTTGAAACCCCGAAAACCTAATCCGTACATGACTAGATCCAAATATTCGGGTTGATAAAAACACGCTTCCGCACTCCAAATCAACCCAATAGTGGTATTAGAGCGTCTGGTCGTCTGTTTAGGATTCATTTTTTGGATTTTTTGTGAAAAATCGGATTGTATAAACGTATAGGCGAGTGCACGGCGCGCGCGCACACGAACCATCGCCAGAACCGTGCACGGCCGCAACCCTAGCCGGCTGCGCATTTCGATGCCGGTCTTAGGCGGAGGGGCGATGAGGCGTAGGGGCTACTGATGCGTATCAGAGTTAAATATAACCTAATCTACCCGCAAGTGCACGGCACGTGTGTAGTATTTTAGGTGTCGATCCCACAGAGACTATGCAACGCTACCTAAACCCGAAATACGAATCAAACTTGC
>CM071873.1:18880426-18896683 GCA_036759665.1 Gynandropsis gynandra
TCGTTAGGCTTTTTCTTCATCGTAGATGTTTTGAATAGGTTCTTGTTTACATGGTACGGCCTGACTACCAGGAGGCATGTATTACATGAATTCGATTCAAACATCTATGACATTAGATGTCTAGTGGGAGGGATCAATTAGTTTTTGTAAGTGCCTGGACTACCCGGGGGACATAAACTTAATTGATATCTAACCATGAGCTGAAGGATGAACTCAACTATATCAATAGGAACGACCTGACTACCAGGTGACTATGTGATATAGAGCCATATTAAAATCAACCTGTTTAATATGCTTAAGAAACGACCTGACTACCAGGGGGCTTATGCATGATTAGTTCAGGAAATATTACTGAAAGAAATACGATTTCTGAATACTATTGTAGTATTAATCAGTAAAATAATCATTTAGATGAAAGTCCATATCTATTTGATTAAATAAGTGTTCTAATAAATGCTGCAATTTTTCCTTCTAGATTTCCCGAAGAATGTCTTCAATTTCCCTACGTGCCATTGTCGATGTCTACAAACTTGTTTAGAAAAATTTCGATGATTGGTACCGCAATCTCAAAATCATCCTCAAGTAGGAGAAGTTACTCGATGCGATCGAGAATCCTATCAAGGAATCTCCTGCTGATGACGATGAGGATGACTTGCTCGCTTGGACAAAGCAAAAGGATAACCTTGACACTGCAAAGTGTATCATCCTAGCCTCAATGAGTTTAGAACTCCAGCGCTAGCATGAGGATATGGATCCTAGCTCTATCATTGCACATCTTAAGAAGATGTACGGTGCACAGAGTAGAACGTCAAGATATAAATTGTCGAAGGCTTTGTTAAAGTCTAGTCTGAATGTGAACTCTCCGGTAGGACCCCATATTCGAAAGATGATCGGTCTTATTGAACAGCTTGTGAAGTTGGGGTGCACACTGGGCAAAGAGTTATCTCAAGACTTGATCTTGTAGTCGTTACCTTAGACATTCTCACCATTCATTGTTAACTTTAACATGAATAAGATGGACATGGATCTACATGAGATGCTGAACCAACTGATTGATTATGAAAGTCAGTCAATGTCTGAGATGTCTAAGGGATCTAGTGCCGTAGTGATGGTCTGCTCTTCTTCCAAGAAGGGCAAGGGCAACAAAAGGCAAAAGAAGAAGCTCCATGGGCCCAAGGGTGGTGTGACCAAACCCAAGGGCAAAAGGGGTAGATATGACCAAACTGATGCTGAGTGCGTCTTCTGTAAGAAGAAATGGCATTGGAAGAGAAATTGTAAGGAATACCTTACATCTCTCAAAAGGAAAATGGTAAGACCTACATGAAAATGTTTTCATGATTGATTCTTCAACTTGGGTATTGGATACCTATAGTAGTTTTAACATATGCAATGTGTTGCAGGGGTTGAGAATCAATAAAAGGTTGAAGAAAGGTGAAGTCAACCTACAAGTTGCGAATGGTGCAAGCGTTCCGGCATTAGCTGTAGGATCGATTTCTCTTTGTATACCTTCGGGCAAGACCTTGGTTATAGAAGATTGTTACTATGTTCTGAAATTTGTTTCGAACATAATTTCCATTTCTATGTTAGATAGATGTGGTTATAAAACAATCTTCAATAATAAAATTTGCTCTATTTTTCATAATGATGAATTATGTGCAAATGGTTATTTACATCAAAGCATCTATGTTTTACCCAATGCAAAAGTTAATATGATTAACATGCATATTTCTGGTTTGAAGAGAAAGATAATCAAGAAAATGGTATTTTGTCTCAGTGGGATTATCTAAGGCAAAATGGGATTTTGTCTCAGTGGACTTCTCCCGGAACACCACAACAGAATGGTGTATCCGAACGGAGAAATCGAACCTTATTAGATATGGTGAGATCCATGATGGGGTTCACTGATCTTCCAATGAACTTATGGGGCTATGCTTTTGAAACAGCTGCCTATCTGCTAAACAAAGTTCCCACCAAAGGAGTCTTGAAGACACCATATGAGATATGGAAAGGACGTAAGCCAAACCTGAGACACATCAAGGTTTGGGGGTGTCTGGCCTTCGTTAAGAGACTTCAGCCAGACAAGCTTGATGCTAGATCTGACAGATGTAGGTTCATAGTTATCCCAAGGAAACTACGGGATATTATTTCTACCACCCGTCTAAACACAAAGTGTTTGTGGCCAGAACGTCAACCTTTCATGAAAAGGAATTCCTTGATAAAGGAATTCATGGTGGGAAATAGTTCTTGACGAGATTCAAGAACCCGATGAGCCAACACAAGCTCATGGACATGAGATGTCAAATGAGCGTTCTTGGCTGAGTGATATAGTGTTAGGCTCCGGCGCTTCATCTTCAAATGTTGAAGTGACAGTGCCCGTTCAGGAACAAGTTCAGGAACCTGTTCAGGAACAAGCCCAACAAGATATCCCAACGTAGGTTGAACCTGCTACACAGGGTTCCTTGAGATGAACCTGCTACACAGGCTTTCTTGAGAAGGTCAACACGTTCTCGACGTGCACCTGATAGACTTAATATGATGGTGCAAGAGGACGTGGTCGGTCATAGAGATGACGACCCATTGATTTTCCAAGAGGCTATACAAGGCCAAGATTTTGAGAAATGGTGGAAAGACATGGAATCCGAGATGGAATCTATGAAGATCAACAAAATATGGACTTTGGTTGATTCTTCACAGGCTTCCAGACCGATAGATTGTAAATGAGTTTACAAGAGGAAGATTGGAGCGGACAGGCAGGTAGAGAGACCTATAAAGCTCGTCTAGTTGCCAAGGGGTATAGTTAACGAGAAGGGATTGACTATGAAGAAACGTTCTCCCCTGTGGCAATGCTCAAATCTTTTCGGAACAAAAAAATGGATTATATATACAAATGATGTGAAATATTATTATAAATAGAGTTTGATATATTTACAAGTGCATGCATGCAAACAAAGACGATGAATCAACTTGCGGGTTAATACCGAAAAAAATAACAATTAATTTAAAAGATTGAAGTCCAATTTTATTTAAAGTGAAATCCCACCGAACGAAAATGACCAAACTACCCCCAACATTTCCCCTATAAAATACCTCACCAAAGAAGAGCCTTGTGTGTACAAGAAGTTTAGTGGGAGCGTGGTTGTCTTCCTTGTGCTTTATGTAGATGACATATTGCTCATAGGGAATGACATTCCGGCGTTGCAAGAGACGAAGTTCTGGTTATCCGAACAGTTCTCCATGAAAGATCTAGGAGAAGCAACCTATATTCTGGGAATAAGGACCTATAGAGATAGATCAAGGGGTTGCTTGGACTATCACAGTCCTAGTATATTGATACCATCATGAAGAGGTATAACATGGAAAAATTCCAAGAGAGACTATCTACCGATAGGCACTGGAATTACTGTCTCCAAAGAGGATTGTCCTCAGACACAAGAAGAGAGAGAACGCATGAGTAGGATCCCATATGCTAGCGCAGTGGGAGCCATCATGTATTCCATGACATGTACGAGGCCTGATGTAGCCTTCGCGCTAAGTGTAGCGAGTCGGTATCAGGCAGATCCCGGTGAGGAACATTGAAAATTGGTGAAAACCATTCTCAAGTACTTAAGAAGGACTAGAGACCAATTCCTCGTTTATGGAGATTCTAACTTAGAGTTAGAAGGGTTCACGGATGCCAGCTTTATGTCCGGTAAGGACGATAGCAGATTGACATCGGGGTATGTCTTTTGTCTCAATGGGGGGTGCAGTGTGTTGGAAAAGTTCCAAACAAGCTACTGTAGCTGATTCGGTTACTGAAGCAGAATACATAGCGGCTTGCGAAGCTGCTAAGGAAGCGGTCTGGATGAGAAAGTTCATAACTGAACTTGGTGTGGTGCCTTCGATAAAGGAACATGTTCCTTTATTATGTGATATTCTAGTAGTGTCAAAGCATGTTCTGCGGAAGTACCATCTGATAAGGGAAATCATTGAGCGTGGGGACGTTCAAATCCAGAAGGTAGAAGGAAAAGAGAATGCAGCAGATCCACTCATAAAGGCGCTTGGTTCAAATGAGTTTGACAAGCACAAGTTGAAGATGGGATTGAAAGACATGGCATGTTGGAATTTGTTCTAGGAATAGTGCAACTGTTGTAACTATTTAAGGACTATTTTATGTCTTGTATTTTGAACACTTATAAACAAATAAAATGGCATTATTTTATCATTTTGATGATATTTGTAAATATATATGTGTATATATTTTCATAGCTAGTATGATAGAGTCCATGATTAAGTTTAGAAACCTGTCATCATGATAGAGATCATGATAAAGAGAGTCAAGTTTTGGTAAAACTATTTCATAACTAGTATGATAGAGTCCATGATTAAGTTTAGAAACTTGTCATCATGATGGAGATCATGATAAAGAGAGTCAAGTTTTGGTAAAACTTAATCTAAATCGTTCTTGATCATAGGATAACTAATTTGATGTTAGTAATCCGGATAGATCAACATGGATGTGATGGTTTCTATTTGGTAGAAATTAGTAGATCTCTTTTATTAAATCACATGTATGGATGATACACATAGAGATGTGATCATTGAACTGACCCTAAGAGAGAATTCCTAATGGTTACATTACCTTTGAACTGTCAATAGGAATTTCTCTGGAAGGATTGGAATATTATAATTTCATTAGACCTGAGATCAACATGGTAACTGGCAAGTTATCTACCATTCTTTGATTCTGTACACCTTATGTCTTGGGATATAAGTTGAAAGGATATTGGGAATGATTAGATTCTTGTGTAGTTAGTGATTGATCAAGATGGAATCCGTCAACTCTAGGTAAAGTGTTTGAGCTCTATGTTGTCAGCAACATAATGACTGAAAAGACCTTGGCCAGGGCATTTGAATGAGAGAAGAAAAGAGTTTCTTGCGATCATTCACCAGTCAGTTATGTTAGACATGAAACATAGTTGATAATCTATTAGGACTTGACAGTTAGACCATGTCCTAGGATTATCCGGAGCTGTAAAGACGGAAGGAAATAATAATATTGTCCTTCTACCATGGTTCTACAGAGTAAGGATGTTACTTCACACTATCTGGTCGTTGAGGAGTGTTGTTAGATGCCAACCTCGATTAGTTAATTAGTAAGACTAATTGACTACCAGTTTAGTGATGAACCTACGAGGTCACACGCATACGAGTATCCGGTATCTTCTTATGATTGTTAGACAATCAGTGTGTGGATACAGTTATATTCATCCGCTAGCACCGAAGAATATAATTGTATTTGATTTTTCTTTGAGACAGTACATGAGATGTACGGGCAAATATGTGTATGGAGATACATGTATTTCAACTATTTGAAATATTACGTAAAGGCAAGTGGGAGATTGACAAATATATGTATGGAGATACATGTATTTCGACTATTTGAGATATTACGTAAAGGCAAGTGGGAGATTGAAAGTATTTTGCCAATTATGTAATATTTCAATAGTTATGGGTTTAAGTCGTAATTATTAAAGAGTTAATAATTATAAATAAATGCATTACGAGGTTTCGAAAACATACTATTCTAAGACCTAAAACCCTAGCCGCCAAAAAAGAAAAACCCGAAGAACGAAAAACAATTTTCGTTCTTCCGATTTCCACATCAAAACAATCCCGATCTCGGCGTGGATACGCGTAGAGGGCTTGTACCATCAAGCCTCGCATCCGACAGTAACATGTTCAACGATACGTATTACGAAATTGTTTCTGTAAATTGTTTATCGTTGAATATCCATGAAAAACTAATCCAAACATGACTAGATCTAAAATTTGGGTTTATAAAAATACGTTTCCGCAATTGAAATCAACCCTACAAAACTTGACGGGATAGTGGACATATTTAAAACATGATTGGTAAAGGATTCATTTAACAAGAATGTGTCAATTTTATTGATATTTTCTCTCTTGTTGTTAAACTTGTTGCTGTCAAGTTATTTTCTTGCCTTAATTTAATAGGCTACTCTTCATCACAACTTGGTATTGTTTCATACTTGAATGAAGATATCTATATATCACTAGTTTCAAGATATTGTTGTTGGGTTGATTTAGGGTAAGGAAGCGTGTTTTATCAATCCGAATAGTTAGATGTAGTCATGTTCGGATTGGTTTTTTGGGGTTTCAACGAACTACAGATTTAGAAACGATTTCGTAATACCTTTTTGCGTTGAACATGTGATTTTCAGATGTGATAGACTTGATATCACAAGTCCTCTACGCGTATCCGCGCCGAGATCAGATCTGCTTTCCAACCGTTGGTGCGGAATTCGGGAAGAACGAAAAATTGTTTTTTGTTCTTCGTTCTTTTTTCTTTTGATGGCTATTAGGGTTTTGATTTTGCGATTGCGAAAACTGATAACGAAAATTCGTTTTTCGTTTATTAAATAATTATTAACTTTTAATAATTACAACTTAACCTTAGACTATCAAAATATTACAGAAAAGGCATAACACTTTCAATCTCCCACTTGCCTTTATGTAGTATTTCAAACAGTCAAAATATATGTATCTCCATACATATACTTGCATGTAATCTGATGTACTAACCCCAAAAGAAAATCAAGTACAATTATATTCTTCGGTGCTAGCCGAAAAATATAATTGTATTCCACACTGATTGTCTAACAATCACAAGCAGATACCGAGACACTCGTATGCGTGTGACCTCGTAGGTTCATCACTAAACCGGTAGCCAAATAGTCTCCACCAATTAACTAATCGAGGTTGGTGTCTAGCAACATTCCCCAATGACCGGATAACGTGAAGTAATATCCTTATTCATTTGAGTAACAACTTTACCCAAAACGAACCATGGTGAAGTTGACGTTAGTATTTCCTTCCATCTTTACAGCTCCAGATGCATCTTAGGCATGGTCATAACTTTCAGCCTTATGGATCATCAACTATGTTTCATGTCAATCACAACTGACTGATGAATGAACCTAAGAAACACCTTTCTTCATTCATTCAATATACTCTGGCCAGAGATTCGTACAGTCATTGTGATACTGACAACATAGAGCTCAAACACTCACCAAGAGTTGATAGATCCCATCTTGATCAGTCACCAACTACGCAAATATCTAATTATTCCCAATATCTATTCAACTAGTACTCTCAGATACTAGGTGTCCAGAATCAAAGAATAATAGATAAGATGCTAGTTACTATGCTGATCTAAGGTCTAAGGAAAAACTAACTATCTAACTATTTGGAGAAATCTTAATGACAGTTCATTGGTTATTTAACAATTAAGCATTTCTCCCTTTAGGTCAGTTCAGTGATCACATCATCATATGTATCACTCGTATATGTGATTAAGTTAAAGAGATCTATTGATTTCTATCACCATAGAAACTTATCACATACATGTTGTTCTTTCTGGATCATTGTAGTTAGAGTAGTGATCCTACGGACAAGAATAATTCAGATTAAATCATACCAAAACTTGACTCTCTTTATTATGATCTCTATCATAATGTCAAGTTTCAGATTTAATCTTGGACTCTATCATACAACTATTAAAATTCATCAAATGAAAATAATGCCATATATTATTAAAATAAAATTGATGTCTAAAATAATACAACTCGCTACTAGTCTATAAACTAATGCCAACTAGTCATCTCTCTCAATCTGATCCTTACTTTATGCTTGTCAAACTCCTTTGACCCAAGCACCTTCGTGAACGGATCTGCTACATTTTCCTTTCCATCCACCTTCTGGATTTGCACGTCCCCATGCGCTATAGTCTCTCGTATCAGGTGAAACTTCCGCATAACATGTTTCGATTTTTTTATGAGATCTTGGTTCCTTCGCCTGAGCAATAGCTCCGGTGTTATCACACAATAAAGCAATAGCTTCCTTTATCGAAGGTACCACACCAAGTTCATCTATGAATTTTCTCATCCAAACCGCTTCTTTAATTGCTTCGCAAGCCGCTATATATTCTGCTTCAGTCACCGAATCGGCTATAGTAGCCTGCTTGGAACTCTTCCAACTCACTGCGCCTCCATTCAGACAAAATACATAGCCTGAAATGGATCGACTGTCATCCTTATCCGTCGAGAAACTCGCATCAGCGAATCCTTCTTACTCCAAGTTAGAACCACCATAAATGAGGAACTTGTCCTTAGTCCTTCTAAAGTACTTAAGGATGTTCTTAACAACCTTCCAGTGTTCCTCACCAGGATCAGCCTGATATCTACTCCCTACACTTAGTGCGTAGGCTACATCAGGCATAGTACACGTCATGGAGTACATGATGGCTCCCACTACGCTAGCGTAGGGAAGCCGACTCATGCGTTATCTTTCCTTCCGGGTCTTAGGACAATCCTCCCTAGAAAGAGAAATTCCAGTGCCTATTGGTAGATAGCCCTTCTTGGAACTTTCCATGTTGTATCGTCTCACGATAATGTCAATGTACTAGGATTGTGACAATCCAAGTAACCTCTTCGATCTATCCCTATAGATCTTTATTCCCAGAATATAGGCTGCTTCTCCTAGATCCTTCATGGAGAACTGATCAGACAACCATGAATTCGTCTCTTGCAACGCCGGAATGTCATTCCCCATGAGCAATATGTCATCCACATAAAGCACAAGGAAGACAACCGTGCTCCCACTAAACTTCTTGTACACACAAGGCTCTTCATCGCATCTAACAAAGTTGAACTCTTCAAAATGGACCTCTGAAGCTTGCATACCATATGACTTTGGGTTGGCGACGTGAAACCCTCAGGTTGAGTCATGAAAACCTCTTTCTGGAGCTCTCCGTTAAGGAAAGCTGTTTTCACGTCCATTTGCCAAATCTCGTAGTCATAGAATACCACTATTGCAAGCAGAATCCGAATAGATTTGAGCATTGCCATAATGGAGAACGTTTCTTCATACTCAATCCCTTCTCGTTGACTGAACCCCTTGGCAACCAGATGAGCTTTATAGATCTCTACCTACTCGCCTGCTCCAATCGTTTTCTTATAAACCCATTTACAACTGATCGATCTGGAAGCCTGTGAAGAATCAACCAAAGTCCATACTTTGTTGATCTTCAGAGATTTCATCTCGGATTCCATCGCTTTCCACCATTTCTCAGAATCTGGGCCTTGTATGGCTTCTTAGAATGTCAATGGGTCGTCATCTCTATGACTGACCACGTCCTCTTGCACCATGAAATTAAGTCTGTCAGGTGCACGTTGAGAACGTGTTGACCTTCTCAAGAAAGCCTGTGTAGCAGGTTCAACCTGTACTGGGATATCTTATTGGACTTGTTATTGAACAGGTTCCTGAACTTGTTCCTGAACGGGCACTGTCACTTCAACATTTGAAGAAGAAGCCCCAGAGCCCAACAACGTATCACCTAGCCAAGATCGCTCATTTGACATCTCATGTTCCTGAGCATGTGTTGGTTCGTCGGGTTCTTGAATTTCTTCAAGAACTATTTCTCCACCATGGATTCCTTCCTCAAGGAATTCTCTTTCAAGAAAGTTTGCTGTTCTGGCCACAAACACTTTGTGTTCGGACGGGTGGTAGAAATAATATCCCATAGTTTCCTTGGGATAACCTATGAACCTACACTTGTCAAACCTAGCATCTAGTTTGTCTGGCTGAAGTCTCTTAACGAAGGCCGGACAACCTCAAACCTTGATGTGTCTCAGTTTTGGTTTCCGTCACTTCCATATCTCATATGGAGTCTTAGAGACCGCTTTAGTGGGAACCTTGTTTAGAATGTACGCGGCTGCTTCTAAAGCATAACCCCACAGGTTTATTGGAAGATCCGTGAACCCCATCATGGATCGGACCATATCTAATAAAGTTCGATTTCTCCTTTCGGACACACCATTATGCTGTGGTGTTCTAGGAGAAATCCACTGAGACAAAATCCCATTTTGTGTTAGATAATCAACAAATTCATGACTTAGATATTCACCGCCCGGTCAGATCTCAACCCTTTGATACTCTTTCCGGTTTGTTTCTCCACTTCACTACGGAATCTCTTCAACATTTCAAAAGACTCGGATTTGTGTCTCATCAAGAACACCAATCCATATATCGACATATCATCAGTGAATGTGAGGAAATATGAATATCCACCCCTGGCTTGAACTCTCATAGGTCCACATACATCAGTATGTATGAGTCCTAGGAGTTCTGTAGCTCTCTCTCCGGTTCCACTAAATGGAGATTTGGTCATCTTGCCAGTGAGACATGATTCACAAGTTGCATATGATTCATAATTGAAATGGCCTAGGAGACCATCTTTATGCAACCTATTTATCCTTTTCTCATCAATGTGACCAAGTCTACAATGCAAAAGGTACGTCTGTCTTTGACGATCATCTACCTTTCTCCTATGGCCCGAAACATGCATGTTAATTGGTTCTACATTAACATCAAGTAAGACATAAATTCCTTGTTACAAGTAACCATTCACACATAAATCATCACCATGATATATAGAGCAAATGTTACTACTGAAAACTGTTCGGAATCCACGTCTATCAAGAATATAAATAGAAATAACGTTCGAAACAAATTTAGGAACGTAGTAACAGTCTTCTAACAAAAAAGTCTTGCCCGTAGGCATTACAAGAAAAATCGATCCTGATGTGCGTTAAGCTCAAGTAATAAAACCTAGACTAACGCTTCCGCAAGAATACGGATCGTGTAGTAACTAGGGTCGAACACAAGGAATTGATGCGACTTATAAGCTATTAAACTAATGGAATAGACGTGTAAGGTGACTAAAGATGGAATTGTTATTGAACTAAACTAAACTAAATCGATGAGATAAACTTATAGCTAAGCACCATGGGTATCGAGAGTTTGCATAACGATGTAACGAAGTTCTAAAAGGATAATTGGCTTAGGTACTATCATGAGTTCAGGGAATTCAAGCTCTCCAATAGGAACTGACTGGCGTAGACTTGTCCACTATCTAGCATGCATATACCAATGTATCCATTGCGCATCTTACATGCATAGACGCATTACGACCGCTATCCTAATCCCTAGATTCAACCGATTGACCTGGCCTAGATTCTAAACCGGCTAAACCCTAAATCATGGCTAAGTTCCAAAATATGAATACAAAGGAAACACAAGAGAATTCTAAGTTCGACATAGATAGAGAAAGAGATGACTCCCTATTCATAAACCGATGTCTTCGATAGATTCTCCTTGCTCCCGATCCGTAGATCCGTCTTTTCTTCCTTCTTCCTTTTGCCCTAATGTCTCTAAATCTCCTCTGATCTCATCTGGTTCGAAAACTTCTTTTTCAGATCTAATTTCCCTTAATTTGGTCGTTCCAAAACTTAGGAATTAGTTGAGAGAAACAAGGACCCGAGCGGGCATGTCCTCTACCCGCTCGTGCAGGCCACTTGCCCGACCGTGTACCCTCCTTTCAGCCCGAGCGGGCACCATACCCAATCGTGTGAATCTTGAGCCCGAGTCGTGCAAACCTTCGGCGATCTCTTGGCATCAATTAGCCCGAGCGGACACTTCAAATCCACCCGAGCGGGCACTCCATCTTGGTCGTGTACCTTGAGTGCCCGAGTCGTGCAAAGCTACGGGGGTAATTGACAGCAAATAGCCCGGTCTTGAAAAATGTTGTTTCCGCTCCCTTCGCTCGGTGTTTGAGTGTTCACTTTCAGTCCATGGCCTTGCACAAGTCGAACCTTGTTACTCATATGCATCATCACCATGATATAGCCATAATCATTCGTGTTTCTCCTCATGTCTTCGTTTCCTATGCAAAATACGAAATGTAGATAAAGTCTTCGAATAAAATCGATAAATGAATGAAATCTAAGTAATCTATTCTAAACTAGACCTAAGAATGATATAAAAACTAGATCCTACAGCTAGAGCAACAACACTTGCGTCGTTTCCAACCTTCAGATTTAATTCTCCCTTCCTGAACCTTCTACTGATCCTCAGTCCCTGCAACATATTGCAGACATTAAAACTGCTACCGGTATCCAATACCCATATAGATGAATCAATAGTGGTTAAGGAAATCATGAAATCATTTTCCATGAATTTCTTACCTTGTTTCTTGCCCTTGAGAGACTGCATGTATTCCTTGTAGTTCCTCTTCCAATGCCCTTTCTTTTTTTCAGAAGAAGCACTCAACATCTGATTAGTCGGACTTGGTGGCGTCGCCCTTTGCCCTGGTCACACGAGTCTTAGGCGCGCTGTGCCTGGTCCTGGGCCTCTTCGTGCCCTTCCTCTTTTAATAAGAAGACTGGCTAACCATCAGCACAGATCTCGATCCCTTCTTCCCAATGGAAATTTGTTTCTCATACTCTGTCAGCATGTTGTGCATCTCATGCAACTCAACGTCCAACTTGTTCATGTTGTAGTTGACCACGAATGGGGAGAAGGACTCTGGAAGTGAGTGCAAGATCATCTCCTGCTGCATCTTCTTGTAGAAGGTACACCCCAACTTCTCAAGTTGTTCTATCAGACTGATCATCCGTAAAACATGGGGTCCCACAGGAGAGCCCTCACTCAGAGCAGACTTAAACAAAGTCCCTGACAACTTAGACCTTGCCGTCCGACTCTGCTCACCGAATATCTTCTTAATATGCTCCATGATCTGCTTGGCATCCATATGCTCGTGTTGTTTGTGGAGTGCGCCACTCATTGACACCAAGGTGAGACACTTCACAGTGATACATATTTCCTCATACTTTGTGTATTCACTAAAAGCCTCGTCATTCGCTGGATCAGGCACTGGAGGAGTCGGTTTGTCGATCACATCGATTAGCTTCTCATGTGTCAGTACCAGGCGCAAATTGTGTTGCCACTCGTCGAAATTCTCACCAACCAGCTTGTTAGTCTCGAGAATTGAACGCAAGTTGAATTGAGACATTCTCAGAAGATCAGAAAATGAAAGAAAAAATTTACAGCAGAGACTTAGACATCGTATATATATCATTAAGATATGGACTTCATCTAAATGATATATTCGCTAATCAATGTTATGATAACATTAGAAATCTTATTTCCAATTAGCATCAATCTATAACTGCTTGAGCCCCTTGGTAGTCAAGACGTTTCCCAAACATATAAAATAGATTCTTTATAAATTTTATCCTCATAAAATTTATAGTGAATTAACTTCAGCTCTATATCACATAGTCACCTGGTAGTCAGGTCGTTCCTATCGATATAGTTGAGTTCATCCTTCAGCTCATGGTCGGATAACAATTGAGTTTATGTCCCCCGGGTAGTCCAGGTGTTTACAAAAACTAATTGATCCCTCCCACTAGACATCTGATGTCATAGACGTACGAATCGAATTTTTGAACTATATGCCTCCTGATAGTCAGGCCGTACCATGTAAACGAGAACTTATTCAAACATCTACGATGAAGGAAAAGCCTAACGATAAAAAATTTATCGTCTAAGAACTCAATTATTAATTTCTAAATTAAAATTCTTTAATTTTAATTTAATTTTTTTTAGGGTTAGGGTTAGGGTTAGGGGGTTAGGGTTAGGGTAACCCTAGCCGCCGCCACCTCTTTCAACGGTTGCTCGCTCTGGGCGTGAAGAGCCACTGACGAAGGTGCCTTGGAACCGCTGCTCGGCCAGCCGTGAGTCGCCGGCGTCGGGCGACTGTGAAAAACATGCTTGTGACAGAAACGCTCGCGCAGCGGGAGCCTGCTCAGAGTCGCCTCGTGCTCGCACGCTTGTCTTGGGGTCTCAGCGTCGGTGGCGGCTGCCACAGGCTGCACGCCGGCCCTCCGCCCGCACCGGCGACACTCGCTTGGGCAGTTAGAGTTCCGGTCGCCGCCTAAGTCTCCTCTTCTCCTTCTCGGTTTTGGTTTTTCTACGCACGCGCTGCACACACGTGCCTGTTAATTTTTTTCGATCCGATTTTTACAAAAAGTCCAAAAATAAATCCTAGACAGACGATCAGACACTCTGATACCACTGTTGGGTTGATTTAAGATGCGGAAGCAAGTTTTATCAACCCGAATAGTTAGATCTAGTCATGTTCGGATTGGTTTTTCGGGGTTTCAACGAACTACAGATTTAGAAACGATTTCATAATATCTTTTTGTGTTGAACGTGTGATTGTTGGATGTGATAGACTTGATAGCACAAGCCCTCTATGCGTATCCATGCCGAGATCAGATATGCTCTCCAACCGTTGGTGCGGAATTCGGGAAGAACGAAAAATTGTTTTTCGTTCTTCGTTCTTTTTTCTTTTGACGGCTATTAGGGTTTTGATTTTGCGATTGCAAAAACTGATAACGAAAACTCGTTTTTCATTTATTAAATAATTATTAACTTTTAATAATTACAACTTAATCCTAGACTATCAAAATATTACAGAAAATGCACAACACTTTCAATTGTTTGGTGTCTAATTAATTAAGATAAAAAAAGTTTCAAAATTATAACTTTATAATTTTTGAACTACAATATATCTGTTTAAAAATGAGTTTGAATTTAACTCAAACTAAAAACTAATTTAAGACTTTATAATTGTTCAAAACTATTTATATATTAGTCCATTAATCTATGTCATAATCATTGTAGAAATCGTATATTATTATGACAAAGTAGAATCTTAGCATGTAAAAGAGTAACAACGAATATATACAAACACGTGTATCTTTCTAAATATCCCTTATCACCTTATTTGAGCTACGATATTTTGACTCATTTTTCACTAGTTTCAAGATAATGGTATAGAAAGTTTACATTGTTTGAAAATTTGTAACAATCTTTGGCTGATAATGTCATTTGTGTGTATTGGTTCTTTTGTCGTTGTTTTGTGACATTGTTAGTGTATGTGGATGACATTATCATTGCAAGATATGATGTGGTTGTTGTCGAGGATCTAAAGATATTATTGTCCTATCATTCTAACATCAAAGACTTAAGTGTTCTAAAATTATTTGAATCTTTGGAAGTGGCTCGTTCAACCAATGTATTTTTATTTGTAAGAGAAAATAGTCTTGACGTTCTGGATGATACTATATTGTTGGCTAGTAAACATGTTTTGGTACCTTTAAATTTATCTATCTCAGGTGACTTGCATATGAAAGAAATACAAAGGGTTATCCGTTATCTAAAGAACAATTCGACCAAGGATTGTTTCAATTAGTTTTTCCGCTGTATTTTAAGTGTTTTTTTTAATATTGACTTGGTTATTTGCCCAAACACAAGATGTGTCGTTATTGGATTTTGTATTTTTCATGATCCTCTCATCTCATGGAAAGATTGAAAAAAAATTTATATCGAGTGCAATATTGGGACTGAGTATAAAACACTTACAAATACAACATGTGAACTTGCGTGACTTTCTCATCTCTTACGAGAATTACATATTATTCTTAGACAACCAAATAAATTCTTTTGTAATAACAAATATTCTATCAAATCAGGTTTTACAAGGGAGAACTAAACACATACAATCGAATATCATTTGGGACGAATGGTAAGTTATATCCCTAATTTAAATTATTTTCGTCCATAAATGACTATGTTCTTCTTTATATCTTTATTCTCATCCATTTCTTCTATTTTGATTTCTATTTCTTTCGTCCTTTATATTTTCCTCAATATTCTCATGTTGGGGTCTCCTCCATCACTCGAATCTTTATCGCCATATACTCTATCACCCCGACCTTTTTCTCAGCAAACCACGTTCCTGTGTCTTTGGATGGTCTCCATCCTCAAATCCTCAAAAAAGTCATTATTCATCGATAAAACACATTCAAGTGACCACAATATTTTTTATTTTTAAACTATGATAAATATGTCCAGATAAAGTTTTTGTTTTTTTAGATGGTTTTACAAATGCTTAAGTTTCCAAATGATTAAAAATTGATATTTTTTTTTATATTTTTAATGTTCAAGAAGTGTTTCAAAGACTATTTCAAAATGATTTTTTCATTTCTAATTAATTTAGTTATTTGAAGTAATGAGAACACATTATTCGTGTGTACAACATATGTGTCCATATTGAGATGTTAAAATATTTATTTTTAAATGTATGTATTATATATACAATAAGAAGCTCATGTAGCCCAAATATATATATTCTTGTAATTTTATAATTATCACGTCATTAGGATATTATTATGTTATATAAACACTTTTAATTATGAGAATAAGAAATTAAGAATTTTACATACTCTATATGTGATGTGCGTAGACTCAAGTAATAAATTACCTAGACTAACGCTTCCGCAAGAATACGGA
>CM071873.1:18902157-18918263 GCA_036759665.1 Gynandropsis gynandra
ATCTAATAAAAACTATACCTAAGAATGACATAAAAACTACTACGGATTACGTGTTATCAATATGATATCAGAGGTTAGATTTAAAACCCGACATAAAACATTTCATTTGCTTATTTTAAAAGACATAGATAAAATGAAATTTATTAACATGTAATAAATATTAAACACAAGAACTCTTACTTCTTTTGATGAAACATTATTTTGTTTTTTGCTCAAGATAGACCTTTTGATTTTTGTTGAATGCTGAAAATTGTGAAGAAACCGTTTGAAAATAGTTAAAGGATTACGGTGGAATGCTAAGGGTTTGACTTACGAAAATATAAACAAAACATAAGGATTGTAATGGAAAAATCTAGAAAAGGAGGAAGAAACCGAGAGAGCAAGAAAGGGAAGAAGAGAGGAAATGGTCTCCCTTAGCCATCACCAGATGATCACCATTAACATCTAGCCATCACTGGAGGATCGCCGTCGTCACTGGAAGTAACATCGCCACCATAGGAATCATCGAAAAACAAGGTGAAAACCTTCATTGTTGTTTTGTACAGATCAATGGTGTTGCATGTTAAATCATTTTATACGTCCCAAATGGATGCATGAGAATCATAAAAAAATTAGGAACAATAATCGAGAAATGGAACATTAGAATGATAGCTTTTATGAAAGTTAGAGAAAGTGGTGTGATGACCATTGGAGTTTGTACAGTGAGTTTTATGTTCTAGAAAATAAATGAAGAAAATCTATGAAGACAAAACATTGTATTATTCTGCGTACAATGTTCGACTGAGCACCAAAACTGCCCGATCAAATACATCACAAAAAGATAATGAAACCATCGGATTTTGGAGCGAACTGGGAGCGTAGGGAAAATGTTTGACCAAGTGTTTTTTAGTTCAGAAAACTTTTTCGACAGAGCATATGATTACTCGACTATAACATTTTTTTTCAAATATTTGTATTATTGGAAACGACTGGTTGAGCAAAGCATTGCACTAGTCGAACGCTTTCTTAACAAAACAGGGTTTGGGATGCGTTGGTGGTTTATGGATCCCTCATTGAATGGAGGATCGTGGTTGTGCATCCTACATTTTTGGAGGGATTCCAATTCCTAAACGAGAATGGAAAAGCCGAGTGGGATTTGAGATTAAAGTAGATCACATGGGTTGAGTTTGAGGCTGTGGTACTCATGTGAGGATGCAAACTCATTGAAAGATATAATGGACACGAGGTGAGTATATTGTGTCAGAAATATCAGGTCAAAGAGGATAGTATCGCAGTGCCCTGGAACCATAATTGAAGGGGTAACCTATGCAGAGGTCTGGTGGGATCATGCGATAAAGTTGGAAGACTGAGGCAGGTAGACCTAACGAGCACTAAGGTTGTCTTGGAGTCCAACGGGACTGTGCAAGCACATGTTTTACCGGTTGGGATCATTCTAGTGTTGTGCTAGGAGGTTGGATCATGTGGACCTTACGAGTGCTATGTGAACTTTGTGAGCAACAATCATGATTGTGTGCTAGTCTTAGAATACATATATTCATTCGAGGTTAGGTTGGATGTATATTCATATTTTATATTTACATAATTTTCTATGTGATAACACGTAATCCGTAATAGTATTTTAATGATTCCTAGGTTTAGTTTTAATTACGATTCTTGGACTTTACCGACTTATTGAGTATATTTGAGGACTTCTTCTATTACTTTGTGTGTTGTGCAGGAAACTAAGACATGTGAAGCAACCACGAGTAATTAGGAAAATCCACCCGAAAATGTGACCAAGTGATCAAGATGTGAATATGAGCATGGCCAAGATGAACATATGTGATGAATCTACAAGCACATCCGGGCTACACTCATTGCATGACCGAGCTGAAGACTCAACCAAGCAGCACGGCCGAGCTACACTCATTGCACGACCCGACACAAGGAGGCCACATGCACGACCGAATAGCCTCACAAGCACGGTCGAGCATAAGAACTCATGCAGCATGACCGGGCAGCCTTTGCAACACGGTCGGGTTGGGAAGTTCTACAAGCACGATCGAGCTACACACAATGCACGACCGGGGGAAGAAGCAACAAAGCCGCACGACTGGGCATAACCTTGTGCACGAGCGGGCTGGAGAGTGAACCACTGCACGACCGAGCTTGTGCACTTGCACAGTCGGGTTGTTGAGACATAATCACCCCCGTAGCTTATGCACGACCCGTGTGTGCTCCATGCTCGGTCAGGTTCTCAAGGAGAATGCATACAGGGTCGGACATTTACATGAGCACGGTCGGGCTTTGCATGCCAACAACCAAGCGATTCACACAAACACAATTTGAATGAGCATGAACTTAGAAATCAAACGAAAAAGAAAACCAGGAATGGACCAGACCAGAGAGAAGACAGAGGAGAGAACATGGCTGAAGTGAAGATTTCGGGAAACCGAAGTATTCCTCGGAGGCCACGCTCGGAGAAATAAGGCTTGGATGATAGGGAAGATGAATACTTACGTTGTTTGTGTTTATTTCCCTATGAATTCTGAGTAGTTCTTTTATCACGGGTTGGGGATGTCATTGTAATGGATTGTTTGGTTCTTTAATGCTTGATTTCGATTTTGTTCGATCGTATGGTTCGATAGGTTGTAGTGTGTGTAATGCGTTCATACTTTGTTAATTTCATATTTGAATGAGACTAGATCCGTTCGAGTGAGATTAGACAAATTTGAATGAGATTAGAGATTCATCTAGGCATCGAAAGGCAGTCGGACTTGAGTCTCTGAATTAACCTTCGAATGAATTAGATTAATGAGAATCTAGCGAACGATTAATCTATTTAGGAACGACAGAACTCCCATTGTACTTCATGCGTTTAGGATATAAGTTTACTGCATCGAGAGATGAGTACGTTTATCTCCTTGATAGTGGATTTAGGCATCGAGAGAGTCACTTCCGTTGATAGAGGTCGAGTTCCCATTGTTTCCGACAGTAGATGTTCGAGTTCTCTATCGTTCATCATGCATCTAGACGTTCTGTACTGCATCGAGAGATGAGTCACATTGATTCCCTAGGTAGAGGATTTAGACATCGAGAGAGTCATTTCCGATAGTTGAGGTAGAACTCCCCACTCGTTCTTCATGCATCTAGATGTTTCGCGTTGCATCGAGAGATGAGTGACATTGATTCCCTAGGTAGTGGACTTAGATTTGAATTCCCCATCGATTGATATAAACCGATTTCATGTTCCATAGAAACATCCATTGCATATCCCGACATTCCCGAAACCCGTGGTACTATATCTTGCTGAGGCTAGTCTTCTCATTTATCTTTACTATCTACTTCGATAACCATCTATTGATCGATCTTCTTCTCGTGAATTCTTATTTCTAACGTTGCACTGCGTCCCTAGAGTTCGACCCTGGTACTATACATACCATATATTTGCGGTAAAATGGTCTAAAAAAATTAAAACCTTTGATTTTCCACCATCAGAGTGCATCGAATGGATTTTCAGATATCTATAGATCTATTCATGCATCGGTCTTATTGGGTGCGATTAATATTACTCGTCCTTTTGTAGGATATCACGGATAGACAAGACAAGAAATGAAGACACTGATGAGACAGCTAGAAACAATGTGCGGATACTCATCTATATTTTCTTTTCGTTTTCGTTGTACTTAAAATAAGTCTTGAACAATGTCTAATTCTTGTATTTGGAATTTTGAAATGAATTGAATTTCTAATAAATAAATTACTCTCGTAATTTAGAATAAATGTTTGACAGGTTGTCATCCTAGAGAGGCTGATTTCATTCCAATAGAAAATTCCAAGTTGGGCTATTAAATGTATTAGTATCAAATGTTTGATGATTCTTTGGTCAATATAGCGGCAAACATGAACTATTAAATACTTGACCTATTTTCTTAAATTATATTTACATTTAATGAGTAGACATCATGATCCCGTATGAATATTATATATATGTTATAAATACATGTATTTACGTTCGTATATTGGCGAGTGAATATGAGTTGAACTCAATTTAAAAATTAGTTCAAAAAGTTATAATTTTTTATACGCGAATATAAATATTTGATTCAAGTTATAGATTATATGACACAACATAATGATATAAAATTAAATTTCACCGAATTAATGCAAATGTACCTTAATCCATAGAAAACAATCGACAAATGAGTTTTATAATAGTTGTGCTACATTTGAGACAGCCTCAATTTTCATAATAGAAAAACTTTATTTGTTGTCTAAATGCCCATTGACTATCATATTTCCCTATTTGTCATAAATTGTTATAGGTATTTCTAACTCGACCATTCCACAAATAAAGAAAATCAAATAGTACCTACGCAATAACATTAATTATACTCTTACTTTATATTTAATTGCATATAGATAATTTTATTTAGACTAATTTAAATGGAGAATTTCAAAAATACTTTTCTAGGGTTAAAAGTGTTTCAAAAATACCTTTCGCTGAAAAAAAATTTACCCTTAAAATATTGATAATCACATATTATCCTTATCGACAAATTTTCTATCTCCTCCGGAGCACCTCGATTTCTCTCTCTACTATGTCGCGAAAATAACTGTTCTCCCACACCACGACAGATTCGGTGAGAGTAGCTTGAAATCTGTATCAGATTCGTTGCCAGTAGGTTGAAATCGTTTGTTGTCAACAAAGAAGCTTGCAATTAAACATGTTTCGCAGAAAAATTGTTGCACTGGATCACAGAATCTTAGGGGTCCAAGGGTCGTAGGGGTAAATGGTTAAAGAGTGTAATTGTTATGAATAAAAATATATATACCAATTAATAATTTCAGGTTTGTTAAGGATCAAATTTGAAATAATAGAAGATGTATTTTCTATAAATACATTGGTCATAAATTGTGGTCCCATATAGACAAAATATTTTGTTTCATAATGGTAGAGAAACAAAAGTCGTTCTTTGTCACAAGGTATATTTCCCCAAATTTCATAAATTTCTAAATTCTACGCTCTATCATTTCGATTTTTCCATAGGTAATCATATGTTTCTTTTTAGATATTTCTTTTACAGTATCTATGTTACAAAAAGATATATAACTTGATTTATATTAGGAAAAAGATAGGGTGAATTATCACGAATAGAACATAGTTTATATTATAATTCAAGTTCGGTATTATCAGTAAAGCATCAGATCAAGAAACATGCCTAAAACATCCATTTACAGGCGAACTAAACAATAATTTAGAGGAGCAAAGCAGGTCCTATGATCATCAAGACTGTCCCCAACAGTGACAAAGTTCTTGTATTTAAAACACCTCCATATTCTTCCGCTTCGATGTGTTCCAAAACGTTGAAATTGCCTGCATAAAACACAACCATTTAGCTAGAAATGGAATCAGATATTGGCATTTCAGCTCTAGATTCAGATCAAGAACCATACAGAGAACCAAACAAATTCCAGCTATAGACAAAACCAGAACCAGAACCTGAACCGATCTATGGCATTCCCTAAACCGGTCGGTTCAACAGTACCTCGTTCGGGTCCGAAGCTGCAACCTGCTTTCATCGTATCGCGAATATCCTGAATCGTGGCTTTATTATAGAATCTGAAGGTATGGAGAACATTCTCTATGCAGTTTAGCACCAAATGTGTTTCTTCGAGACACGGTCCGCCGCAGAACTCATCTGTGTATGTCGGAGGAATGTTGAGCTTTCCGGTTGCCGTCAGCCTCCAAGACTCTTCGCAACCACTGTATATCTGCAGCAATTTATATATTTATAGTTACAAAATTATCATTCTTCTGAAAATTTTATCATATTTTATGTTTGATCATTTATATGATTAAAAAATTAGAAAGGAATGTGTTGGATGATGAGGTGGACAGAATTGTAAGAAACTAAATATCAAGGTGAAACGCATGAATATTTAAAATATTCATTTTGAGGGTTGATAGTTTATTGTATTGCAAGGAAACGAAGGTTAGGAGGGAGAGAGTTTACGTGTTTCTCGTTGAGACATAATAATGCTTTCTCAACAATCTCCGGTGGATCGCCCCTACCTAAACCTCCTCCTCCGCTACCTCCACCACTAAATCCGGTCCCACCACCTATTCCTTCTCCGCCAAAACCTGTCCCCCCACCACCCGCTCCACCGCCACCACCTCCACTGCCAAAACCAGTCCCCCCACCACCAGCTCCACCGCCAAAACCTGTCCCACCATCACCTGCTCCACCGCTAAAACCTGTATCGCCTCCACCGGTCCCTGCAGCTCCTCCGACAGTACCCCCAGCAGCCTCAGGATATTCGTCTTCACCATATGTGTTCCCTGACATATATTTACGTTCTCGAACCTTAGAGTATCTTTGCTATTTTACACGAAAAGTGTGAAAGTTTTAAATTTAGCGCACCCTCGATGTGTGTTACATTGTGTTGTGCTGTGCTATAGCAATGAATAATACATTCATACACATAGTTTTATATAATCTAAACTTTGAAACTAATTTTAAATTATTTTAAGTTCAAACTATTTAACAGATTACTTGCACGTAGGTTTTAAGTTCTTCCTGACGTGAATATTCCATGATCTCAATAAGCAACGTCAATGGGAGCAAACCCTTAAAAGCACAGTTGATTTTCCCATGTTGGTCCAGACATATGTACCACTATGTTGCTCCTACGAATGTGTTAGTGTAGATGTAATGCTACGTGTGTGTGTAGATGAGAGTCACGAACATGGAATGGTAACCAGAAGAAATAAGCAGACGATGATGGAAGCCGAAACCCGGAGACGTCTAGTGAATGGGAACGCCATTGTCCAAGCTTCACAAGAGAATATATAGCTTTGATCTATAAAATGTGTATATGGTGGCTGTATATATCATTATGTGTGTATGTACATATACATATATATACATATGAATGTTCTTCAAAATTCAAATCTCCTAGTGGAAGTAAACGCCTTAGTTTTCTTCTTGTTGAGGATAAATGGCAGATGAGAAATTGAGGAGATAGAGCAGTTGAGTACAAGCCACCAACCGTTTCAATATTAAGTAATTTTATTTCTTCAATTTTTTTACATGAAGACTTACAAACCCTTTTGTTAAATACCATGAATCTGAACCCATAATGAAATCAAAACCAAAAGTTATAGGACATATTCTTTTGTAGAAATTTGAATAAGAGTTAAGATTTAAAGTTAGATTTTATATTCGTTTGGTAAATTTTATTTTGAAATCAAAATTTAAAGTCTTTTAGTTGCAATATTGTTTGGATGCTGAAATTTTCAGTGTTTTGACCCGGATTTCGAGTCTAAACTATGTAAATTACCAAGATACCCTTAAAAATATCAAAATTGATAGTTTTTATTAACTTGTATAATTAATATTATATATATGATTAATTTGAATTTTTTAAGATATATTGAATTATTTTAAATGTGACTTATAAATAATAATAATAATAATAATAATAATAATAATAATAATAATAATAATAATAATAATAATAATAATAATTTTTATGTGAAATTAATAAAAATGATTAATAAATATAATTATATAAAATGTATATTTTGCTAATTTTCTTACGAAAATCTTAACTCAAACTCTAATTTTTATGAAAAAACTAAACTAAACTTAAAATTTAGCTCTAAACTCTAACTTTGAAAGTATCAAACAAACAACTTAAATTTTGATTCCAAATTAAGACTTAAACTTTAATTTTAAACTCAAACAAAAAATTTTCTAAAAGAACATGCACATGATCTTTAACTCCACGAAAGTTCTATTTCAAAATATGGAACAAAATGATAGAGATCGAACTGGAGATGAAGCTGGAGCTCGAACTGAAGAAATTGTTAAGCAGAATCAAAGAAGCCGACAGGTCCGAAACAACAAACCAAATCCAAGATATTGATTGTAAATTGAAGGCCTGGAAAAAGACGATTAAAAGAGTCTTGGTTTGATGCACAATAATAGGGAGATGAAGTCTTCCGATAGCTAGGAATCTTTGAGTTTTGATCAAGTCTTAGTTGATTTAGTCTTCCTTGTTGTGTGGATTCACGTTCAATCGTAATGAGTTTTTGTATTGAAAGAAGGGAATGAATAAATGAATACGCATCATTATTTTCTGCAAAAACACACTTCAGTCTTTGAGTTTTTTTATTGGGACCATCATAGGTATCAGAGCTTTCATTCCATCAAATCACTATCTTGATCCGGACCACGATATTTTGGTATGAAGATGTCTAACCAGAATCGAAATGAGTCACTTAAACAAAGGCTTGGAACTGTCCAAGATGAGTTCTTGAATCTGCAGGATGTTAGTTGATGTAGTTCATGAGCTTAATTTGAGAGTCTCATGAACATCTCTTATTCTCCTTCGTGATGGTGCAAACAAAAAACTAAATGAATCTTAAGGCTTGAGTTGTGACTTGATATGTTAATGGTGATAAAAAAATATGTTCCGCTTTTGGCTTTTTTGTGGTGTTTTGGACGATAGTTTTCTTGAAGGTGATACGACTCACCTCCTCCATACTTCATTTATATTAAAATGCTCATACAAAGATTGTTGGAGTCGATTCCCCTAGGTGGCTGGCCGGGCAAGGTGATGGACGAGCAAACCCTAGCATCGCCTTAGGGTTTGCAAAAGGTGAAGCAGATCGTGAAATGGGAGAGAAGCCTTCGACCCCTAATCTAAAATGGGGTATTGGTGGGCTGCAAGAAGGAAGCCCACACAGAGCCCACCTGTAGGATGAGCCCAAGCGAAATGAAGAAACCCATTGTCCAGCCTGGCCTAAGAAAATTCAAAAGTCCAGAGCCCAATCTTCAGAAAATGACCTGTAACAGAAAAGGAACAAATTCTGGAGTTTATAGCAGGATCACAACGGTTTTTAAGCCTAGTTTTAGGCTAGTTTTATGTAAAAATAGGATGTATGTAACCTAGACATGTGATCTAGGATATATGATCTTTTGTACTAAGCTTAACATATATGAATATGAGAAGGTGATGAGGAGTATCATCACTATGAAATTATCAAGTTCACCATTGTTGCTCTGTAAATTTTCCAGCAACAATTTTCACCCAAAATCCCTAAACACTATAACCATAAACCTAAACACAAGAGTGATTTGAATTTCCAGTTTGCACAGTGACAAAGAGAGATGAGAGGTCGAGACTGAAGGCCTACCGGACACACCACTCATGGGGGCGACTACAACCGCCGAAGAACATCAAAAGGCTCTAACAGCATGGGAGGAGTTAGAAGCCAAAGACAAGACAACATTGCAATTGTTATACAGTGCTGTCACTGAGGAGATATTTGGAGCTCACCTATCTACATGTGAGAACTCCAAAGATTCATGGGATTTACTGAAAGAGATGTTCCAAGGGGATCCTAAGACAACTATGATCAAGTTACAACGACTTAGGGCGACATACTATACCCTACGTCAAGGTGACAAAGAAAGTATCAAGGAATTCACAAACAAGGTGACGAAGCTTGGGAATTAGATGAAAACTTATGGAGATGATATTAGGGAGGATACCCTGGTGTCTAAAATACTTTGTTCACTGCAAGAGAGGTTCGATCCCTACGTGAGGGAAGCCAGATCAGACACCATGAGTCGCAATATTATTTTAAGAACAAGGGGGACATATCAGACACAACTAGACCTCCTAAGACTAAAAAGGAGTGTTATACTTGTGGGGAAGCCAGGCCACTTCTCACGAGACTGTAGGTTCAAGAAACCTAACCCAAATCAAGCCCACGTAAATCATGATGATGATGAGGAGGAACACTGTTTGTTCACGGCTGCCCATATTGCAGCTGAGGGGTTTGATCGAGAAGTTTGGTTGGTGGATACCGGGGCTACTAACCATATGACAAGGGTGGAGGAATTTTTCACAACTTTGGATAGGAACTTTAGAGTTCCTATTATTGTGGGAAATGGCTAAGCACTCACACCCACCGGGAAAGGAGACATCCTAGTGGAAACTAAGAAGGGAAGGAAGTTGATTAAGGATGTGTTCCTAGTTTCGGGGTTGGATAAAAATTTGCTAAGTGTACCCCAAATGGTGCGTAATGGTTACCAAGTGCTATATATTCAGGGAGGGAAGTTGCAAGATTAAGGATAAACGGGACAATTTGGTTGTTAAGGTCCTATGATTAAAAGGCCTATCCCCTACGTTAGAAAATTATTATAGAGCATGCTAAGGCAGCAAGGGAAGAGGGGTACTTATATGGGTTGTGGCATCGCAGGCTGGGTCCCACTGGTCTTCACAGACTGCAAGAGTTACAAAATAAGAGCATGGTGATGCGTATTCAAATTTAAACAAATAACCTAAACTACCCGCAAGTGCACGACACGTGTGTAGTACTTTAGGTGTCGATCCCACAAGGACTATGCAACACAAACTAAATTCAAACTATGAATGAAACTTGCAAACAACGAAGTATTGGTTTTAAGATTCAAATAACTAAAAACAATAAACTAACGAGTTCTTAACAGTGAGACAAATGTTCTAGGAATCCGGTTTCACCAAAAGACTACCAAAACCAACAATCAACCTATCTAATCATGCAATCCCGATCAAGTATCTAAGACAAACGATCCTAATATGATATCTACCCTCTCTCAAGGCATAGACACGTGATATAGTCAAGTTATCCCCTACTTTCGTGGCTGACACCTTAAGCTAAACCCATAAGTTTTATGATTCATCCGTTTTACCCTCAACCGTTGCTACCCTACTTTCGTGGCCTAACCTCGATTTTTCTAAACCTGATCTTCTAGGACTAGAATTCTCCTTTCGGTCCTTTTCCTAATCCCTAACACATGCATCTACTTGTCCTTCGTAAATACAAGTCATTCTAGAACTCAGATAAAGAATAGATAAACGAAAACGGGAAATTGCATTCAAAGATAAATCAAAAGCGGTTTCGGGATAACCAAAGGCTAATCCCTTCTCCTTGAATAAAAACGACTACTCTCTCATGCATTCGGAAGAAAACATAATCGAATTAGAAAGTCTAAAAAACATTAAAATCAAACGAAACCAAAGTCCTGATTTGATCTTCAACGCCCTTGAATTTCTCCTCCGCAAGAGTGTTCTTCTTCTCCGATTCTCTCTCTATTCTCTCTCACTATGAATTCTGAAAACTAACTGAATCTGCTCGACCCCTAGCTCCTCTCCTTCCCTTTCCTTCTTCTTTTCTTTCCTTTTCTTCTGGTTTTTCCTTTTGGCCGTTCACCCTTTTTCCTTTTCGCAGCAGCCATTGTTTTTCCTTTTTTGTATGTTTTCCATTCTTGATTAAGTTGGGCAATGTTTCCATTCTTTTCTCCAGCAAAATATCTCTTATTACTCTTCTCTAACATAGTTTTCGTCTTTGTATATGTAACTAATAAGTTCCTTTTTGTGTTTAGACAAGTTTCCTTTTCTGGTTTTTGCAGGTGACGAATGTGACCCGCGCGGGCTGGAGTGTGTGCCCTGCGCGGGCTCCCTTGTTGCGTTGTGTTCGCTGGAACTAGGCCCCGCGCGGGCTGAGGTGCGCCCCATGCGGGCTGAAGCATGCCATGATGACCCACGCATGCTGATGACCTCCCCGACCCGTGCTGAGTTTGCTGGAGGTTGTACCCCACGTGGGCTAGGTGAATACCCCGCGTGGCCTGTGTTAGTCCTTGCCGATACTCGTCCCGTTTGCTCCGTTATGATCCTCGATGTTAATACTTTGTCCCATGTACGTCCTTTAGCTCCAAAATGAACCAAATACGTATTAAAACCTGTAAGAACACGAAAACACAAAAACGAGTAAAACAGATACAAAATCATACGTAAACAACGCATCCATATTGTAAACATCGCTAAAATCGTGCAAGAAATACGTATGAAAATGAAATGATCACATGGTTAGAGGATTACCAAAATTTAAAGTGGGGAAGGAGACTTGTGAGGCTTGCTTGAAGGGCAAAAAAACCAAAGAAGAATTTCCTAAGCAGACAGACTACAAAGTTTCAGGTATCCTAGACCTAATACAGTCGGATTTTTTCGGCCCTATGCAAACCCCAACGCTAGATGAGAGTTTATTCTTGCTGACCTTTACGGATGGATATTCTCACATGGTGTGGGTTTATTTTTTAGATTAAAATCAGATTGTCTAAGTGTTTATAAGAAGTTTGTGGTTCAAGTTGAGACGCAAACGGGGAAGAAAGTAAAGAAGCTGAGGCCAGACCGTGGAGGGGAGTTCAACTCTAAGGATTTTGACACTTATCTAAGTTCTAAGGGCACTCTACGTGAGCTAACAATGGCTTACTCCCCCCAGAAAAACGGAGTTGCCAAGAGGAGGAATCGGTCACTACTTAACATGGCAAGAAGTATGCTGACCGAGAAGGACTTACCTCACAAATTCTAGGCTGAAGGCGTGTTTACAGCCGCATACCTTCAGAATCGATTACCCACTAAGGCGTTGGATGGTCGCACCTCACTTGCAGTGTGGAGTGGACACCACCCCTCCGTAGGCCACCTCAAGGTCTTTGGGTGTTTGTGCAATGTTCACGTACCTGCACAACATAGAAGAAAGCTGGATCAACGGTCATAAACTGGTATTTTCGTAGGCTACAACAACCTAAGAAAGTGATATCGCATTTACAATATTCAGATGGAAAAAGTAGAAGTGGCACGAGATGTGATATTCGAATAAGATAAATGCTGGGACTGGTCTATGAAGACTGACTCACAAGCACCTAGACCTATCCCAACATTTATCGAAAATTCTAGACCTATACAACCTGTTGTCACTAATACAGTTTCGTGAAATACAAGTACAGAGGGAGAGAGGAACTTATCTGATATTTCGCCGGTGCCATTCTAGCTGAGCAACGGGCAGTCTAGTGCATCCTCATCCTCATCCTCACGACTCCTACATAAAACAAGAAGGCTGAGCAACATATATGAAGATGTTGAACCAGCGGAAGTCGAAGAAGGGCATACTTATGAAGCTTGTTACCTGGCTATGGAGAACCGAGTTCCTTTGAGGAAGCGGTGCTGGATCCAGGTTGGAGGAGAGCCATGGATGAGGAGATTGAGATGATTCCGAAAAATGATACTTGGTTTCTGGTGGACAAACCTGAAAACAAAAAAATAATCACTGTCAAATGGCTGTATAAGGTAAAATCAGATGAGAATGGTAAAGTTTAGAGGCTAAAAGCACGATTAGTAGCTCGAGGGGTTACAAAAACCTTTGGGATCAACTATGGAGAGACCTTCGCTCTAGTGTCGAGGCATGACACCATCTGAGCCTTGATTGCCCTAGCTGCACAAATGAGACGGACACTGCATAAAATGGATGTAAACTCAGAATTTTTAAATGGAGAAATCACAGAAGAGGTATTCATAGAACAACCTCAAGGATATGAAGTTGAAGGTGCAGAAGACAAAGTATATAAACTGAAAAAGGCGCTTTACGGTTTGAAGCAAGCACCAAGAGCATGGTACATCAAAATCAATGAGTTTTTTCTGACTGAATGGGTGCACACGGAGCCACGCGATGCAACCATGTACACCCAAAGGTCAGTAGATAATTTCCTAATTATATGCATCTATGTGGATGATATAATTGTGACAGGAAGCATTGATGAGTGGATAGAACAGTTCAATATTAAGCTATGCCAAACATTCGAAATGAGCAATCTAGGGAGGTTGAAATACTTCTTAGGATTTGAGATAAACTACACCGAAGAGGGGGTGTTCCTACATCAAACTAAGTATGCCACACAGTTGCTGAGTAAGTTTGGGATGCAACACTTGAATAGTGTTAGCACCCCTAGTGCCTAATGGGAAGAACAAGGAGATGGGTTAGGAGATTACTAACCCGTTGCAGTACGGGAGTATGATCGGAGGGCTCTTGTATCTCGCCGCAACACGACCAGACCTTATGTTCGTTACCTCCTATCTTTCTAGGTATATGTCGAAAGCTGCGGAAGGAAATATGTTAGACGTTAAACGTGTTTTCAGGTACATTAAAGGGATAGTGAACTATGGACTACATTTCAAATTCGTGGACAACCCTAAGCTAATTGGATACTCAGACTCAGATTGGGGTGGATGCAAATAGGATACGAGGAGTACTATAGGGTTTTGTTTTACCCTAGGGAGTCCGATTTTTTCGTGGGAGACTCAGAAGCAGCCGGTGATAGCACAATCCACGGTAGAGGCGGAATATATCGCTCTGTGTGCTACCACAAACCACACGGTATGGCTGAGACGGATGTTTGAAAAATTTGGTTTTTCGTTTGACAGTGGGGTTCCTATCTATTGTGACAATACATCGGCTATCGCAATCGGGAAGAATCCGTTACAACATAGACGAACAAAACACATAGACATCAAGATTCACGTGGTAAGAGAAGCCGAGAAGGAGCAACGCATTACCTTGCTTTACTGCTCGGGGGAGGAGCAGCTGGCGGACGTGCTGACAAAGGCGCTGAGCACGTGGCGGTTTGAGGAGCTGCGGTTGAAGATGGGCGTCAAACCAAGGAGAATCGAGAGGGAGTTTGTTGGAGTCGATTCCCCTCGGTGGCTGGCCGAGTAAGGCGACGGACGAGAAAACCCTAGCATTGCCCTAGGGTTTGCAGAAGGAGAAGCAGATCGTGAAATGGGAGAGAAGCCTTCGACCTCTAATTTGCAATGGGTGTTGGTAGGCCGCAAGAAGGAAGCCCACACGGAGCCCACTTGCAGGATGAGCCCAAGCGAAATGACGAAGCCCATTGTCCAGCCTGGCCCAAGAAAATTCAGAAGCCCAGAGCCCAATCTTCAGAAAATGACCTGCAATAGAAAGGGAACAAATTATGGAGTTTACAGCAGGATCACAACGGTTTTTAAGCCTAGTTTTAGGCTAGTTTTATACAGAAATAGGATGTATGTAACCTAGACATGTGATCTAGGATATATTATCTTTTGTACTAAGCCTAAAATATATGAATATGAGAAGGTGGTGAGGAGTACCATCACCAAGAAATTATCAAGTTCACCATTGTTGCGCTGCAAATTTTCCAGCAACATTTTTCAACTAAAATCCCTAAACATTATAACCAAAAACCTAAACAAAAGAGTGATTTTAATATCCAGTTTGCACAATGACAAAGAGAGATGAGAGATCATGAGCTTATTCAATTTCAGCTCATGAACAATCCTAAAAACTAAAAAAGATTACATAACCTACTTTGTTATATCTAGGACCTAATATAAGTTTGTCAACTTATGATGTGCGTAGACTCAAGTAATAAATTACCTAGATCTAACGCTTCCGCAAGAATACGGATCGTATAGTAACTAGGGTCGAACACAAGGAATTGATGCGACTCTAAAGCTATTAGACTAATGAATAAGACGTGTGAAATCAAATAGTGGATGGAATGCAAATGCAAACTAAACTAAACTAATGATAGGAATGACTCAAAGACTAAACACCATAGGTATCGAGAGTTGCACAACGATGCAATGAAGTTCTAACAAGATCATTGGTCTTAGATACTATCATGAGTTCAAGGAATTCAAGCTCTCCTATAGGAACTGACTGGCGTAGACTTGTCCACTATTTAGCATGCATATAACAATATATCTATTGCGTATCTTACATACATAGACGCATTACAACCGCTATCTTAATCCCTAGATCCAATCGATTGACCTGGCGTAGATTCTAAACCGATTAAACCCTAAATCATGGCTAAGTTCCAAAGTCTAATGCTCTGGCATAGATTTATTAGACTTTTATATCATCAATCAAGTGGCGTACAAGTATTGAAGCATTAAGATCAACCAATCAATCTGAAAACATGATCAAATACCAAATTCATTCATATCGAGTGGCGTACAAGTATGAAAGCATTAAGATCCACCATTCATTAAGCACAAGACTTCATTATATATTGGCAATACTCTCTAACCTATGGCAATAGATCTACTTGGACATGAACTCAGAAAACGAAACACAAAAGAAATCTATATTCAACATAGAAAGAGAATAAAAATGCTCCCTATTCATCAACCGATGTCTTCAATAGATCCTCCATGCTCCGGATCCCTCGTTCTGTCCTTCTCGATCTCTCCAA
>CM071873.1:18922988-18939289 GCA_036759665.1 Gynandropsis gynandra
CGAGTCGTGCAAAGCTACGGGAGTGTCTTGGCATCAATTACCCAAGCGGGCACACTTCCAATGCCCGAGCGTGCATGTCCTAAGATGTTGTTTCCGCTCCTTTCGCTCGGTGTTTGAATGTTCACTTGAATCCATGGCCTTGCACAAGTTGAACCTTGTCATTCAACTACGTTTTCGGGGTTAAATTGCCATAATCTCTCGTTTTTCTCCTCATGTCTTTGTTTCCTATGCAAAACACGAAATGTAGATGAAATCCTCGAATAAACTCGATAAATGAATGAAATCTAAGTAATCTACTCAAAACTAAGCCTAAGAATGATATAAAAACTACAACGGATTATGTGTTATCAACTTATAATAGCATAAACTGTTTCATCAAAAGTAGAAAACTAGTTGTTCTTGTTTTGTTTCCAGCCATGTGTTCTTATGTTCTGCAGGTCTAATACGGTTGGGCTTAATTGGCTTTGGTGGATAGCTGGGTCGCTGGATGGTTTGTGATTTGGTCTTTGCCTGATTGTAATTCTTCTTTTGGACCGGCACTTTGTAAGCCCATTACTATTGGTCTATAATAATTCTCCTCATTCCCGATCCTTATCAAACCTTTCTCCTCTTCGGTCCTTCTCTCGAACCTTCCTTCCTTGAACCCTAGATTCACTCCTCAAGTGTCGTTCTTCGTCAATGACCGAGGGGGATGAGATGCTTCGTAGGAGACAATGGGAGACAGGTTTAAGTTTTTAGATACAACGCTCAACTGGGAGTTCAGAGGGTTCAAATTTTGATCGAGAGAAACGAACAAAGGGATGCCAAGGTTCAGCATCATACTCCGATAACAACCAAACTATGTTCTACGCAAAAACCCCGAAGCTTGAGTTCCCTCATTTTGCGGGGATGACCCCACGACATGAATCACTAAAGGAAAGCAGTTCTTTCAATACTAGGATACGCCAAAACACTAGTGCATTCGATATGCATCCTATCATTTAGACGATGATGCAAACGAATGGTTTCAAACATTGATGAAGACGTATGAAAACGTTGGATAAGTCCTCATATGAGACATGTTTGAAGAAAAGTTGGGGGACGAATCGGACCCACAGAATGTGAAGATTTCGACGAAGATCTCTCCAAGAATCAATAAACTTGAAGCTTACGAGAGTATAAAAAAGAGTTCGAACATCTTCAAAAAAATGGTTTATGGTTAGACTAAAAAGGCTCTAATCGGGACCGATATTGGTGGATTGCAAGCCTCCATTGCGAACGGAATCCACATGTTTAGACCCAAGAGTCTCAAAGAGACTATTATGTTGGCCAGAATGCACGTCGACTTCTTCAAACTACAGAAACGCAGTTCATTCCATAGTCTGGTTTCGCTACGAAGTTACATGCGGACACAAATGCGCTAAGCCCCAATTGCTTCTCATGGAAGGAGAACACAGCGGAGAAGGGGATATGAAGAGGAGACGAAGAACCATAAATCTCCTTATATGCGCTTGCCGCTTGGGAAATTCCATCAACAGTAAGAGTTGAAGTCTAGATCAGAAAGCAACGACTCGTAGCCCTTATTGATAGCAGATCCGCACACAATTTTTGTCGTTTTTCAGTGAACTTCAGCAGTATATAAGTAGCTCATTTTAGTTCACTTTCTTCATTCTAATTTTTTGATTGTGCAAACACAAATGTAAAGAAGAACCTTACTTGAAAAGTTTAATCAGAATGGATGTGTGTTGAATGAAACAACGTTGTGAAGTAAGAGAGATGAACACGATAGAGAGAGTTTCTGAAAAATTGTAATACTATTTCATTAGACTTAAAACTTTCATATATGCCCAAGGGCATTACAAAAACTCGACAAAATAAACTTTCGGGCCACATTACACACTTTGTGCCCTAGTTACTAAATATGGAAACATTTTCACCTTGTTTGACTATCTCGTGAACCTCATGTCCACGAAAAAAAAATAGAAATATGTGGCCTATGCTTTTGGTGCAACTTATCAAGCTTTCTTTCGGGGTTGTCTCCTGCTCGTTGCACTCTGGTTTCCCCTATTTCATTGACCATGTCTGCAAGTTCTTGCTGAACAACTTGATCAACTCCTTCAATCTCCCTCTTGAACTGTTTTTTCACTACTCCTAACTTGTTCCTTAGTTCCTCAAATTGCCTTGTGCCTAAGGATTTGGTTAGAATATCAGCCACTTGTCCATTTCCTGCAATGTGCTCTAGTTTGATTACTCCATTGATAACTGCCTCTCTTACAACATGAAATTTGATTTGAATGTTCTTGGTTTGCTTATGAGTCACATGATTCCTCCTTATGGCTATTGCTGATGTGTTGTTACAATGAATTACCAAACAACCGCTCATATCAAACACAAATTCAGTTATAACCTCTTCAACCAAACAACATGGTTTGTCACTGCAAAAAATGGTTGTGTATTCAGCCTCTGCAGTCGACTAAGTAATAATGGATTACTTTTGAGTTCCCTAGCTAAACATGGCACTTCCAATGGTGAAACAAAACCTCGTTGTACTCCTTGAATCCACCACACTTTCAGCTAGGTCAGAATAAACAACCCAACCAATCTAGCACCTTGAACTCTTTGAAACGACAATTCATAATTCACAGTTCCAGCAATGTATCTCATCACCCTCTTGGCCTCTTGAAAACTCTTCTCCGTAGGCTTGGCATTGCTCCTTGATAAATATGATGCAGAGAATGCCAAGTCTGGCCTTGTTGCTGCCAAATAGAGGAGGCACTAACCATGCTTCTGTATCTGGTTGGATCATCCAGCTCAATACCTTCTTCTGAGTTCTTTCCATAGGGTGACAACGGCGTAATTACACTCTTTTATTCTGCATGCCAAACTTCCTCGACAATTAATTTGCATACTTGGACTGATTCAAGAAAATCCCATATGCCACATAATTGATTTCAAATCCTAGGAAGTACCTCAATTTTTCGAGATTACTCATCTCAAACTCATTGTTCAACTTATCTTTGAATTGCTTGATCAACTCCTCATCATTCCCTGAGATGATCAAGTCATCAACATATAGAAAGATGATCAAAATTTTCTGGTTTTTCTCCTACACGTACATTGCAATATCACAATCACTCCTTTTGCATCCTTCTTCAGTGAATAATGAGTCAATCCGGCTATACCAAGCTCTAGGAGCTTGGGGAGAATATCAGATATACCCTCGTAAGGCTAAAGTGCTTTGAAAATACCCTCGTGAAAATAATTATTAAATAGGATAAAAACTGAAGAAAAGACAAATTTGCCTTTAATTTTCGAACGTGAAAAAACACTTGTTCTGCAGTTTTTTCGACGTGAAAAAATGTCAAACCGTATCAAAAGCAAGAAAAACGAACAATTTTTCAACGTGAAAACATGTTTCAAAGTTTAGAGCAAGAAAGAAGAAGTGATTTCGAACTTGAGAGGGATCGATTTGAAGTGGACAAGAACGAAATGGCTAGAATCAGCAGCAGCAGTGAAGAAGAGAGCACGAGTCAATCTTCAATGGCGTCAATAAGTGTAAGTAGATTGATTTCTAGGGTTTTGCAGGCTGTCGAATCGCAAAATAGTTTATTGATTTGAAATGGGTGTGAGTGTCAGTGAGTCAATTGAGTGTTAGTGAGTCGGTTAATTCACTAATCATCTCGTTTTCATACGTATTTCTTGCACGATTTTAGAGATGTTTATGACATAGATGCGATGTTTACGTATAATTTTGTATCCGTTTTACTCGTTTTCGTGTTTTCATGTTCTTACCGGTTTTAATACGTATTCGGTTCATTTTGGAGCTAAAGGACGTGCACGAGACAAAGTATCAACATCGAGGATCATCACGGAACAAACGCGACGAGAATCGGCAAAGAAAACACACTACCCGCGTGGGTAACTCCCTAGCCCGAGCGGGCATTTAGTTCGGCGATTTTTTCCAGCAAATTGAGCTTGAGTCGGGCAAGCACTACACACGCGCGTGGCACCAGCCCGAGCGGGCATCACCTCAGCCCAAGCGGGGCTCACACCAGCCTGACTAGGGGACTCTCTAGCTCGAGCGGGCTGCCTCGATTTCCGTCGCGATCCCGTGCGCTCATGCGCGCCGCACCCGAGCGGGTCAGACATCCAGCCCACGCGGGTCGTGTCCATCACCTGCAACTCCAAATAAGTTAATTTTTCTTAGAACGAATAGGAGTTTGTTGGGGACTTATACAATAAGGAAATTGACTTTAGAGAAGAGGAATAAGTGATATTTTGCTAGAGAAAGTAATGGAAACGTCGTCCAACTTATTCAAGAATGGAAACTCATGAAAAGACAACAATCGGTGGCTGCTGCAACAAAAGGAAGAACTGGACGGCCGAAAAGGAAACAAGGGAGAAAAGGAAAGAAAAGAGGAAGGAAAGAAGAAGAGAGGAGTGAGAGATCGAGCTCATTCACTCAGTTTTCAGTTCTTGATTGAGGAGAGAGAGTACAGAGAAGGAGGAGGTTCTTGCGAAGGAGACTTACAAGGAGCATTGGAGGTCAACCCCACACTTCGGTTTCGTTTGGTTTTCATGTTCGTTGGACCTTCTATTTCGTTTATGTTTGTTTACGAACGCATGAGCGAGTAGTTAGTTTGTTCTAGGAGAAGGGATTAGCCCATGGCTATCCCGGAACCACTTTTGATTTATCTTTGAATGCATCTTCCAATTTTCGTTTATCTATTCTTTATCTGAGTGTTTATTTTACTTGTGTTTGCGATGGCCACGTAGATGCATGTGTTAGGGATTAGGAGAAGGACCGAAAGGAGAATTCTAGTCCTAGTTAAAACAATCGAGGTTAGGCCACGAATGTAGGGTAGCAGCGGTTGAGGGTAAATAGTATGAATCACAGGTCTTATGGGTTTAGTTCAAGGTGTCAGCCATGAAAGTAGGGGATAACTTAACTAGATCACGTGTCTAGGCCTCGAGAGAGGATAGATATCATATTAGGATTGTCTGCCTTAGATAACTTGACTGGGATTGCATGATTGATAGGTCGATTGTTGGTTTCAGTAGTCTTGTGGTGAAACCGGTTTCCTGGAACGTTTGTCTCATTCTTAAGAACTAGTTTGTTTATTTGTTTTTAGCATTTCATTCCCACATTCCATATTCGTTCGTTGCAATTGGATTCATAGTTTGAGTTTAGGTTATGTCGCGTAGTCTCTGTGGGATCGACACCTGAAGTACTACACACGTGTCGTGCACTTGTGGGTAGTTTAGGTTATTTGTTTAACTTTGATAACGCGTCAGTTGCAAAGGTCACACGAGTTGGATGACCATCTTTGACTCAGTGAGTTGGTCGGGTCGCCATGGTCGCTTGAGCGTTGCAGGATTCCAAGGGTCATTTGAGTCGCATGAGTTGCTTGTTTCATTGAGTACAAGGGTCGTTTTAGTCACATGGTTGCTTGTGTCATTGAGTCACAAGGGTCGTTTGAGTGGTATGGGTCGCTTGATATTATGCCTCGTGGGTCGCTTGATATTATGTCTCGTGGGTTGCTTGAGTCGAATGGGTCAATTGAGTCGCATGGATCGGTTGAGTCTCAGTGAGTCGGTTGTGTGTCGTAGAGGGTTCGAGCGTCATTTGAGTCGTGTGGGTCGCAAGGGTTGGTTGAGTCGCATGGGTCGCTTGAGTCGATAGAAGTATAATGTATGACAGAATGCTAAAGATCACCACCAAGTGTTATTCTCACGAGACAATAAGGAAGCTAAGAAGGAATCTTAGATGAATATGAGTTGAATTACTTCGAGAAGGAGTCACCATTTAGGCATTTATTCCATTTCCAATGTGAGTCCTCATTGGCGAAGGTTTAAATTTCTATCCTACTAAATCACTCCGTGATTGTACGGGACAAGAAGGAGTTGTAGTTCATCTTAAACGGTGTTCCCATCCGGTACTCTATAGTGGAGCACACACTAGGTTTTTGATTGAAATGCGGACCATATCACAAAATATGGGAGTCCAAACGGGGTGATACATTCAGGCTGAAGAATTTCGGCCGTGAAAAGGTGACTCCCGCACAAGTCAGTGAAAAGCTTGTGAAGGCAAAGAATTTTGACGACCGGAAGAGGTTGGCAACTTTGATGTTGTTGGCGCAAGTTATGGCTCACAAGCCTTCATCAGACAACTCTATCAGCCATGATCTCATTGACATGGTTGATGACTTGGATTTTTGTGAAGGCTTTCCATTACAAATTCGAAGATTGTGGATACTTTTCGCAAGCACGTTTGCGGGGAATCATCGAAACCAAAATGGTATTGTGGCAGTTTCATAATCCCACTAATGGTAAGTTGTATATATTATTCGAATGACTTGAATGTTTTCGTATTTTTCGTATTTTTTGCATTTTTATCATTTTATTTTAATGTTTCAGTTACTTCCATTCGAAACTACCCTTAGTTTGGATGGAAAGGAATGGTATGTTAATGTTATGGATGCGGATCCATCATGCCTAAGAATGTGCAAGAAGATGGTTAAATCCAGTTTTAACCCGAAGTATGTAGATTTGATAAGGTAGATCGAAGATTCTAAGGTAACAATTACACAAGGGTCATAAGAGAAACGAGGGTCATAGAGGGTAATATTGGTTATTTTTTTTTTTGAGGATATTCAAAGTAGTCTTCGTGCTAAACACGAAGAGGACGATTTACTTTTTGATCGGAAGGATTACGAGGGATGCCACGATCCCGATGTTCAGATATAGGTGGAACATCTTCTTAGAAATCCGAAAGGTATTTTTTGGGAGGACATCCGTAAGCAAGAACTGCTGACGCGACAAGCAGCTCTTGGTGATCAAAGGAAGGGGAAAGAAAATGGGACTAAGAGGAAGAATAACGTGAGTGAAAAAGTAATAGAGGTTGAAGATGACGAAGACGAAGGAATGGTAGGTGTTGCTGAAGCTGATAAAGAAAGAGAAGGTGATGCTGAAGGTGATGCTGAAGCTGAAGAAGAAGGTAATGATGAAGCTGCAGCTGAAGGAGAAGAAGCTGCAGTCCCTCTGATAACACTGAAAGTGTATCCATTTTAGGATAGGTTTTAGTGCCATTTTTGCATATATTAGATAGATAGATTTACATATCCGATATGATTACGAGTTTCACACACCCATTTTGTTGGTTTTCAGGTTTTTAGGCGACAAGGCCTAAATGAGCTTAAAAAGACGGATTCCTGATCAAAACCACGTAATTTGAAGATATATCTACTCAGAGCCAAGATCGAGCTTTAGAACCCAAAGGAACACCCGAGCGACGAGCATAAAAGAGAAATTTCAAGGAAACAAGGGTGCCCGGTCGGGCACCATAGACCACCCAGTCGGGTAAAACCTACGGGGTTTTAGCCGCACACCTACGTATACCCGCTCGGGCGTTAATTCATCCCACGCGATCGGGTGCTTGGTACCCGATCGGGCACTATGAAGGAACACGACCGGGCGCGCCTCTGCACGACCGGGCGACAGTGGTGCCCGAGCGGGCCGTGTATTTCGCAACAACCTAGATCTAACATTCAAACGACCAAATTTAAGGAACCTGTGTCCATGCTACTCTTCTTGGTGGCTATGTCGAGAAAATGTCTCATCACCAATGACGCCAAGTCGACGTCCAGGATGTCCCACTCGTCGGGCTCCAAATGAACAATGATTTGCGTTAATGCTTAGATTTATTGATTTATTCTTGATTATCGGTTCTACGCTTAGCATTATCACTCTTACGCTAGCGCTGCCCGCTCAGTGACATAGGATTTCGGGCTTTGCTGGAAGGTTAAAGAATGAATCCGGACCTGTTAAGTTGTAGATTAAGCTTGGCTAATGAGAATCTGACCGGTCGGTTAGTCATCTTAGGGATAATGATTGCGTACGTAAAGCTGCCATGGTACGGGTTAATCACTGCTGGAAGGTAGTGTTCCACGTACTCATGGTTAGCAGGTTTAGGCTCGGAAGAATCACTCCTCACCTCAGGGCATGAATTTCCCGTTGTCAAGATAAGTTGATAGATCTATGATCCTTAGTTGTTTCATCCATACGATTCCCGGTATCCCGGACACCCGTAGTGTTTGTCATATCCGAGTTTATCCCCAACCTAGTATTGTTGTCACCACTTAGATTATTTTAGATATTTAGGACCATATCTCATTCTATCTTTATTCGTCTTAGTTTAGTTCCATTCTTAGTTTTTGGCTGCTTTAGTCCCTAGAGATCGACCCTGGTACTACACGATCCGTATACTTGCGGTGAAGTGGTCTAGGATAATTTATAACTCGTGTTTCCACACGTCACCCTCTAACACTTGAGCAGAAACTAATAGAGGAAATAGAGAAGTCGTAGAAAAAATCATTAATGCCGTAAGAGACCTTCTAAGAGACATCGAGTTTCATTTGCCTAATCCAAAATCAAAGGCGGAAAATTCCAGAGGTGGTGAAGAGGGAAAATCAAAATCTGTCGAGAAAGATGTGAGCACCGCAAACCAATCTTCAGGCACTGTCAGAGATGATGATTTTGAATTCCTTCGACGTCCATATCCAGTGTCAAGACAAGAGCCAAGCAAAGAGGCGGTTGAGTTAGAGGCAGAAAATGACTCTGGAGATGGCTCTGAAGAGAATTTGGCAAATATTTCGAGATTAGTTGAAAATATCACATATGCCACCACCATGCCTCTAATTGAATGTATATCTAGAGATGTTACTGCAGGCACTGCTCTTGATGAAGTTCCACCAAGTAAGTAATATTTAGTGAAAAAGTTCATTTGAGTCAATTTCCATCGAGAGTCGGCATGGGTCGCAAGAGTCGCATGGATCACAAGAGATGCATAAGTCGCACGATCGTATAAGTCATACGGTTGTATAAGTGGCAGGGTCATATAAGTCGATGGGTCGCTAGAGTCGCATGGGTCCCATGTGTCACAAGGGTCGCATCAAGTAATGAACAATGAGTCTAATGAATGAAGTAATTTTATGCAGATGCTCCAGTGGGTAATGTCGATGAAGTCGCCGACCAGGAGGTTCCTGACGAGGATATTCCAGTGGGTCATGTCGAAGAGGACCCTGCTAATGACGTTCCTACAGAGTATACTTTAATGGGTCCTATGGAAGACGTCCCCGTTGAGGAGGTTGCTGCTGAGGAGGTTCCTTCTGAGGATACTACAGTGGATCCTGTCGAAGAGGTCCCCTCTTAGGGTAAGGATGTTCTCTCCGAGGATACCCCATTGGATTCTATCGAAGAGCTCCCCTTCTAAAGGTAAGGAGGTTCCTTCCGAGACACTCCAGTGGATCCTCTCGAAGAAGGGAGAACTCCAAAACTTATTGTCATTGATGCCGAAGTACCACCAAGTAAGTACGGTCTTTTGAGTCACAAAGGTCGCATTGGTCGTATAGATCGAATCGGGTAAAAAAGGTCACATAGGTCGCATAGGTCACGTCGATAAGGTTGTATAGGTCGCATTAGTCGCATGGGTCACAAAAGGTCGCTTTGGTCACAAAAGGTCGCATGTCCGCATAGGTCATAGGGTCTCATTGGTCGCATTGGTCGCCATATGATTAATGAAGTAAATTTTATGCAGGTGCTAGACCTTTATCGTAGGATTCTGAGCCATATGTTGCATCTTCACCGGTAACTAAACGAGTTTTAAGACCACGGAAGGCATATGTTGAACCTCAGCCGGCGAAAAGAGCAAGAACAGTGTGAGGGAGAGAGCGAGGGAAAGATGTTGATGGAGAATCCACAGAAAATGTAGTTCAAGAACCCGTAAAGAAGGTGGTTCAAGAACCTGAAAAAAAAATGTGGTTCAAAAACCTACAGGGAAACGGCATTTTGTGTGGAAGCCCAAGGGATTAGGAAAGGGCGGGAAAACCCGAGAACTTTCGTTCATTGTCGCTAATGGTAAAAGGTTGATTGCTCTATATATGTTCCTGACGACACCTGGACATGAGAGTTGGTGGAAATCTGATCTAGATATTCCCTGGGGCCAAAGTTTTGGGAGACCATATTAAAGCCCAACGTATGGCTTGAAGATGATGTAAGTTTTTTTAAACCCGAAGTCACAGAGGTCATTTTATTTCATATGTATTCATGTGTGTTGATTTTTTTTTGCAGCAATCGGATGAGGCGTGGTTGGTGTTGTATTATTGCATAAAGACATTCCCCGTGATATTTAAGAAATTTTACATTTGTCATATTGCTTTCATGCATACGCTCACGCTGTGGATGTACGAGGATATGGACATATTGCCGGAAAATCTTAGTGATTATTTGAATGGCAAGTATCCATTCAGAAATACGAAACCAATGAGTTATTTCGAAGGCTTTGTAGCAGTTCTAAACATTCCATCGCTCCAAAATCAATTTATAGGATGTCAATGGGTAGCCATTAAAGTGGATTTCGTGACCCGATGCATCACGGTATACGACTGCCAGAGCAGAATGAATGAAACACATATCGATTCGGTGATTAAGAAGTTAAGAAAAGTTGTCCCCAAGATGCTTTTTCTCGGAGGGTTTGATTCTTTGGTTTCTGTAGAAGATGAATGGAAGTATGAGTATTATGAAGGTCTGTCACATAACAAAAGCTCGAATGACTCTGAGTATTAGAAGATTCAGTAATGAAAGTATGTCAAGTTATTCACTACATTTGCAATGACAAAGTTCCTTCCATGCGTGAGAAGATGGCAGCTGATATATTTAGTAATGGAAAATGTATCCCTCCACCCCGGGATTAACTTGATATTTTGGTACATTTTTTTGGAATGGAAGATGTAAATATTTGGTACATTGTTATTTTTTAAATATTTGGTACATTTTTATATTTTTAAATTTTTTTCATAATAATAAAAGAGTCCCAGGGGTTAGAGAATCGCAGAGAGTACAAGGGTCGGAGAGGATCCAAAGGTCGCAGGGGTCAAAGGGTCACAGTGGTAAAAGGGTCGAACGGGTCGCAGTGGTAAAAGTGTCGAACGGTAAAAGGGTCGCTGGGGTAAAAAGGCCGAAGAGGATAAAGGGTCGTAGGGGTTAAAGGGTCGAACGAGTAAAAGGGTCGCATGGTCAAGGGTCGAACGGGTAAAATGGTTGAAGGGGTCCGAGGGTCTACGACCCTTGTACCTCTGCGACCTTTTGTCCCCTGCAACCCTTGTCCTTTTATGACCCTTGTACCTCTGCAACCCTTGTCCCTCTGCGACCCTTGTCCCTCTACAACCCTTAGACCTCTGCGACCCTTGTCCATCCGCGACCCTTGGACCCCTGCGACCCTTTACACTTTATTATTAAAAATAAAAATTATTTACAAAAAATATGAATAAATTTAAAAACATAACAATGTTCCAAATTACATTTTCCATTCCCAAAAAATATAAATTATTTACAAATAATATGAAGAAATTTTAAAAAATAACAATGTACCAAGTTACATCTTCCATAGTAAAAAAAATATTATTTATCAAGTTATTTATAAACGACCCTTGGACCCTGCGACCCTTGACCCCCTCCGACCCTTCGACCTCTGCGACCCTTGTCCCTCTGTGACCCTTGGATCCCTGTGACCCTTTGTCCCCGGCAACCCTTGTCCCTCAATGACCATTGTCCCTTGAGACCCTTGGACCCCTGCGACCCTTGTCGCTCTGTGATCCTTTGACCCCTGTAACCCATGTCCCTCTGTGACCCTTGTCCCTCTACGACTCTTGTTACAATAATAGTAAATCCACAAAAACAATGATACTAACAATAATACTTTCTATTGAAAAATAGTAAAAAATTAACCAAATACAAACATAAAGTTAAGTTCAAAGGAATTTGGTTGTTCAAATGAGGTTCAGAGCAATCAAAATAAAATGGAATTCAAACTATGTTGTTGGTAGGCCCTAGTTGAGCGAAAAACAGAAGACAAGGTAAATCTGCTTTGGAGACCGATTTGACTCTTAAGAGATTAATCCACGTTCAGTCCATGATCGTGACACAACTTTCTCCAACCTCTGCTGATGCTAGCACCGCTACATGCCACGGGCCTTAGATATGCCTCCCACGCCAGTCCGTAATTGATTATCATATGTATCTTGCATCATCTACCGCAAAGACCTCTCGACCTCGCAAACCTTAACGGTAATGTATGCGATAACTGAATAAATTTACAACGACGCCAAACTAATGCATGTACGGCTAGATTTGATGAATCGAATAAATTAGTTTGAGGTCACTTACCAATGCATCTACGACCACATTTGAGCACGTGATTGGTTCCGTGAAAATACTCTGAGTAGAAGAAGATGATCCTGCTTCTGCGGATGATGATGACATATATGATACATTTTGTAGATTACACATATCATCTTTGAAATCGGTGACATGAAAGACCATGACACGTTCGTGACGGAAAACTACAAAATCCTGAATATGAAAATTATGGTCCTTGGAGAAATCTTTCCATCCATTAAGGAATCTTGAGCCATCCAACTTGAATTTCCATGTTTTATTAGACACATCCTATTTTATTGTTTTCATGTTGTTGTCCTTCATTTTCCCATAAATATGCTCATCGAGGAATTTCTTCAGAATGTCTTGTAACAAAAATCGAAAAAAAGTTAAATTTGTACATTGTCTACATTAACATACCGAAAGAGAGAGATGAAAGAGATTACGAGGTAGTTCTCCAGAAAGCTCGAAAGAATGATTTGGACGAAATGAGGGAAATATGGCCTTTTTCGGTAAAAATGGATGGAAGATGATGAAAGTTAGAGAGAGTGTGTGTTGTTATTCAAAAAAAGACGGGTGGAAGATAATAAGAGTTAAAGAGAGAGTGTGTTGTTATTTGAAAAAAAAAAAGAAACGACTGGAATTCAAAAAGACATACCCAAGACATCGAATCGACGTAAGATGGAATTCGAAAAGACATGAGTGTAGGGGTACAAGGGTCGCAGAGGTACAAGGGTCGCAGATGGGTACCAAGGTCGCAGGGCTACAAGGATTGCAGCGGTTCGAAGGTCGCACAGGTACAAGGGTCGCAGAGGTACAAGGGTCGTAAGGGTACAAGGGTCGCAGGGGTCCGAGGATCGTAGAGGTAGAAAGGTCGCAGAGGTACAAGGGTCGTAGGGGTACAAGGGTAACGGAGGGGTACAAGGGTCAAAAGAGTACAAGGATCGCAGGGGAATGAGGGTTGCAGAGGTAGAGTTACAAGGGTCGCAGAGGGGTACAAGGGTCGCAAGGGTTCAAGGGTCGTAGTGGTACAAGGGTCGATTTTGCTTTTTGTTTAACCAATACAATTATTTACAAATAATATGAATAATTCATTAGTTACAAAATGAAATTATTTACAAATAATTTACTCAAATGTCTATGACCCTTGTCCCTCCCGACCCTTGGACCCTGCAACCTTTGGACTCCTGTGACCCTTGTCCCCCTTCGACCCTTGTCCCTCTGCGACCCTTGTTACAATAATAGTAAATCCACAAAAACAGTGATACTAATAATAATACTTACTACTGAATGATTGTTTAAAACAAATCAAATACAAACACTGAGTTCAAGTTCGAAGGAATGTTCTTATTCAAACGAAGTTCAGAGCAATCAAAATACAACTGAAATCAAACTCGATTATTGTTAGGCCCTTGTTGAAGAAAAAACTGAAGCAGAGGTGTTGATCCATTGGAATGCAGTTCGACTTCGAGGGAACAACTCTGGGTCTGTCCATGGTCGTGACAAAACTTTCTCCAACCCCCTCTAATGGTAGCGCCACCACGTGACACGGGCCTTACATATGCCTCCTAAAACAGTCTATAATGCATCATCAGATATATCTTACATCATCTATGGAAAAGACCTCTCGACCTCGCAAACCCTATCGGAAGTGTTTGCGACATCACCCAAGTTACATCAGTAGAAAGGAATAACATTCGAATAAATAACCAAATTAAATATGATGAATCGATTTGAGGTCACTTACCAATGCATCTACGGCCAAATTTGAACGATTGATTGGTACCGTGAAAATCCTCTGAGCAGGAGTGGTGATGGTGACGTTAAAGACCATGTCACCTTCGTGACGGAAAAGTAAGAAATCCCCAATATGTAAGTTTAGGTCGTTGGAGAAATCTTTCTACCGATAAATGAATCTGGAGCCATCCAACTTGAATTCCCATGTTTTGTTAGACGCATTCAATTTAAGTGGTATTGTGTTGTTGTCCCTAGTTTTCCCGTAAATATACTCATCGAAGAAGATCTCCGAGATGTCATGTAAGAAAAAACGAAAAACAAAGTCAAATCTATACATTCTCTACATGTAACATACCGACCGAGAGACAGATGAAGAAGATTACAATGTATTTCTCCAGAAAGCGCGGAAAAATCTCTTTGAAGAAATGAGAAAAATGTGGCATTTTTGGAAAAAAGTGATAGAAGATGATGAGAGTTAGAGAGAGAGTGTATGTCGTTATTTGAAAAAAAGGAAACAACTGGAATTCGAAAAGACATGACCCTGATATCGAATCGCCGTCATATAGAATTTGAAAAGACATGATCACACAATTATTGTTTCAAATTTTGGTGAAAAGTTCGATTGGAATTTTGGTGAAAATAATAAAATGTCAAAAACCAATCAAAATTGAGGGTGGCATATATAGATAAATAGAATGGGTCGCATGGGTCGGAGAGATGCGAACTCGACAAATTTATGGGTTAACAATGATAAAATGTAAATACCCAATCAAAACAATACATTTAAAACGTCAAACTAATTAATGCCAATTGATTATCGCATGGGTCGCATGGTCGCATGTATTTATCAATAGATGCGAACTCGACGAATTTATGGGTTAAAAATGATAAAATGCAAAAAATCAATCAAAACAATACATTTACAACGTCAAACTAATTAATTCCAATTGAGGGTCACATGGGTCGCATGGTAACATATATTGATCAATAGATGCGAATTGAGACGAATTTACGGGTCAAAAATGATAAAGTGTAAAAAACCTATCAAAACAATAAAATGACAAAAACCAATCAAAACAATACATTTACAATGTCAATCAATGGTTAAAACAGATTATAACCCATGTATCCCTAGTTGAGTTGTGTATAACCAATGCATGTGTTTCAAAGTGATAGTAGTGTTTTAAGAACTCGTCGGATGACTGAGAGAAAATTGTAAAAAATACATTTAACATTTTGTTCAAACGTCGCTATTATTTATATTATTGTCTATATTGATTCTAAATTAGACATATTCAACTCAAATATATTGATAATGGCATATTGAAAATGACATGGGTCGCTTGGTTGTATATATGAATCAATAGATGCGAACTCGACAAATTTACAGGTTTATAATGATAAAATGTAAAAAACTAATCAAAACAATACATTTACAACGTCAAACTAATTAATGCCAATTCAGGGTCGCACGGGTCGCATGGTCGCATATATTGATCAATAAATGCGAGCTCAGCGAATTTACGGGTTTATAATGATAAAATGACAAAACTAATAAAAAAAATACATTTTTAACGTCAAACAATGGTTAAAACAGATTATGACCCATATGTCCCTAGTTGAGTTGTGTATAACCAATGCATGTGTTTCAAAAGTGATAGTAGTGTTTTAAGAACTCGTCGATTGAGTTTGAGAAAATTTCAAAAAAAATACATTTAACATTTTGTTCAAATGTCGATATTATTTATGTTATTGTCTATATTGATTCTAAAATAGACATATACAACTCAAATATGTTGATAATGGCATATTGAAAATGGCATGGGTCGCTTGGTCGCATATATGGATCAATAGATGCGAACTCGACGAATTTACGGGTTTATAATGATAAAATGTCAAAACCCAATCAAAACAATACATTTACAACGTCAAACTAATTTATGCCAATTGTGGGTCGCATGGGTTGCATGGATTGCTTGGTCGCATATTGATCATCTCGTTTTCATACGTATTTCTTGCACGATTTAGGATACGTTTTTGATACATATGTGATGTTTTACGTATGATTCCGTATCCGTTTTACTTGCTTTCGTGCTTTTCATGTTCTGAAAGGTTTTTACGTGTATTTGGACCACTTTGGAGCTAAAGGAACATGCACGGAGCTAAGGAGCAACTTTGGGGATCATCACGGGACAAACGGGACGAGATTGAGCATGGAGAAGCCTCCACCCGGTCGGGTACAAGCCTTACACGATCGGGCAGAACCCACGGGGCTTTGGACAGGACAAACCACACGACTCGGGCAAGCACATGCCCGAGCTGTTGCCTAGCACCCGAGCGGGCACAAACCTAGCACCCGAGCGGGCATTGCA
>CM071873.1:18941449-18957024 GCA_036759665.1 Gynandropsis gynandra
ACTACGCTGTCATCTAGGATAAGTTTTTCGCTATTCCGAGTTAAGATTGACATGAGTACATCGATATTCGATGGTTCGGGTCTAAGTGGGGGCTCAAGGCGCTATTCTACGTAGGAGTCGAACCAGATTTAGATAAGCCATACGTTGCTCCTCCGGCGTACGTACCTCCGATACCGTATCCTCGACGATTGGTAAGCAGTAAGAACCAAGAGAAAGTGGGCAGATCTATAGAAGGTCTCAAGAAGCTAGACATCAACATGCCATACGTGGAAGCAGTCCTAAAGATGTCTAATCGTGCCAAATTCATCAGAGAGGTATTTTCCAAAGAAAAGCATATCGAAGAGAACGAGACTGTAGCACTCACCGAGGAATGCAGTGCAATTCTTCAGAACAAGCTGCCACCTAAGCTAAAGGACCCCGGAAGCTTCTCCATCCCATGCAAAATAGGTAATCTCGATATTGAAAATGCTTTGTGTGATTTAGGAGCAAGCGTGAGTATCATGCCACAAACAGTTTTCAAGCGGATGGAGTTTGGGAACCTTAAACCGACGAAGATGTCTCTACGCCTCGCGGATCGTACGGTAAGACATCCGGTGGGAATCATTGAAAACGTTCCCACCATGGTAGGTAAGCTTTGCATTCCCACTGATTTTGTTGTACTTGAGATAACGGAAGACACTAGGACACCTATTATTCTTGGTAGGCCGTTCTTAGCTACTGCAGGTGCGACGATAGACGTACAACAAGGAAAGTTGTCCTTACGTGTCAAAGACGAAACGATCGAATTCATCCTGCCCAGCCCCATGGAGGAATCACAACTCAAGGTGTCTTGCTTTACAGTAGATTCGTTGGACGAGTTAGAGAAAGACACACACGATCAAGTAAGTCCATCCGATTCTCTTTTACGGTATTTGACACGAGTTGGCGACAATGCAGGATTTGCGGACGAAAGAGCTGAGATGTACACGAAATTCATGAGTGCAATTACAGCACTAGGAGACGCCCCACATGAGGAGATACCACGTGATATGCATGCTGATTTCATAGCGGAGAAAGCATTCGAGCTTGAGCCCGACCCGCCGCCTTATTCTCGGTATGAGTACGTTGATTCCGATAAAACATATCTTGCTGTTTTAAATGCTAACATGAGTGCAGATGAGATGAGAAAATAGCCCACACGCGTGAAGAAGCGTAAGAGGCTCAGCTCTTCAATATGTATGTACGGGAATTATAGGGAGGACAGCCACGAACCTTCACTCGAAATTCAAAGGAGGCTGCACCCGCACTTGCACGAGGTAATGGAAAAAGATGTCATTCAACTTTTTAACGCAGATACCCCTTATCCAGCCTTGGGCAGTGAGCAAATGAACCCCGTGCATGATGTTCCTAAGGGATGGCACGACGAGAAGACCCTACCTCATGACTTCCAATCAGGTGATTTCTTTCCACTTTCTAATTCTCGACCTAAGTCTTTCTCGGGCGACCTACTGCCTTGTTGGTCTGATCCTTTTCAGGTACGAGATGTGGAACTATGGAGTGATGCGGGTGGCACGTTCAACGCCAATGGACAGCGGCTTAAGCTCTACCAAGCCGCTCAACCGATCGAAAGTGGAAACTCCATTTCCCTTTCCGATCCACCCGTCGCGCACGCATGAGGAATGGAGACGTCAAAGCTTAATGACGTTAAATAAGCGCTTTCTGGGAGGCAACCCAGTTGTTTGTTTTTACTTTTCATGTTTAAGACTCGGTTATTTAATTTCCATTAAAAAAACCAAAAAAAAATAACACCACAAATGTGCTTCACTTCCTTCATCCTCCATCGGAGCTTCACGTCGAGGACGCCGTTCAATTCAAGTCTGGGGGGAGCAACTGACGTTTTTCAGGTGATTTCGTTTCATTTTCCTTTGATTTTTAGTTTTTAGGTTATTTTTGCGATTTTTAGTTTGTTTTTGTTTTGATTGAGTCAGAGTCGTCCCAAGGCACTTGTCCGGTGCCACGTTTTGAGATGAACCCTGAACTTAGGAATGCTTAAGAGGTTGACCTTTTCCGTTAGACTTTGCATTATTGAGCTAGGTTTTCCTATGCGTTAGAGCTTATTAGTCGGCTGAAAAACAATAGGTCGTAGTTCTTGGGAATCCTAGTGTTACTTGTGGGGATGTTTAGACGAGGTTGCTAGGCTGGTCTGTCGTTTATTTTCTCTACCCAGATGGTCATACTTCGTGTAGACGACACTTTACTTTGGTTACATTGAGGATCATTGGATCATATAAAATCGAGCTTGTTTTGCAGATTGAAAAGCACACACTAACACTCCGCTGTCGATAGAAATAGTGCCTAATAAGCATGATCAAAAATCGATATGAGTGCATCGACCTTGTTACTCCTTCGGTGGCTCGGGTCTAAGTGGTGGGTTGGCGATCATCTTTCTACGTCCTAAGGGCAAGGCACAAAAAGCCACCTACTCCGCTGCACTCTTACACGAGATGCATGAGTATACCGTCATCGGTAGTCTGGGTCTAAGTAGAGGCTGGATCCCTTCAAATCCGACGTCCTAGAAGCCTAGTGTGTATGCAAAGAGAAAAAAAAGAAAAGAAAAGAAAAAAAAATGGAAAAGAAAAGATAAAAAGGAAGAAGAAGCTCGGAAAGAAAGAAACAAGTATCCTCGGTTGACCTAGGTTTAGCATAGTCTGAAGTCTTGTCTGGTGGAGGGAGTTACGGTAGCGTGTCTAGTCTCCTTTGATTTACTTTCTTATGGGTAACCGTGGTGGACCTAGGATTAAGGCTGAAAACTCGATTAGGCCGAATTTGCTCTCGATTTGCTAGTTGATCGGTTAGGTTCGCTTTAGCGGTGTTTCTAGGAGAAGGGGAATTCTCGTATTTTTCACACCCCATGTATTCCACGTTTACGTTTGCTTAGGGACAAGCAAACATTCAAGTCTGGGGGATTTTGATCATCTCGTTTTCATACGTATTTCTTGCACGATTTAGGAGACGTTTTTGATACATATGTGATGTTTTACGTATGATTCCGTATCCGTTTTACTTGCTTTCGTGCTTTTCATGTTCTTACAGGTTTTTACGCGTATTTGGACTATTTTGGAGCTAAAGGAACATGCACGGAGCTAAGGAGCAACTTTGGGGATCATCACGGGACAAACGGGACGAGATTGAGCATGGAAAAGCCTCACCCGGTCGGGCACAACCCTTGCACGATCGGGCAAAACCTACGGCCAATTGTGTGGACCATTTAGCACGACTCGGGCAAGCATTCCCGAGCATTTTGCCTTGTGCCCGAGCGGGCACACATGCCATGCCCGATCGGGCACCATTCCAGCACCACAGGACGCGCACGAACTGCCCTAGCCGCACCCGAGCGGGTACACTCACTACCCGAGCGGGTAGCGGCCCGAAACTGCTCAAAACTTAAGTAAACTTAACTTAAAACATAAGGGAACTCGTGGGGCAATTTGGGCAACAATTGGACCGACTTAGGAGGCTTAAAAGGAGGCAAAAAGACGTCATTACAGCGAGCTTACAGAGGAGAACAATTCACCGGAAGTTAGAGCAGATTCTTGCGAGGAGATAAGCGAGGAGCATTGGAGATCAAGCAGCACCACTTCGGTTTTGTTTGGTTTTTATGTTCCTTAGACTTTCTACTATGTTTATGTTTCTTTACAGACGCATGAGCGAGTAGTTTGTTTGTTCTAGGAGAAGGGATTAGCCCTTGGCTATCCCGAGACCTCTTTTGATCTATTTTGAATGCATCTTCCCGTTTTAGTTTATCTATTCTCTGTCTGAGTGCTTAAATCTACTTGTGTTTGCGTTGATCACGTAGATGCATGTGTTAGGGGTTAGGAGAAGGACCGAAAGGAGAATTCTAGTCTTTGAAGGTCAGGTTTAGAACAACCGAGGTTAGGCCACGAAAGTAGGGTAGCAACGGTTGAGGGTGAACGGGCGAATCACAGAGTTTATGGGTTTAGTTCATGGTGTCAGCCACGAAAGTAGGGGGCATCTTGTCTAGATCACGTGTCTATGCCTTGAGATAGGGTAGATATCATGTTAGGATCGTTCGCCTTAGATAGCTTTAACAGGGATTGCATGATAGGTAGGTTGATCGTTGGTTTCGGTAGTCTTGTGGTGAAACCGGATTCCTAGGACGTTTGTCTCATCGTTAGAACCCAAGTAGTTTAGTTACTTTCAGTATTTCATTCCTTATTCACCTTCTTTCGTTAGCAAGTTTGATTCGTAGTTCGGGTTTAGGTAGTGTTGCGTAGTCTCTGTGGGATCGACACCTAAAATACTACACACGTGCCGTGCACTTGCGGGTAGATAAGGTTATATTTAACTCTGATACGCATCACATATATTGATCAATAGATGCAAACTCGACGAATTTACGGGTTTATAATGATAAGATGACAAAAACCAATCAAAACAATACATTTACAATGTCAAACTAATTAATGCCAATTGAGGGTCGCATGGGTCGCAAGGGTCGATCAAAGATTCTAAATCAAAACAATACATTTACAACGTCAATCAAAGACTATGCACACATTCTATTTCCACTTGTGAGATAGGTCATTAGCCGAGAGTTTTCTCATGCCATGTACTCCCTCTTCCAGTCATCTGCGTTTTCTTGTTTGGTATTACAGTGGAGAGTTATCTCCTTCCATGTACTTTGTTTCTAGTCACATTTCAAGAATGACCAACATCGTCAATTAGGTCACCCTCGCAACTCGTCAGTGACTGCATAGAGATCGAGTTCGTCGATTACCAGGACTTTGAGTAACACTTAGACAGCACAATGCCTTGCATCGGCCAGGTCACCTGCGTCACGCAGGTCACAAAGGTCAAAAATATTTTTAATAGAAATTGGGGTTAGATATGCATACTAAGAGAAGAGACATAGACGTTAACTTATAGACATAGGTCGAAAGGGTCACATGGGTCGGAAGGGTCACATGAGCCAGAAGACAGGAGTCTTACAGCAAAACGACAAGTCACATGGGTCGAAAGATAGGAGTCTAACTGCAAACGACAAGTCACATGGGTCAGAAGGGTCACATGGGTCGGAAAACAGGAGTCTAACAGCAAAACGACAAATCGTATGACTCGTATGGGTCGCATGAGTCGCACATGGGTCATATGTGGTCGCATAAGGTCGCATGGACCGGTAGAGTCGCACAAGGGGTCATATTGGGTCGCATGAGTCGGACGGGTTCCCGTTTAGACATGATTCTAATTTAATAAGGGTCGTATAAGGGGTCATATTGGGTTGCATGAGTAGGATGGATTCCTGTTTAAACTTGATTCTAATTTAATTCAATTGAGGGTCGATGATTTTATGGGTTTTACGTAATTACAATCAATAGATGCAAAATAAGATATTTTCAACGTTTAAATATTGATAACATAAGGTCACAAAGGTTACAAAAAAAAGTTACATAAGGTTACATAAGGTCACAAAGGTTACGAAAAAATTTTGAAAAACCATTCAAGAAAAAAAAAAGGAAAGAAAAATGTTGCATAAGATCTCAACGGTCACAAAGTAAAGAGAGTCTTGTGTGACCTTAGGTACCGTGGATACAACACGATGTCTGAGTCTACCGATTAACAAGGCCTGATGTAATGCAGATATCGCATAATGTCCTCCATTCACGTTGTAAGTACTTGTGAAGATTGAGTCCGACAATTACCAAGACCTTGAGTAACAAATAGAGAACATGATGCCATGTGTCCACCATGTGACCTTCGTGACGAAGGTCAGAAAGGTCACAAAGGTAACAAAGATTTTTTAGAGAATTTAGGGTTAGAGACTTAGACGAAAGGAGGAGAGAGATTGGATTCTCCCGATTCATTTTCATCTCAAATGGGTGTTATGGTGAGACTTAGAGCATTTGATGAACCTTTTAATATAGGGGTAACAGAAACGTGTCACAATGGTCTTGAGTGTGGCATTGGTAAAATAAAAAAGCATAGCTAGCATTGGAAAAGCCAGTAGTCTGACATCAGTAGGCATTGGCACGATACTCCATGAAAAAGACTTTCACGATTAATATATCTTGCATTGGAAAAACCAGTAACCTGACATCGAAAAGACTAGTCGCAAGGGTCGCAATGGCCACATGGGTCGCAAGCGTCGTAATGGTCGCAGGGTCGCAAGGGTTGCAATGGACACATGGGTCGAAATGGTCGAAACGGCCGCAAGGGTCGCATGCAAAAAAGTTTGAAAAGGTCGCAATATCCGTAAGGGTCGCTTGGGTTGAATTATAATGAGGAATTTATCGAATTATAATGATGAAAGTCACAAAAGGTTAAATCAAAATAATACCAATAATATAATATTACATATTGACAAACCTTTCTTTTTTTTAAGACGGCGTTGTGTCGGTTCTCACGTTCCAAACACAGTCAGTGATGCTGGCATTTGAAGATGGGGTTTGCCTCGAAAAATATGGGGTTTGTCTCGATAAATATGGGGTATTTCTTCGAGCCTCATCGGGTCCAAGATAACGATTCTCTTTAGGCCTCCCGTTTTGCCTTTTCTCAGCCAGCATAGGAGGTAGAAGCGTAACTTCAGTATATTGAGGAGAAATGTCCCAATCACTGTAATCAGGAACCGGATACACGATTTCTTGGTAAGCCAAACGCCATGTCTCCCGAAGGTAGTATGTTGAACATAGATCTGGTATCTTGTGACCTTTACCAACCTTATGTGCTGCGTCAATTGCGTGACTGTATAGATACTTATCCACATCAAACATTTTGCTGCCGCACGTGCTTTTTTGAAGATTCACTACAAATCTTCTACCCATCTCATTTCTCACGTCATACTCATCACTCAGACTGTTCAATTCAATAATATCATACTTGGATGCTTGTCCAAACCGTTCATGTAACGTTTTCTCAAAGTAAGGTGTTAACTTTTGAGTATCATCACTGGTAGCTGCTTCCAACCTATACCTATTGAACCATTCCACTGTCTTTCCCAAACAAATATCTAAAAGCCCTAGGATCGTAAAATTTTTTCACTTCTTCAACGTTGAATTTATTGACTCGGTGCCATTAGTTGTTAATAAGTTGTACCTTTCCCCTTAAATTCTCATCTTGCCTACTTAACGGGATCAATTTCATCTCTCTAAATAATTTGCAGCATTAGGATACCTGTGCAAAGGTCGCAAAGGTCAAAAAGGCCACAAAGGTCACAACATATACAGGTGTGGCAGATGTACAAGGGTCGCAGGGGTACAAGGGTCGCAGAGGTAAGGGGGTTGCAAAGGGGTACAAGAGTCGCAGAGGTACAAGGATCACAGGGGGTAAAAGGATCGCAAGGGTACAAGGGTCGTAGGGGGTCAAAGGGTTGCAAGGGTACAGTGGTTGCAGGGGCACAAGTGTCGCAGAGGTATAAGGGTCGAAGGGGCACAAGGGTCATAGAGACACAAGGGTCATAGAGGCACAAGGGTCATAGAGGTACAAGGGTCGCAGAGGCACAAGGGTTGCAGTGGTACAAGGGTTGTAGAGGGGTACAAGGCTCGTAGAGGTGAAAGGGTCGCAGAGGGGTACAAGGGTGGCAGAGGTGCAAGGGTCGCAAAAGGGCTACAAGGGTCGCAGAGGTCACAATAGTCACAAAAGTCACTTTTTTACATGGAATTCAAATCATTCAATAGCACTTCAAAATTGTTCACTCCATATGCTGCTGCAAATTTGAAGAACATTTCCGCCACAGTGTCACCCTTTGAAGTCTTTCTACCTTGGTTATTATTGACCTAAACTACCCGCAAGTGCACGGCATGTGTGTAGTAATTAAGTTGTCGATCCCATGAGGACTAATGTAACACGATATAAGAACCAAAACTAGAATTAATGCTTGCTGCGATAAATTAGGATGATGAGATGCAATGATGAAGTGATGAATATGCAGTGGATAAACAAGCTCTAAACAAAGAGGCAAACGTTCTAGAATCCGGAATTCATTGCATAGCTTCCAAAACCTATCCCTGATCTATCTAATCATGCATTCCCTATCAAGATATCTAAGGTGGACGATCCTAATGTAGAACCTACCCTCTCTCAAGTAGGGACGTGGCTAGTTTGAGTCATCCCCTACTTTCGTGGCTGACACCCCTACTAAACCCATTACGATTCATGACTCGCCCGATTCAACCCTCAACCGTTACTACCCGACTTTCGTGATCTAGTCTCGGTTGTTCTAAGCCTGATCTTCTAGGACTAGAATTCACCTTTCAGTCCTTGTCCTAATAGCTAACACATACATATAAGTGTCCATTCGTAAAAACAAGACAGTAAGTGCTCAGACAAAGAATAGTTAAACAAACGGGGAAATGCATTCATAAACGAATTAAACATGGTTCCAGGATAGCCATGGGCTAATCCCTTCTCCTAGAAAAAATCTACTACCCAATGATGAGTTTAAACAACACAAACAGAATCAGAAGACTAAAAAGCATAGAGATATCAAACGAGCGATGATCCCGAATCAATCCACGACTCCTTGCATGACTCCTGTCAAGGGGACTCTATGGATGGATGGTGGCAGTAAATGGTGTGTTCTGGATGGTGGATGAATCAATCATCAATGCCTTTATGCCCTTAAGGCTTTGTAATTTGAATTGGAAGCTCTTGGCCGACTCCTTTCAACCAAATTCGTCGGTAGGCCTTTTTACAAAGTCATGCCCGACCATTCTCCATGTCATGCCCGGTCGGGCATGCTTCATCCTGTGCAAATCGGTGGGTTGTTTTGCTCATTGCCCGACCGTGATATCCTTGATACCAGACCGTGCTGCCTTCAAGGGAGGATACCCGACCGTTCTCTAAGAATGCCCGACCCGTGCTGATATGATCCCGGACGACATCGAGGACACGACCCACATGGATGAGGAAGACGCGACCTGCATCGCTGAGGAGGACGCGACCTGCACGACCCGAGACACGACCCGTGACCCATGCGGTAGAAGAGGCGACCCACTCCGCGATGTTGACTTAGCATTAATGTTTCATTTATGGTCTTTCATGGCCATTTTAATTACTTACGGCCAGCCATGAACACCTTGTAAAACAACCTTGAATTTTTCGATTGAATCTTTGATTTTCCTTTGTGAAATCATCTTTGTTTGTGTGTTATATTCAGCAAAACCATTGGTGAGTAATATCCAACGTTCGTTCGTTCTTCGTTGGTGCGTAATATCCTTTGAAGACGGGCCGGTGAATCAAGAGCCATTCCACAACTCTCGTGTGACCAATCACTCCACCCACCTTGTGCGAAGAGTCGTGCGACTCGGCTGCAGCAAGGCTTATCCCTCTAACCCACGTCTAGAGCATCGTTCCAGTGGGATTGCGTCAACTGGTATCAAAGCTCGTTCTAGCAAAAAGGGGACCAAGAGTAGGTAGTTTTAATCCTCAAAGCGCTATGGGAGATAAAGGAGCCGAAAACAGCTGAGTGAACGAGAGATTAATCGAGGCTCTCGCGGCTCGATTGGAGCAAAGTCTCACCAATAAAATGGAAGAGTTTCGACAAGAGTTTTGACACGAATATCCGACCCGACCAAGAGACAATCATGCGTTCCAGCAATGGGAAAGGAACCAGCATTAGGAGGACAACAACTACTAGGAACGAGGCAGTTTTATTCACGTCCTGAAATAGTCACCGACGGTGGCGTGTGATGAGGGAACGACGAGACGACCCGAGGGACGACCTCGTTGGTCTCAAACTGAAAATCCCTTCGTTCCATGGAAAGGCTGACCCGGACGCCTACCTAGAGTGGGAGAAGAAGGTTGAACTTGTGTTTGGTTGTCAACACTACACCGAGGCCAAGAAGGTTAGGGTTGCGGCCACGGAGTTCTACGACTATGCCTTGTGTTGGTGGGATCAACTCGTGACTTTTAGGCAACAAAATGGTAAGGAATCACTAGCAACGTGGCTGGAGATGAAGGCCATAATACAGAAGAGGTTCATGTCGAGCCATCACCACGAGATGTGCATCGGCGACTAAGGAAGCTTACCCAAGGAAACCGATCCATGGAGGAATATTATCAAGAGATGGAGGTGTTGATGTCTCGGAGGATAGAGAGGCGTTGATGTCTCGTTTCTTCAGAGGTCTAAATCTGGAAATCCAAGACCACTTAGAGATGCAACACTACGTGGAGGTTGAGGAGATTCTCCACAAGGCGATCTTAATCGAGCAACAACTCTAGCGGCAAAGGAGTTCACGTTTTGGCTATGGGGTTGGAAAATACGACTATCAACGAGATGAAAAACCAAGCTATCCAAGGAAGGACAGCACGGTTCCAGCAAGTTGAGACGCGCCCAAAGCAGTTCCAGCGAACCGAGACATGACTAAAGTAGGTCCAGCGGCGCCGCTGGACAAAGGAAAGGCCGAGGTCACTACTTCAAGGGCTCGGGATGTGAAGTGTTTCAAGTGTCAGGGGAAAGGACACTATGCAGGTGAATGCACGAACAAGAGAGTCATGATCATTCGTGATGACAGCGAGTTCAAATCCGAGGACAAAGCGGCTGAAAACTCGGATGAGACGCATGAGGAAGAATCGGCCAAAGGAGAGTTGCTGGTGGCAGGTCGTTCCTTGAGTGTGCAGCCTAAGGCCGACAAACAGAACAACGAGAAAATTTATTCCACACCCGCTGCCTTGTTCACGGAAAAGATTGTAACGTAATCATCGATGGAGGAAGTTGCATGAACGTTGCAAGCGCTACCATGGTCCGAAAGCTTGGGTTGAAGGTCCAAAGACACCCGATGCCATATAAGCTTCAATGGCTGAACGAAAATAGCGAGATGAAAGTGACCAGCCATGTGGCCGTGCCTATTTCCATAGATAAATACGAGGACGAAATCTTGTGTGATGTGCTACCAATGGAGGCGAGCCATATCCTTGTTCCGTTGACGCCAAAGTAAGTGCTGCAAGATCAAATGCACTTGAAACAGCACGGTGTATGTGTGCTTAAGTCATCGTATTTCTACGTGAGATTGGGTGAGATCAAGAAATCTCTTCACGCGGATCAGTCCGTATTATTATTTGTGTATAAGGAAGCTCTCTCGAGCTTAGCTAACCTTGCACCGGTGCTGCCGAGTGAAATTACTACCTTATTGCAGGATTATGGAGACGTTTTTCCCGAAGGGAACCCCACCGGATTGCCCCCGATACGTGGTATTGAACAACAAATCGACTTTGTTCTCGCAGCCACGTTAACAAATCAGCCAGCTTACTGAATCAATCCACTGGAGACCAAGGAGCTACAAAGGCAAGTGGAGGAACTCATGGCCAAGGGACACATCCGAGAAAGCATGAGTCCATGCACCGTACCCATTCTACTCGTTCCAAAGAAAGATGGTAGCTGGTGCATGTGTGTTGATTGTCGCGCAATCAACAACATTACGGTGAAGTATCGACATCCTATTCCTAGGCTAGGTGATATGCTAGATGAATTGCATGGAAGTAGGATATTTTCTAAAATTGACCTAAGTGGATATCATCAAATTAGGATGAAGGAAGGTGACGAATGGAAAACGACATTTAAAACTAAACATGGACTGTATGAGTGGTTAGTTATGCCTTTTGGATTGTCAAATGCACCTAGTACCTTAATGCGCTTAATGAACCATGTTCTTCGAGAATATATAACTAGATTTGTAGTAGTTTACTTTGATGACATATTGATTTAAAGTAAAAACTTAGAGGAACACTTAGGCCACCTAGAGTCAGTCTTAAAGGTACTTAGGAAGGAAGAACTATACGCCAACTTTAAGAAGTGTACCTTTTGTACAGATAACGTCGTGTTTTTTAGTTTTGTTGTAAGTGCAGTAGGCGTAAAGGTGGACAAAGAAAAGGTCAAAGCCAATCGAAATGGCTGAGCCCAAAGACCGTCGAGGAAGTCCGAAGATTTCGTGGACTCGCAGGGTTCTACAATCGCATTGTTAAGGACTTCAGCACCTTGGCCGCCCCTCTTACCGAAGTCATTAAGAAAAATGTTGGATTCAAGTGGGGAGAAGCGCAAAAGGCGGCATTTCAAACGTTAAAAGAAAAATTTAGTAATGCTCCTTTACTGATATTGCTTAATTTTCTTAAGACTTTTGAAATCGAGTGTGATGCATCCGATGTAGGAATCGGAGCACTGTTAATGCAGGAACGTAAGCCAATTGCCTATTTCAGCGAGAAACTCGGAGTCGTAACTCTCAATTATGCCACTTACGACAAGGAGCCTTACGCGCTTGTGAGAGCGTTGCAAGTGTGGCAGCATTACTCATGGCGTTTTCGAGCCGAAAGGGAATGATTTTCAAACCAGTTGACCAAGTTTGGGTTCATCTACGAAAAGACCGATTCCCGAACAAGCGGAAGTCCAAGTTAATGCCCCGGATCGACGGCTCATTCACAGTGACAAAGAGAATCAGCAACAACGCCTACCAACTTGACTTGAAAGGTAAGGAAATGTGAGTCCCAGCTTTAATGTTACTGACTTAGTTCCTTTTGTCGCAGATCAAGCGGATTTAGGGCAAATCCTTTTCAAGTAGGGGGCATGATATGATCCCGAATGACGTCGAGGACGCGACCTGTAATGCAGAGCAGGACGCGACCCACATAGCTTAGGAGGATGCGACCTGCATCGCTGAGGAGGACGTGACCTGCATGACCCGAGATGCGACCCGTGGTTTACAAGATGCGAACCGCACCGCAGAAGAGGCGACCCGCTCCGCAGAGGAGTCGACCCAAATCAAACGAAAGGTGGTCGCAACCCGAAGAAAGGACGTTGGTCATGTGACATAAGCTAGGGCTATAGAGGAGGGGGCCTAGACCCTACTAGCTGGTCCCGTGACCCGAGCTAAAGTGTCGAAGCTCAAAGAGGTGATCATCGGGATCCTCGCGGCCGTCCAAGTTCAAGACGAATATTCTTGACCACATGAAGTCACTAATATTTTTATCATTCTTCAAGCCGAAGCTCAACTCGCAACGGTCGATAATTAGGGTAATTGCTTCGCGTGTACTCTTTTCTCTTTGTTGGTTTTGTCCCACGGGTTTCCAACGATGGGTTTTTAACGAGGTCGCGATTCACTTTCCGTGACCTAATTATTGACCCGAGGTTTCAAGACAAGTTCGAATCACGAAGGCACATCTTATGACTTGTCTTATTTATGTTTTTGGCTATTTTCTAGAACATTAATGTAAGGCCTTGCATGGTGACTTAGCATTAATGTTGCATTTATGGTCTTGCATGGCCATATTGATTACTTATGGCCAGCCATGAACAACTTGTAGAAAAAACTTGAATTTTTCGATTGAATCTTTGATTTTCTTTTGTGAAATCATCTTTGTTGGTGTGTTATATCCAGCAAAACCGTTGGTGAGTAATATCCAACATTCGTTCGTTCTTCGTTGGTGCGTAATATCCTTCAAAGATGGGCTGGTGAATCGAGAGCCATTCCGCAACTCTCGTGCGACCAATCACTCCACCCACCTTGTGCCAAGAGTCATGCGACTCGGTATTAGCAAGGCCTATCCATCTAACCTACGTTTAGAGCATCATTCCAGTGGGATCGCATCATGTGCACACGCTACGGGGATGAATTTGCACCAAACGCCCGACCGTGCTCCAATGATAGCCCGACCATGCTCTTACTTCACTAAGGAGGATGCTTGATCGTGCTCTCCACAAAGCCCGATCATGCTACTACATCAAGGAAGATGATCGACCGTGCTGGCTAGGATGCTCGGTCATGCACAAGGTGAGGATGAGCGTTCGGTCGTGCATTTAATCATACTCGACCGGGTTGTGTCCTTTCATGCATGCTCAGTCGTGCACTTGATCATGCTTAGCCATGACTTGTCCATTTCTCGTTCTGTTTGATCCGTTGTGACCTTCAATGTCGAATTATGTCCCGTTTAAGCTCCTTGCTTCAAAATGATTCGAATACATATTAAAACCTATAAGAACATAAAAATACGAAAACAAGTAAAATGGATACAAAATCACACGTAAACCTCGTAACTATGGTCATTATCATTTCTAAAATCATGTGAGAAACGTGTACGAAAACGAGATGATCAAAATCCCCCAGACTTGAATGTTATCTTTTCCTTAAGCAAACGTAAACATGGAACACGTGGGAAATATAAAATGCGAGAATTCCCCTTTCCCCTAGAAAAACCGCTAAAGCAAACCTAATCGATCAACAAACAAGTTAGAGCAATTTTTTGTCTAATAACTTTCAGTCTTCATCTTAGGTTCACCATGCCTACCTATAAGAAAGTAAATCAAAGACGAGCTAAGTGATAAACCGCAACTCTCTCTACCAAACAAGACTTCAAACAAATGCTAATCACATAATCAGAGAGGATACTTGTTTTATTCCCGAGATTGTTTATCTTTCGTTCCATTTTGTTTTTTTTTTCTTTCTTTATTCTTCTTTTATTGATATTGCGAACACACTAGGCCTCTAGGACGTCGGATTTCATGGGATTCAACTTCTACTTAGACCCAAGCTAACGATGACGGTATACTCTTGCACCTCGTTGAAGAGTGCAGCAAAGTAGATAGCGTTTTTATGCTCCTTGCTCTTAGGGCGTAGAAAGATGATCGCTGATAACACTGAAAGTGTATCAATATTAGGATAGATTTTTAGCACCATTTTCGCATGTATCTTATGTAGAGAAGTACATTTCCGATATGATTATGCGGTTCACACACCCGTTTTGTTGGTTTTCAGGTTTTTAGGCGACAAGGCCTAAATGAGCATAACATGAAGGATTCCTGTTCAAAACCACCTGAATTGAAGACATATCTACTCAGAGCCAAGAACGAGCTTCAGTACCCAAAGGAACACCCGAGCAACGAGCGGAGAGGAGAAATTTCAAGGAGACAAGGGTGCCCAGTCGGGCACTAATTATCCACCCGCTCGGGTAAAACCTACGGGGTTTTATCTAGGGTTCTCATCAGCCACCTCTTTGTCGTTCATGTCATCCGAGGAAATTGCTTTATTCTTGGTGACGGCCGAGTTTAGCTCTTCCGCGGACATGTCTGCTTTAGGTAAGCCTTACCCGATCGGGCGCAAGAAGAATACCCGCTCGGGCATTGATCCATCCAGTTTGCCCCGATAGTTTACACGACTCGGGCCGCTCAACCAAGCGATCGAGTGACATCCACCCGATCGAGCACTATGAAGCAACACGACCGGGCCAGCCTCTGCACGACCGGGTAACACCTATGCCCGAGCAGGCCGTGTAATCCGCAACAACCTAGATCTAACTTTCAAATGAGCGGATTTAAGGAACAGAATAGATCTAGGGCAAAGGGGGCGACGAACAGGGCAAGGAAAGGCTGGAAAAACATTTGGGAAGCACGTAATGCTGCCATGGTACGGGTTAATCACTGCTGGAAGGTAGGGTTGCACGTATCCATGTTTAGGAGGTTTAGGCTCGGAAGAATCACTCCTCACTTTAGGGCATGAATTTCGCGTTGTCAAGAATAGTTTATAGATCTATGATCCTTAGTCGTTTCATCTATACAATTCCCGGTATCCCGTACACCCGTAGTGTTCACCATATCA
>CM071873.1:18968497-18984417 GCA_036759665.1 Gynandropsis gynandra
TACAATTATTTTCACATAAATTTTAACCCAAAAAGGAAGGCTTTATATAACAGGGAAGTACAAGGTTAGATCTCTTAGATATGTAATACAAAGAAGATGTTACAAAAAGAAGGCAGAACAGCTATATGTTTCACATTTTGTAGGGGTGTGAGATCGGATAAGTAACAAGCAGCCATGCAAAACACAAGCATCAACAAGAATATCATAAGACAATAATACATTTCTTCTCATTTGAAGAAAGCCTATCTTAGCAATTGATACCACAACTCATAATGTGAATATCACTATTTGCTAAAGTTTGCTCAAGGCTTCACTTCTATGCTATGTAAAAATGGAAAGGAAATTTGATTATCAGTATATAAAGGTTATTATACTAAATTGTAGAAGAATAAATGCGAAAATGAGGTTGTAATTGTCATAAGGACTTCAGTTCCATGTCAAACAANAGAAGAATAAATGCGAAAATGAGGTTGTAATTGTCATAAGGACTTCAGTTCCATGTCAAACAAAAAAGAATGACCTCCACGTTCACTTTGTCATCCTTAGGATTCAGATAAATGAAATCCCATATATTTTTCCTTGCGACAAAGAGCAAGAAGCAAAAACAAATACTATCTATGTACATGGGCAAAGTTGAAACATCACAAAGAAATGACAAATGAAACTAACACGCCATATCCAAAGAGGGCAGAGAAAACAAACAATGCAATAGCTTTCATGGCTCAGAAAGACTGAAACTAAAACATGGCTAATTAAGCTTTATCAACGTTGGACAACAAAATTCAAGCACCAGATATGAGTCCTAATGCTACAGAGAAAAAATGAGAAAAAGGTCATTAGCTACTGAACTTTGACAACCATCAGCGGTCACATAATCAATCTACATTTACTTACAAGCACCGACATCAACCAAAACTGCTAATGGGAACTCTTCAATCACACATCTTCAACGATTACCAGCATTTTATACACCGAACTTCAACACATGAAATGCAAACGACTTGGCTTGATAATATCGAATCCCCTTTTTTTTCCATCGGCGAGAAGGGAAAACGATATATGGCATTTTACCTTAGCATAATAATCTTTCCAGACACGGCGGGCGATCTGGTGACCACCCAGATCGAAAGCCTTGAATTTGATCTTCCCAATACTCAATTCCTCCGATGTCGGATGCTGTGTCGGTTGGTGCTGCACTAATCTCTGAAAAAGCACACGCAAATTCGAAGTCCAATAAAAACCAACCCTAGACCCCTAAATGGAAAAAGGGTACGTACGAACCCAAGCCTGAAAGCAAGAACAAAATTCGAAATTCAGAAACAACGGAGCGGAAAACAGACCTCGTCTTTAAGCATGTGAAGAAGAGTTGTTTTTCCGGCATTATCGAGGCCGAGAAAAAGAATCTTGGCCTCCTTCTGCCATAGACCAAGCGACGCGAGAATTCCATAGAACCAATCGAATAGAAACATCGCTAGATCTTCAGATGAAAGGGATGTGGTGAAGAAATCTTCGATGTCGGAGGAGATGGAGAAGATTTAGGTTGGATCTGAAGAAGAGATGAGACAATCCCCATTTTGAAAAATAACGGAGATGTAACATTAAAAAATAAATAAAAATTAATGATAGTAATAAAAACTATTATATTATATAAAAATAAAACACGCGTTTTTTCCCTCCTCTTAGGCTATCCCTCTTGCACTATCACGCAGCAGAGTTCAGAGTGGAGAAAATAACCATCTGTCATCTTCTCTAAATGAAGGAAGCTTCTTCTGATACTATAAATTACACGCGATTCTAAATCGATTCCAATTCCTTGTATCTGTCTCATATCCTCTCCGTAAGCGTTCCCCTAACCCAGTTTAAAGCAACGAAACGGATGAGTTTGGAGCAAGTCGAAACGGACGCGTTGATTTTGGGTGGCTAGGACGTAGTCGAGCGAGAGCGATACAGAGGGGGAAGAGGTCGGACGCACTGATTTTTGGGTGGCTAGGACGTAGTCGAGCGAGACCGATACAGAGGGAAGCAAGCCGAAACGGACGCCCTGATTTTCGGTGGCTGGGGCGTAGTCGAGCGAGAGCAATACAGAGGGGGAAAATGTTAGATTGACATCCAACGGAAGATGAGTGGAAAGGGAAGAGGGTGATATCAAGATCTCCCTTGCGTCTGCCATGGTCTTTCCTTCCGACGAACCTTAATGCCATCTTCGTCGAACGGAAAAATATAAACGACGTGTTTCCGCTTTCTTCATTCCCTGAAACTTTTATGCAATGTCTCAATCCCTATAGTTTCATTGGTTGCATACTCTCACGATTGCAGAAATTTCCCTCATCCTCGCAAGTAACTATCTCGGCCGATGAGAGACCTGATAACAGCGCATGTAATACTTATTTTGGGTTTGCTTATGATTGGTTTTGTCCAAGTTTTGCTTAAGGAAGTGATGAAAACAATTAGAAAAAGAAGGAAAAGAGACGAAAGAAGCAGATGGGCACAGAGTACTGGAAAACAGAATGTTCTTTACTCATTTTGTATTTCATTCTTACTGATTTTACAGGGTACATTCTCAGCCTTTTATAGAAGAACAGAAGTGAATATTTCTTGGATGAGTGAGTGACGTTACGAATCTGCCAGCACTGCAAAATGGTTGGTGCATAGGATTTCAGAATTTCCAAAATCAGGTAGTGTTGGACCAGGTTATTGAGAGAATCTTTTGTCATCCTGTGCCAGCGTGGCCTCCTTTGCTGAAGGTGAAACTTCCTCTAAAGGCATGATTGGCGTGCTAAGGGTCATAAGGCGTGACTGACATGCTAAGGGTCATTGGTGCTTCTGGTAGGGTAGCTGAATTTGAGTCTCCATTAGTGCTCCTTGTAGAAGAAGATGCAGCAGATTGTTTTCTCCTTCTGCGGTCACGAAGTCATGTACTCTTCCCTCTTGAACTTATATTGTTATCTTTTTCATTAAAGCTTGTACTTGTTATTGCTGCGATGGACCTTGTATTGTTACTTTAAATAATGTATTCACAGTCTCCCTCAAACTTGGAGTGGGTAGATATCCAAGATCAAGTTTGTTGCACAGATTGAGAAGCCCTTGTTATAGGGAGATGCTTCGTAAAAATGTCAGCAAGTTGATAAGTCTATATAAATTTACGATGAAACCTCACCCAGTGCGTTGGTGGAAATTGGATACCCGGGAGTCACAGTTTTGAAAGATTATACTAAAGGATGGTGTATGGTTTGAAGATTGACGTAATTTTTTATAATCCTTTGTCACGAAGTTCACAATGGTCACAGATGTCACAATGGTTGCAAAGATCACAATGGTCACAATTGTTGTAATTTAAGTGGATTTGAAGAGGAGACGCGTCATGATTTATGATTACCAAAAAAGTTTGAAGGAGACGCATGTCGATCCGGTGGTTGAGATTATAAAAATAGTTTTTCCCAAGATGTTGCAAGTCAGAGGGTTTCATTCCTTGACTTCCAGATAAGATATATGGGATTACGAGTATTATGAAGGTATGTCACAAAATGAAAACGTGAATGACGGTAGTGTTTTCTCCTTCAAATACATAGAAGTCATTCTATCGGGAAGGAAAGACAAGTTACCCAAGATTTACGACGTCAACATTTCTTTCATTTGTGAGAAAATTTATGCGGATGTATTTGCAAAATGGAGTAAGTATTAAGTACCTAAAGACAGACGCCTATCATCATCTCATCCCCGAAATCAGTTTATTTTTTTAAGTTTGAACTTGATTCATATTTTTTTTAAGTTTGAACATGGTTTATTTTAAATTATGTGAACTCGGTTTATTTTGCTGGTACTTAACATGAACTTTGTCTCACAATGGTCGCAAAGGTCGGTCACAAAGGTTATTTTATGTCACAAAGATCACAAAGGTCAGAAAATTCAATAATAATAAATTCACAATAATAATAACATCAAGTTCAAGAGAATGAATGCCAAGACACATGTTTCATAACATAACAATAATTACTTAAAATCAAATATTGTTGTTGGTAAACCCTATTCGGGGGAGAAGCCGAAGCACATGTGTTGCTCCATTAGAGACCAGTTTGAATGTGATGGAACATCCCTCATTTTGTCCATTTTCATGTGTTGCTCCAAAAAGTTCTCCAACCTCCCTGATGCAAACGCCACCGCGACTCAAATGTCTCAAATCTAACGACCACGTCCTTCCTTGATTGTTCACAAAATTACTTTACATCTTCTATCGATCAGACTGTTCGCCCTTGCAAATCCTATCGAAAGATTCTGCACCATCATCCAAGTTACATTAGTAAACATGATTAAAAATTAAATAAAGAACCAAAGTGACATATGATGAATCGGTTTGTAGTCACTTACCATTGCATCTACGACTATATTAGAATGCATGGCAGTAGTCGTAAATAGTTCTGATCAGAAGAAGATTACCCTACTTCTGCGTTTGATGATGATGATGATGATGATGATGAATATTTCAAATTACACAAATCGTCTTGAAAACAGTGACATGAAAAATCATGTCACCTTCGTGACAAAAAACTACAAAATTACCAATTTAAATAAAATGTTCCTTCGAGAAATCTTTCCATCCATCCGTGAATCTAGGGTTGTCCAACTTGAATTCTCATGTTTGATTAGACATGCCCGATTTAGAGTTGTCGTGTTGTTGTTCCTCGTTTTCCTTCGATATGCTCATCGATGAACTTCGTCGGAAATGTCCTGCAACGAAAAGCCAAAGAAAAATAAAAATAATCATATATCTACATTCTTTAAATGTAATAGAGAGAGTGTGATATAGATGGAGGAGATTACAGTGTAGTGTTTGATATAGCCAAGAAGAATCACTTGGACGAAATGTTGGAAATGTGGGGTTTTAGACATTTTTTATAGAGAATTTTTCAAAGATTTTTTAGAGATGGAGATGAAGACGGGAGATGATGAGAGTTAGAGAGACATATAGATGGAAGATAATGACAGTTAAAGAGAGGCGGATGGGAGATGAGAGTGTGTCGTATTCGAAAAGAGGCAAAAGATGGCATTCTAAAAGACATGAGTCTAACAAGGAAATGATGGAACGGTGCAAAGTGATCTATTGGACAACCTATGATCAACTTTGAAAAAATGTTGTTAAATGTTTTTTGAAAAATCTGAAAACCATGGAAAGATCACAAAGATCATAAATTAAGTTGCCGTTTAAATTGTGCTTCCGATACATTTAGGAATGTAAATCATGTTAATTCAGATAATTTACGAAGTCAAACAATAGTTAAAATAGATTTTCCCTCATGTGTCACAAGAAGTGTAGCTTTTTAAGAACTCGTTGGATGAATTTGAGCAAATTTTAAAAAAAAATACGTTTTAAATTTCGTCAAATTTCGACATTATTAATATTATTGTCTATATTTGATTCCTAATTAAACATCTACAATTCAAAAATTTTAAAAATGACTTTTCTAAAGAGACACGCATTGTCACAAAGGCCACAGTACTCTTTTTTGTGTCAATGAGGAAAAATATATGTGAACTCGACAAATTTATCGATTTATAATGATGAAAGGACGTAAATCATGCAACATAAGACATTTTCAATGTTTAAATATGCATCATACTAATTTATGTCAATTTAAGATTTTACGTGGGTCATATTTGGTCGCATGAGTCGCTAGGGTTCTCGTAATATGGGTCTGCATGAGAAGATTGTTGCAGATGTCTTTGCAAATGGACAAAGTATTGTTTAAGTTTGAACTCGGCTTATTTGTTTAAGTTTGAACTCGGTTTATTTGTTAAGTTTGAACTCCGTTTATTTTTGTAAACAATGTGTACAAATAATACAGTATTACAAACTAACAAACCCTTTTTATGTTGGCATTGTCTAGGTTGTCACGTTCCAAACACTATCAGAGATCCTGGCATTTGAACTCATTTGTTTTGTACGAAGATTGGTTTTTCTTCAAGCCTCATTGGCTCTATGATAATGATTCTCTTTAGGTCTCCCACTTTGCCTTTTCTCAACCAATATAGGAGGTAGAACCGTAACTTCAGAATATAGAGGAGGAGTATTCCAATCACTACAATTAGGAACCGGATACACAGTTTCTTGGTAAGCCAAACACCATGTATCCCACAAGTATCTTTTACCTTTATCAACCTTATGTCCGGTCGCGGTTTCGTGACTGCATGAACACTTATCTACATCAAACCTTTTGCAGACGTACGTTCTTTTTTGAAGACTCACTACTAACTTCGACCCTTATTATTTCTCACCTCATACTCATCACTCAGCATGTTCAATTCAATAACCTCATACTTGGATGTCTATCCAAACTGCTCATGTAAAGTTTTCTCAATATACGGTGTTAACATTTAAGAACCATCAACAGTAGTTGCTTCCAACCTATACCTATTTAACCATTTCAAAGTATTTTCCAAACAAATATCTAAACGCGTTATCACCGAAAATGTTTTTGATGTCTTTAACGTGGAATTTATTGACTCGATCTCATTAGTGATTAATAAGTTGTATCTTTCACCCTTAAATTTTCATATTGCCTATATAACGAAATCAAGTTCTTTTTTCTCCAAATACTTTGCAACATTAGGATACCTGCAAAATGGTCACAATAGTAACAAAGGTCACAAAAGTCACAATGGTCTTAAAGGTGATAGCAGTCACAAAGGTCATATTTGTACTTGGCTTTCAAATCATTAAATAGCTCTTCAAATTCGTTCACAGTTTATGTTGCTGCACATTTGAGAATATTTCCACCACAGTTTCACCCTTTGAACTCTTTCTACCTTTGACTTTATTGACGTAGCTCTTTATGTTTTGCGATATATGTCGCGCACAAAAACCATGATCGAATTCTTTGTACACTTATTTGACTATTTTTATCAAGCTTTTAAGGCGATCACATATCACATCGACATCACCTCCATCTGGTATCACCTCTTTCAAGCCTAACATAAACCATGTCCATGATTCGTCCTTCTGTTTGTCGACTATTCCTCGAGCTAAAGGATATTGGTCATGTCATCATCTTGTGTGGTTGCCACGATCATCCTTTCTTGTACATTCATGTAAAAATGTTACAGCAACCACTTTACACATATATTTCTATCCTCTTATAGCCGCTCCCACAACCATGAAAAGGTATTTGAAGCTTTTCGCATCATCGTCCAGCTAAAGATTTTGTGACAGATCTGGGATTTCGTTCTATAAACATGTGCAACCACCCTGGAAGCCTCCTATAACGATCAAATTTATCACCAAAAATCTCCTTTTGAGCACTGCATTTACCTCTTAATTCTATCAAATATGATATATTAGCATCGTACTTTACTTTTACATGAGCCGTCAGTTCTTTTGTTGGAGGTGTTTCACATTTTCCGACATATTCCTCATTCAAATATTCTTTAACAAATTGCAATGTTCCCTTTAAAGTTTCTATCGATTTAGATACAGGCAGCACTTATGACTGGATGGTGTGTTGTCACATTGAACCGTTGGAATTCAGGATTGCTTCCACACATAATTTCCACTTACAACCATTTTTGGCAAACTTGCATCGTACTTTCCATAGCTTCGAATCATAACTCAATGTTGCATATCTAAAAGAAGCTTCAAGTGAACCCTTCCTTACAAATGTATATACATCCTTCTTGCTATCAAACTCTTGCCCAATTTTAAGTTGCAATCCATCTTCGAACTCGAAGACTGAATTTTAATTGTTTCGCATTTTGTAAACTACTATTTCCAAATTATTCTCACATCACCATTCTTATGCTCTATTGGCACATCGATATCACCTTAATTACTACCACAAACCATAACTTCTTGAACAACCATATTCATGGCACAACCACCATCTTCTCTTAACGCATTGCTATATTCATTATCAGAATTATCCGAATAAAAAATATTTATTGTTTCCATCGGATTGCTCCCAACTCTACTTTTGTTATTTGAACCTATAATAACATAGTCCTCATTATCTACAACACCTCTATCCTCACCTCCTCTAGCAATGCTTCAAGCAGGAATTAGAAGTTCATCTTCCCTCTCCATTTCCATTTCACACTTCACACTTACTGTTTTTATCTACACATAAAGCAAATGTCAAATTCCTCTTATTCGATCGAACAGATAACAAATAAAATTTTTGTCATTTATTATATATGTCAACTTCCTGTTTTGACAAATATTGGGCAAATAGCTTAACTTCAACTTCGTTGTATTTTTCCTACCATCATCTCTACACACAACTCATCAATAAGTTGTTGGTATGTCAGACTGATTGGAGGATAATAGAAAAATACTATATGGTTGTCTTGAACTCTTCCAACCCATTCAAATTTTCCATTTATGTTTTTTCCCATTTACCATCATAAAAAAAATAAATCAATGTGATATTTTCAATCCACTGAATCCATTACACTTGTGAGGGTAAATTCTTATATGATATTATTTGATCCACTACGACCATGTGTTTCAATATGGTTTTGTGACCAAGTGCGATCGTGCGACTTGATGAGACTTTGTGACCAAATGCAACTCTGTGACCCACTGCGACATGTGTTTCAATATGACTATGTGCTCCAGTGTGACCGTGCCACTCGATAAGACTTTGTGACCCAATGCAACTTTGTGACCCACTGCGACCATGTGTTTCAATATGACTATGTGACCCAGTGTGGTCGTGCAACTTGATGAGACTTTGTGATCCAATGCGACTCTGTGACCAAGTGCTACTATGTGTTTCAATATTGCTCTATGACCCAGTGTGACCATAAGACTCGATGAGACTTTGTGACCCAATGCGACTCTGTGATCAAATGCAACATTGTGACTCACGATGACAATTTCACTCAATGACTCATTTTGTCTACAACATTGTAAGACTCGTTTTACAAGGGGAGACTTGAACCTATACATATTACTTACTACTCACTCGGGTTATCAATTCACAAAAGAAACACGAAAACACCATTATCTCCCAACAAAGACCATTAATTTACTCAAATTAAATATAAATTTAAATCCAAGCTCAAAACTCACTATATATACCACATTTTCCTGCAAAACATGCTTAATTCCATGCTTCTTTGTGGATAACAAATGATTTCAACCTATTCGTAACGAATCTTATACCGATTTGAAGCAACTCGCGGTGAATCTGGTAGCGTTTGAAGCTACTCGTGGCTAATCTAATGTGAGAGAAATGAAACTTTTGCGTTAGAGGAGAGAGGTAAATCGAGGTTTTTGGAGGAGGGAGAAAGCTAAAGACAATGGCGATATGGGGTTATCAATATTACAAGGGTAAAGTTAAATTTTAGAGTTTTTTTGGATGGAAATGTAGGATTGAAGCCCTAATACTTGTTCAAGTGTATTTTTGAAGTTCCCCTGCGAGATTTGTGGTGTTTGATCGAGAGATTGCCAAACTTACAAATATCCCAACCGTGGATACCATTCAATCATAAGTATGGTCAACTAAATCTTAAAATGAAATGAAATAGTTAATGATTATTTTTTTCCTTTTTTGTTTTCTTTTTTAGTTTGACGACAGTGTTAATGAGGCTCCTAAATTATTAAAGGAGATAATTTGTAGGAGGTATAAGTTTCAGCTCAAAGTAACTTCGTATGATTTCTCATCAAATCATCAATCGTTTACTGTTTCACATACGACAGAAACGATCACATTAACAGCATACAGATGTTCTCGAGGTTTACACAGGAATTTTTATATTTTTTTTGTTTTAAACTAAGACAAAAATACAAATAATTGATCATGAAACTTAATTGTTATAGCTTCTATCTAATGGCTCTTCTGGAATCAAAAGCAAGGTTTAATCTATACAACCTACACTCAATGGTGCAACCAAAATTGATGAGAAGGTAGTGATTGTTGCAATGAAGGAAAAGAAACCGAATCGTTGAAAGAAGATTCGCTTCAGTTAGTTCCTACCATATAAAGGTTCTATTTATGTTCCTCGAATATTTCCAATCTGTTTTAAGTATTTTCAATGTATTTTCATAACAAGTTGATTTAAAGAAAGTTAATCGATTACTTTAAAATTTTAATTTCATGTATCCTATTTTTTTCAAAAAAAATACATACACACATACCATAAAATAGCATAACAAGAGAATGCTACATACCTATTTTGTTATAAAGCTACTGGGATTCCTATGCACAACATACCTCCATTCTGTTTGGCATCCTATATGATCATAATGTACACGTCATTCTAAAAGTTTGAAATCACCAACAAGCGAGCAAACCTAAACACACATGGAAGCAAATACAAGGTTAGAGACATGCGGAAAATCACATTCAAACCATCAAAGGTTGAAACGAAATACATTCCCGTTGTGCAAAATTCATACAGTTCCCACCTACCCTCTATGCAAAAGTCATGCAATCAAAAGAACTAAACCAAATAATATGGTCGTTGTGTATTGTTGCCCTTGTTGTTCACATACATGTTTCGTCCATGCTTAAGTGTAAAGTAAATAAGTTGCACCAAAAAAATAATAATTCATTAGACAAGCATCCATTTTAACACACATCTTAAATCACCAAGAAATTACAGGACTAGACACACATTGATGCCAATATTAAGTTAGACACATTATGCACGTCATAACCAGATTATTAGAAATTTTTTTCTTCATTCATAGGTAAGATACTATTTCATACTTAAAAGAATAGTAAAAGTATATCTTAAGAATCAATTTGTTGTCTCTATTCATTTTTTTATTCCGGAATCAACAAGGGGAGTTCTGAAATATGAAATTCACTCAAAGTAATAAGATATCTTCCTTTCCAACGTAGTCATTCCCAATATATGTTTTCAACGTTTCCAATCTACGAGGGCATATAGACGTCTATAAGGGTAGAATGCCAATCTGCATTAGGAAAAACTGCTACACTGTTGTTCGTTTCCCATCCACGAGCTCTATAAGGGTAGGATGCCAATCTACATTACGAAAACCTGCTACATTTTCGCTAATTTCCCATCCACGAGCTCCAGTACACAAACTGCTACATTTTGAGAAGAATTTTTTTGTTTACTTAGTCAAGTATGTATATACTATCTTCCAAAAGGATTTCAAAGGAACCTTCTTAATTTCTAATGAGTCCATGCTACAATGATGATTAAAAGATAAAATTAAGGAAATCAAAGGCTGAAACCAATAAGGATGGACCGAAATCTTTGGATTTAAATTTATTGATTCTTTGAGAAACATTGTTTTCTTTGTAATACTTAAAAACACATGTTTTTTGGTGAACTATGTCCTATAATACTGCTTTATTACTAATGGATCCATGTTGTTGTGCAGATGACAATTATTTGGAAGATGATGGGTGTCAAGTTAACAAGTTAACCTAAGACTACCCGCAAGTGCACGACGCGTGTGTAGTAGTTAAGGTGTCGATCCCACGAGGACTAATGTAACATGATCTAAGAATCAAAAGTAAAACCAAAGCTTGGTGCGAAAGAATAAGGATGATGTAATGAAAATATGATGAAATGATGAATATGCAGGGAATATGTGAGTTCTAAACAAAGAGACAAACGCCCTAGGAAACCAGTTTCACCGCATAGCTTCCGAAACCTATCTCCGATCTATCTAATCGTGTGTTCTCTATCAAGATATCTAAGATGGATGATCCTAATGTAGAACCTACCCTCTCTCAAGGCATAGGAACATGGTTAGATTGAGTCATCTCCTACTTTCGTGGCTGACACCCCAACTAAACCCCATTACGATTCATGATTCACCTGATACAATCCTCAACCGTTACTACCCTACTTTTGTGACCTAGTCTCGGTTGTTCTAAACCTAACTTTCTAGGACTAGAATCCACCTTTCAGACCTTCTCCTAATCCCTAACACATGCATATACATGGCCACCGTAAACACAAGACAGTAAGTGATTAGACAAAGAATAGATAATACGAAACGGGGAAATACATTCATAAACAAATCAAAGACGATTCTGGGATAGTCATGGGCTAATCCCTTCTCCTAGAACAAATCCACTACTCGCTCATGAGTCTAAACAACACAAACAAAACAATAGATAAAAGAGTATAGAGATATCAAACGAGTGATGATCCCGAATCAATCTCAGACTCCTTGTTGCGTCTCCCGCTAAAGAGAGCTCTTGAATGGATGGATGGATGGATGGATGCTATGTACCCTCTTAGGGTTCTCCTTTGTGTTTGTTTGTTTCTGAACTCAATTTGGGGTCCCTTTTTATACAAATTCCCCGTTGGAGACATTCTAGGGAAGTTGTTATAGGAATGCCCCGCACGGGCTAGGGAGGCACCCCACGCGGGCTCCTAATTTTCTCCATGACCCACACGTGATAAGGGCTAGCACGACTCGGGCAACAACTTCTGGAACACCACCCCACGCGGGCTAAGGAAAACACCCCGCGTAGGCTCCTCTTGAACATCAATCCGTGCGTGCTAAGGGTTAGCACAACTTGGGCAAATGTTGTTGAACGTTCACCCGAGCGGGCTAAGGAAACCACCCCACGGGGGGCCTTGTCTCCTCATGTCAAGTTGCATTCCTTGCCCATTTCTCGTCCCGTTTGCTCCGTTATGATCTCCAATGCTCGTACTTTGTCCCATGTATATCCTTTTGCTCTGAAGCGAACCAAGTACGCATTAAAACCTATAAGAACATGTAAACACAAAAAAAAACATGTAAAACGGATACAAAATCACACGTAAACATCGCAACTATCGTCATAAACATATCTAAAATCATGCGAGAATCGTATACGGAAACGAGATGATCAGAAGACACTAAGAGAATGATGAAAAAGCACAACTTAAGCAATCTCTTTTGTAATTTCTATAGGTAACTAGTTAAACACACCGACCTTTTGCACTTTGCACACCTTTCATTGACTATACAACTGCCAACATATATTAAATTCCATTTTTAGATATTGAACTCACAAAGTTGTTCCACTTTGGTCAGGTTGCTTTCTCAAGCATGTTTTGTTGGTCCTTCAAGTATTGGTTAACCTCTTCATATTCATCTAACTCTGCACCTTTCCAGGGTCATAGCACATGTTTGAAATCACCAACAACCGAGCAAACCTAGACACACATGGAAGCCAATGCAAGGTAAGACACATGCTGCAAGTCCTATTCAAATTATAAAAGTTTGAAAAATGTTTCGTGTTGTTCTAATTCAACAGATGCAATTTTAACTCTGAGGAATGGAGATGTTGATGAAGCAAATGAATTTTTGTTATAATAAATTCATGGTAAGAATGTTGAGTATTGATGTTCAGATTCAATGGAATTGATAGTGCTTCTACAACCAATTGATAATCATTGTATCCTGTCGTATACTTTAACTTTCTAGAATTCTCTCATTCGCTGAAGCATAAGCCTTTATCTGAAGGCTGGTGCTTCTATAATAATGTTACGGATTCTTAACCAAAAGGAGTATTTTTGAAATGGAACAATATTAAATTTTAATCATTTAGCATCTAGAGTATTAGAGACAGAAATTATCACATGCACACATATTGGAAATAAAGTCATTATTCCAGGAATAATTATATCACTAATTTCCTATGCGATTATGTTACGCAATCACAATAAATAAGAGTCCAGGACAAATTCAGAAATAAATCGGGTTGTATTCTATTCGTCGATTCTTCTCGCCCTAAGCCCGATCCTATTTTGTTTTCATTGATTTCCCTCGCCCCTCTCTCTTTCGCATATGAGTTAGATCGACAAAGAGGAAAACCATAACCAAAAACAAAGATGAGAATGTCGAAAAAAAATGAAGACGAAGATAACAATTAATATAAACCTAAACCGATGTTCTTCTGTTAGATGGATGAAAACAGACTAAAATCCTCTAACAACTCCATAGTAGAACTTAGAACTTGCCTCTCATAAGGAAGGACATCTCAAACCTCAACTGCAACCCGACTAGAAACCGCAAACTAAGCGAACGATGTCGCAACACTAGTGATCTAGTATTGATAAGTCGGTGAACATTTAAAATCACTCCAAGATTCCGGTAGCTAAAATTAAAAAATTAACAAAAAAGACATTCTCAATTCACTATAATTTAGTTTAAAATGTCATACAATAGATCTCTTATTTATAACGACCAAATAATAACTTAAAAACTGAATAATATAAGCTAACTTAAGAAAACTCAATAAATTCGCTCGATCGAGAACTACATAAGTTTTAACCCTAAAATCCGCAAAACTAAAGCCAAGCAATCTGGCCGAGCATAGTCTGATCTTCCTATTTCTTGCTCATCTCGACATCTTCTCCTTGTAAAGATCTCATGTAGTCTTTCTTAAGTGTTGTTTGACGTTCTCGTGGGGTCGTTATCAATCCTTGCATATCCAATTGTACGAACATGTCTCAAAACTCCTTTGCTTGCTCCTCGTTGTTTGTCTTTGTGCAAACACGTTTTAAAGCTCCTTTTCCATGCCCCTCATTGTTTGTCCCCGTGCAACTTGCGGTGGATCCTAGATCTCATCCTTATCATTCCCTCCTCCTTTAAAAGGATTTGTCGTCAAATATAGTCCTTTAACTACATTGAAACGAGCCAAGTCAATAACCTTGAAAATGAGATGTACAATGGACTTACCTCGTAACTCGCTTTTTTATATGAATCTAGATTGACATAGCAAACGATGTCGCAACACTTATGATTTAGTGTTTATAAGTCAGTGACCAACTCAGAATCTCTCCAATAGCTTGGTAGCTAAATTTATAGGATTAACAACAAAAAGATAATCTTAATTAATCAAAGCTTTAGTAAAATGTCATACAATGGATCCTTTATTTATAAGAACCAAATAATAATGGAAACTGAATAAAACAAAACAACTTAGTTAAGCCCATCACAAATGCTCGGTTGAATACTGTAATTTGTTGGTCGAGTATCATATAATTCTTAAACCCTAATTTGACAAAACTTAAGTATGCTTTGTCGAGCAATGATTGACTCCTCCCATGCTTGGGTCGAGCAAGATAGTCTTCCACATGCTCCATTTATCTAAAGAAATCGCTTGGATCGAGCAATTCTTTGATCGGGTTGTGTGAAATGTGCTTCATATGTCTAGAGGGTTTGCTTAGGTCGAGCGAAACTCTGCTTGAGTTGAGTGCCTCTGGCTCCCCTAGTTACTTGCTCCTTTAGGCCACGTCTACTTGTAGGTAAGTCACATACACTCTCCTTGACGTCTCTTGATGTGTTGTGGTGCCTTTACGAGTTCTTTTGCTATAATTTGAATGAACAAGTTTTGACACCCTTTTAAATTTAGCTCTTGTGATCGGTCCTTGTGTTATCGGTGTTTTAGGTAGAGTGTCATCCTCATCATCCCATCATTCTTCAAAAGGATTTAAACTCAACTCAAGATCGGGATCTTCTTAAAAACGAGCGAAGTCAGCAATGTTGAAGGTTGAACTAACATTGTACTCACCAAGTAACTCAATCTTGTAGTTGTTGTTATTAATGTGTTCCAACACTTTGAATGGTCCATGTCTGTGGGGCATAAGCTTGGATTTACGTTGCTAGGGAAAACGTTCCTTGTATAAATAGATCCACACGAGATTACCAGGTTGAAAGACCACTTTGTTTTGTCCCTTGTTTGCATATTTGGTGTATTTCTCCATCTTCCTTTCAATAATGGCTCGTATCTTCTCATGTACCTATTTCACAAACTCGAATTTTTTCTTGGTATCAAGGTTAGTAAACTCCAATGACGGTAAATGGGTCATGTATGAACTACCCTATTGAATTCAACCTCAACATTGGATAGACGCTCTTTGACGTGTGGAAACGCGAGTTATAATTAACCTAGTCCACTTAACCGCAAGTATACGGATCTTGTAGTACCAGGGTCGATCTCTAG
>CM071873.1:18993328-19014044 GCA_036759665.1 Gynandropsis gynandra
AGTTCTTTAAATCCGCTCGTTTGAAATTGAGATCTAGGTTGTTGCGGATTACGCGGCCCGCTCGGGCACTGGTGTTGCCCGGTCGGGTATAGGCTGCCCGACTGTGTTGATTCATGGAGCCCGATCGGGTGGATGTTACCCGATCGCGTGACTAAGCGGACCCGAGTCGCGTGTTCTCTCGGGGTAAATTAGATGGCTAATAGCCCGAGCGGGTATTCATTATGCGCCCGATCGGGTGGTGATCACCCGATCCTCTTTGCTCACGTGCCCGGGTCGTGTCAAATGCGTGGATAAACCCTGTAGGTTCTACCCGAGCGGGTGAAGGAATAATGCCCGATCGGGCACCCTTGTATCCTTGAAATCTCTCTTTTCCGCTCGTTACTCGGGTGTTCCTTTGGGTTCTGGAGCTCTGAGTAGATATGACGTCAATTCTTGTGGTTTTGGCAGGGAATCCTTCATAATGAGCTCATTTAGGCCTTGTCGCCTAAAAACCTGAAAACCAAGAAAACGGGTGTGTAAAACTCGAAACCGTATCGGATAAGTACGACTCGATGTAAGATACATGCGAAAATGGTGTAAAAACCTATGCTAATATTGATACACTTTCAATGTTATCACTCTTCCCATGTTTTAAGATTACTCTTGAGCAATACACGTTATAAGGTGGACAAAGTCCTACTGATCATTTCCATTTTTCCATTGGTTTGAGGTTGACAGATAGTAGAGAATAAAAGTTTGGTTCCTAGCATAGACCATAGCGTTTTTTTCAAAAGTAATTAAGAAACTTAGCATCTCTATTAGACAATATAATTCTAAGCATTTTATGCAATCGTACAATACTCTAAGAAATAAAGCAGCTACATGCCATGGATCATCGATCTTATGAAATAATATTAAATGAGCCATTTTTAGAAAACTGATCAACTACGAAAAAAAGGTGTCCAGATTTGGACCTAAGGAGACCTAACATGAAATCCATGGAGATATCAGACCATGGTATACTAGGAATGGATAAAGGTGAGTTCATATTGTGCGATTGTAATCGGGATTTGGCATTTTTATAAGTTATGCACCTTCCACATATGCATTCGACATCTCTACACAAGTCAGTTCAATAGAAATGTTCTTTTAACACAGAAACGGTTTTGGCCACCTCAAAGTACCCCATTAGTGATCCCCATGTGCCTCACAAACCAATAAATCCCTAACATAACTTTCGAGTACACACAATTTATTATCATAAAATGAGTAGCCATCAAAGCGAAAATACTTACATGTGACAGTGTTCTTTACAAGACTTGGATATATCATCAAAGTGAAGATTTGTCTCATAGAGTTTGTTAATGTGCTCAAACCTAGCACCCTCGTGCCTACTATAGAAAGAAAAGTATAGCGCATAGATAATGTGTTAGCAACAATATTATCCTTACTCTTCTTGTAATTGATGACATATAGGAAGGTCTTTATGAATTCCACTGACTTTGTATACGCTTTAGCTTCTGTTGTTCCTTTAGATGTTTAAGTGACTCATGGTTTCTATTAATCACGAACTCCTTAGGCCACAAGTAATGTTGTCATGTTTGGAGCATTCACACCAATGTGTATAGTTACTTATCGTACGTTGGGTGGCCTAATTGTGATCTATTGAGCTTCTCACTGAAGCATGTTATAGGTCTCTGCTCCAATTCCTACACCTTATGCATCATATTCTATCTCAAACATTTTAGTAAATTCAAGTAACACAATAATGGAGCTTGTATCAATTTATTTTTTAAGGTATAAAATGCCTTCTCTTTAGCTTCACCCCATTGGAATACTACATTCTTCTTGATCACTTCGATCAAGGGTACATCCAAGGTACTTAATTTATTTACGAATCATTGGTAAAAATTGACCAATCTATAAAAGCTTTAGACCTCTCACACCATCTTAGGGCTCGATCAATTGTGTATGTCCTCGATCTTTCATCAATGTGTATGCCTTGTTCAATTACAACAATCCTAAGAATACAAGTTTTTAGTACAAAAACGCATTTATTAATATTAGTGTACAGTGTTTCGCTTCGCAACACATTTAGAACCAACCTCAGGTGCCCTACATGTTCTTCCAAGGTCTTGATGTACACTAAGATGTCATCAAAATATACAACCAAAAATTTTCATATACATTTCCGAAAACATGATTCATTAACCTAATAAATGTGATAGGTGTATTAGTTAATCAGACAGACATCACACACAATTCATAAAGCCTGAACTTTGTCTTAAACGTTTTCTTTCATTCATCACCCTCATTCATACGAATGTAATGGTATCCACTCTTCAAATCTATCTTAGAAATTATAAGAAAGTCATGCTATTCATTCAACATATCATTCAAACTAGGTGTAGGGTAACAATACTTTATCATAATGTTTTTATTGTGCGACAAATAACACAGATACGCCATGTTTCATCCTTCTTGGGCACTATCATCGATATTGTGCACAGTGACATACTCTCTTGCACATATTCTTTCTCCATTAGCTCATTGACTTGCCTCTCGAGCTCTTTAGTCTCCTTGGGATTGGTTCGGTATGCTGGATAATTTGGAATGCTTGCGCCAGGTATGAAGTGAATTTGGTGCTCAATCACATGCAATGGAGGTAAGACTTCCGGTGTTTCATCCGGAAATACGTCCTCAAAACCCTGCAACAAATTAGTGACAAAACTAGGCAAAGAAATGATGAGCTCATTAGTGACATAAGACTCTCTGAACAAGATTCCAAACATAGGCTAATTTGAATGCGAAGCCTTCTTGAATTCGCTCACTCTCATAAAAAGAAACATTTTTCTCGCGAGTTGTCATTCAAATGTATGTTAGGGGATTTCTCTCAAGATCTCACAGTTTTTGTGAACTGCCTCATGATCTTTCATAAGAATTTCCTTCTTTTTGTTCTTTAGTGACTGCACCTGATCCTCGAACACTTCCGTTGGTGTGAGTGGAGCTACACGAATGTGTCATCCTTTAAATTTAACCAATACTTGTTTTTGAACCTATCGTATTGTGTTCGAGTATCGAACTGCCATGTTTGTCTAACCAAAAGTTGACCCACTATCATTAGAACTACATCACATAACACTTCATCTTCGTACTTCCCAATGCTAAACTCAACCTTCACCTAATGACCTTGGTTTTGCAATTTTCGTTAAGCCACTGTAACTTGTATGGTTTTGGATATTTCGTGGTATTCAATCCCAACGTCTCAACAAGGGATGTGCTATCCACATTCTTGCAACTGCCTCTATCCACAATGATATTATACACCTTGTATTAGACAAGCCCACGTGTGTAGAAGATGTTTTCTCTTTGTACGATGACTTCTCCTTTAGATTTAATGTTGTACGTGCTACTAATAGCTCGTCTTTAGAGCTTCATAATCCTCAAACTAATCATCCGAATCAATTATATACCTCTGATTCGCCAGCTTATCATCTTTCGATGTCATCTCATATCCTTTAGCGGTATGTACGATAATGGCCTTCTATTTGAACAATCCTCAACAAAGTGTCCCTGACCTTGGTACTTGAAATAGTGATTATCACGGTTTCATAGAGGTGTTTCGGTGCTCGTTGCTGATTTAGGTTGTGGTGCTTCCACTTTGTGCTCAGTTTTATGTTCCATGTTAGGTTTATCAAACCGATTAGTTTCATGTCAATAGTTAAAGTAGTTGTTGTACTTTTGCATTGTTTTTCTCTTCCTCTTCAATTGTCTCTCGACCTTTACTGCCAGATGAAACAAGTCATTTATATCTACTATTGGTGAGTTTCCACACGTCTTGTATGTCAGGATTGAGACTTCTTAGGAATTGATCCATGATTGCCTCCCGATCTTTCTCGATGTTTGCTCGAATCATCAAGAAATTCATCTCCTTATAGTAGTCTTTTACACTCCTACTACCTTGCACCAATTACCTCAAACTCTCATTGAACTCTCAATAATGGTGAGAAGCTACAAATCGAGATGCATGATAGTACACATCTCGTCCCAAGTGGTGAGTGCACAATCTTCAAGACTCCTTCGAGAAAGTGCGAGTTGATCCCACCATGCTAGTGCATAGTCACTGACCTTGGTTGTTGCCAATTTCACCTTCTTGATATAGGAGTATTGATGGGATTCAAAAACTATCTTTGTCTTCCACTCCCACTCCAAATAAGCTTCTGGATCACTCCTTCCAATGAACGTAGGAATCTCAATCATGATGTTATTGATGTCATCGTCGAGTTGATCTCATACTTATAAGTCGATAATACTCCTCTTCAAGTATCGCAACATACTCGTTCTCATAAATATCTAAAGGGTATAGATTACAAGTTGTGTTTGGTCCCTTCATTTGTGGTTTCCTACATGTTATTGCTTCCACCCAACAATGTCTTTGGTTGGTAGTGCTGAAATCTTGCATCATGCCTCTAAATTTGTCCATCATTAGCTGCCATAGTGGATGCATCTGTATGGATCCCTTACCCTACGATGGTTCATTGTGATGGTTCCCAGAACAAGACATCAAAACGTTAAGAAAAAGAAATATGAAAAAAGCTCGCAATCTCTCAAAAAAGGGCTTTGTTCAATTTTACTAATTCACTCGTCTGCCTTTTCCTCATTTCTCCTTTTCGATTTAGTTTAGAAATCAAAAGAGACTCAAAGTGAATACTAGAAAAAATAAATTAAATATGATGCCACAACACTTGTGATCTAGTGTTGATTAGTCTATAAATAACTAAGAATCTCTCCATATAGTTACATATTTAGGATTAGCAAGAAAAAGACCATCTCAATTAATCAGAGATTTCGGTAAAATGTCATACAATAGCTCCTCTATTAATAGAGACCAAATAATAATGCAAATTTAATAAACCAAACCAACTTAATTAAATCCAATACAAATGTCCGTCGAACGATGTAACTACTCAACCAAGTACCGCATAAGTCTTAAACCCTAATTTTGCAAAACTTAAGTTCATTTAGCCGAGCAATACCTATGCTCGGTGAGTCTTTCAACACTCGGTGGAGTCCTCCTACACTCAGTCAAGTCCTCCCATGCTCGGATGGAATGGGTCAGTCCTCTGCATGATCCATTTCTCTAAAGAATTTATGGGTTGTGATAAAGTCATGATCTATCTCACACTCAAAGAAATAAATGATATTCTCTCATGTGTCATAGGCCTTTGTCTGGGATTCTCTCAAGATCTCATTTTTTGTGTGGTGATCTACCTTATGGTCACTCATATTCTCCCACCTCTTGTCCCTCAATAGTTCCTCTTTCGTTTAAGGTAATTCCAAGACTTATCGCACTATATTTAATTCAGCTATTGTTGCATGAGGTTCCTCACAACTTTCACCCGAGTTGTGAAGCCCATGGTCATACCTTTATACCACCTCACATCTTGTTCTATCACATGTTTGCCATCCACCCATACTAATAATAACCGCTGGTATAGACGATCTTTGGTGTTCTGAATCGATCATAACATTCGAGATATATAATTCCAGGGTTACAAATAAGCATTTTGTTGGTACCTTGTGCTCTTGGTCTGATGTCTCTTCCTAAGAGTTCTTTATACTTCGACACATTATCACCAATCATTGTGGATGTTGTTAATCTCTCTATAGTAATGAGAGGGTACAAATCAATGTCTCATCACTATACGCATTTCACCCCACATACTATTGGTGTCTCTTGTACCATAGAAGTAAACAAATGAGTAATGTGCGAGCTATCAAGCAAATAAAATGCCTAATATTCACTTACCGCAAGAATACGAATCAGTGTAATACCAGGGTCGAACTCTAAGGACTAATGCAACCTAAGCTAAGAATATGACTAAACTAAGATGGATGAAAGTGATGTGATGTGGGGTAAATTTTGAGAATGCTAAAATGAATTATGACAATGATGAGGACACGCGAAAGACCTTATAATTAAGAACAGTACAAGCTTTGGGTTACTGGAATTGCAAGGGTGCAACCAACAAAAAATCATAAACAATAAAACTATCTTGATAACGAGAAATTCAGAAGAACAAAGGGGCACCTCTAATAAAAGGAAGAGAGCCACTCAGACAAAGGGGAGGATAAAAAACACATAGGAAAGCTGAGGAGAAGCAAGGAAACAACATCTGAACATCGGTGACGAGATAGGGAAGTAAAGGCATCGTATTCCTTACACTTTACCATGTGTAATTTTGTTTTCTCTTGTTTTACAACAGAATCCATGAGTGAGTAAGCCTTTAGCTATGGGTTAGGGACACAGGTTTTGTAAGGATGCTTATGTTTATGCATTAATGCTTAGATCTTTCAAAAAATTTTATATTTCGGTTCTACGATCAATGCTATGAATGTTCTATACTTGTGTTGGCCGCTTAGTAACTTAGGATTTCATGTTTAACTGGGAGGTTAGATTATGAATCCGAAAATATTGATTGTTGATTGAGTTTGATTAATGAGAATCTAACCGGTCTATTAATCGACTCTGGAATTAGGATTGCATTCTTAATGCTACCGTAATTTCGTGTTAATCACTGCTAGGAGGTAGGATTGCATGTTATTGTGGTTATGTAGTATAGGTGTCGAGAGAACCATTCTCTACTTATGAGCATGAATTTCTCGTTATCAAGATAGTTTGATTGATTTATGATCTTTTGTTGGTTGCACCCTTGCAATTCTGATAACTCGAAGCCCATAATGTTCTTAATTACCCAGTCTTTCGTGTGTCCTCATCGTTGTCATAATTCTTTTTAGCATTCTCAGAATTTACCCCATATCACATCACTTTTTTCGTCTTAGTTTAGTTTTATTCTTAGCTTAGGTTGCATTAGTCCCTAGAGTTTCACCCTGGTATTACACCAATCCGTATTCTTGCGATAAGTGAACATAAGTATCCCTTACAAAATCGGTGTCCCTAAACCATAGCTAAAGGCTCTCACTCATGGATTCCGCTGTAAAACAAGAGTAAACAACAATAGACATGATAAAGAGTAAGGAATACCATGCCTCGGACTTCCTTATCTCATCACCGATGTTCTGATGTTATTTCCTTGCTTCTCCAACTTCTCCTGAGTTTTCCTCTATGTTTTTCGTCCTCCCCGTTGGTCTGTGTTTTTTTTCATCCCCCTCTGTTTTCCTTCGTATGACACGTTTTAGGGTTGTTGTCCTGACAAGTGCCCCGCGCAGGCTAAGGTGACCACCCTACGCGGGCTCCTCATTATGCCAATCAGAACAGGCTGACCATTAGCCCGAGCCGTGCTATTTCTGCTAGAGGTACAGCCCACGCGGGCTAAAGGGACCACCCCACTGGATTCATATCTTTTCATGGGGCATGGTCGTGCTTTTTTGCTCCTTTTGCTCGATGCTCGGATATTCCGTGCGGGTCCTTGGCTTGAATCTGCTTCTAGTGGTCTGTAGCTCCAAGTATGTGCAGTTGACTCCAATAATCAACATCCTTAAGCTCGATTATGCTTCGTCGCCTTAAAACCTAATAAATCAAAAAAAGGACTAGAGGACGTTCATGTCGGTTTTGTAAATCATGCTATGCAAACAACGCAAAAATGATCTGTATACGTAGCCAAAAACTAACTAACACTACCTGTTATCAATGAGCTTAACCTAACATGCAAGCACATACATAATGAACTTTTCCGAAGCTAGCTTAACTTTTATAAGTTTGGAATAATGATAGCAACTAAAAACCATCTATGTTTTCTTGTCCCACTCTAGGTATGTTTCCACATCGCTTTGTCCCATGAATGTTGGGATCTTTAGCTCAACAATATCGTTTTTCGAGTCCCTATTCGATGGATCTATCGTGGTGCCCGAAGTTATGCGTACTTTTATGCATCCATATTTATATGTTTTAGATTTCTAACAATGTGTGATACTCTCATTGGTTGTGTTTGGTGAACACCATAATTGATGTCGTATTTCTGATCAAGTCTTCGATAGATGATAATGAACTCATCCCCAATGCCTTACGAAATTCAATCATGAGTTATATTTGTGTAAGCAAAATCTTTATCTCTACCTTGCGATGGTTTGGATGCGATGGTTCCCAAAACTAGACATCGAAAAGAGAAGAACTGAAAAGATGAAAAAAGGAAGATTCACTAAGCTCACAATCTCTAAGAAAAAGTGTTTCGTTTAATTTATCATCCACTCGCTTCTGTTTTTGTCTACTTCTCCTCTTTGATTTAGTTTATAACTCAAGAACGAATCGAAGTGAATTCCCGATAAATTCAAATTAAATATTGATGCTTCAAGTGTATAACATCAAAACTAGTCTAAGTTTCATAATCTACCATACTTCTATCTCTATTTGAGGACTCTTTCTATTTCTTTTCATTTTCTTCTCTTCTTCATTTTTCTTGTTTTTTCATTTTCTCTTCTTCTTCCTTTTTTTTATTTTTTATTTCTCTTTTTTCTTCTGTTTGTCGATTTTTCTTTTGTTTTTTTATTTTCTTCTTTACTTCGTTTTTGTTTTTTTTCTTTTCGTTTCTTTCCTTCTTTCTACAAAATGATAAAAATTAACTAAACTAATATTGAATCAAATGTTAGAAAAAAAACTGAAATTGATAGACTAACGCAAATGGAGCTTTCATACCTCTTGATATGAGCCTCGATCAACGTTCTTTCGTTGGATGGATGGAAATAAACTGAAATCCCGTAACAACTCAATAGTATAACTTGAACTTGTCTCTTCTGAGAAAAAATATCCCAACCCCAACTATAATCCGACTAGAAAACCCCAGACTAAACGAATGATGTATAATACTTATGATATAGTGTTGATAAAGGAGTGAACACTTTGAATCACTCCAAGAGTTTGGTAGCTAATCTCAAGAAAGAGCAAACAAAATACACTCTCAATTCGTATAACTTAGTTTAAAATGTCATAGTCTTTTATTTATAAGGACCAAACAATAATGGCAAATTGAATAAAATAAGCTTACATAGAAAAACTGAATAAAATCGTTTGGTCGAACGGTCAAATCGCTTGGTCATGCACTATATAAATTCTAACCATAAAATTCAAAAAATTAGAGTATATTGGTCTAGAGAAAATGCTTGGGTCGAGCATTTTCTTGCTTTGATCGTGAACACCATTCTGCTCAATTCGAGCATTATCTAATCATCTTGTTTGTTCCTCCATTTACCTCCTCTCCTTATAAGGACCTCCTGTATTATGTCTTAAGTGTTCTTTGATATTCTCATGGGGTCATTATCCATCCTTTCATGTCCAATTGTACGAACACATATTGAAGTTCTTTTGCCATGTTCCTGGTTTTTTTGTCCTCGTACGAACATGTCTCGGAGCTCTTTTTTCTTGCCCCTCGTTCTTTGTCTTTATGCAACTTATGGTGGATCCAATATCTCATCCTTATTAATAAAAAAATCGACAAAGACAAAGTTAAAGTAAAAGGGAACCAAATCAACAAAGACGATAAAGCAAACCGATAAAGTTGAAGACGAATACTATGAATCAAATAAATGAAGACATAGACGATCAGCAATCGTGATGTCGATGAACAATGAATGAGTTTATTGAAGAAAAAGGCAAGGGAATGAAGAAGTCGAAGACTCAAAGGCATGTGAAGTTGACAGAAAAGTATGTGAAGTATAGGGTTTACCCTAGTTTTGTGTTCGCTTGTGGACTGGCTCGAAATTCAAATGGGCTCAAAAAATTCTCGACCCATAGTTTTGGTTCCTATTAGGATTACTTATGTAGTAGTAAGGGTGTTTTGGTAATTACCCTTGATTAGAGTTTGTATCATGATTAGGTTTTGTAATTTTCTATTTAAACGGTCTTAGACCTAATAATACGACACATGAATTCATTCTATTTTGGCATGGTATCAGAGCCTTAGCCGTCTAAACGATTTATTTTTTTTCCGATCACCGCCGCTTTTAGCCGCCGTCGTCGTCTTTTCGCTTTTTCGACCGCCGCCGCCGTCGGTTTATTCTCTTCCGCCGCCGCCGCAGCAGCTGTTCCCTGCCGCCGCGCTTTCTTCCGCCGCCGCCGCAGTTTCTGCCGCCGCCGCATAATTTTCTGGCTACACTGTTCCGCGCGCTGCCCTGTTTTCACGCCGTACTCCGCTACGTGCTCTCTGCGCGTCGTACTGTTTCACTCTCTGCGCTGCCCACCGTCGTCTGCTGCTCGCGTCGTCCTTCGCGTGCAGCATCGTCTCCTGCAGAATCGTCTCCTGCAGAATTCGTCTTCAGGAGCGAATTCGTCTCCTGCAGAATCGTCTCCTATAGGTTTGTCGTCCGTATGCGTCGTGTTCTTCTCCATCTGCAGAATCGTCTCCTGCAGGTTTGTCGTCCGCGTGCATCGTGTTCTTCGCGCTTCTCCATCTGCAGATCCGTCGTGCTCTTCGCGCTTCTCCATCTGCAGATTCTGAAGACAACAATTCTTCGTCTTCCCGTCGTCGTGCTGAATTCCGTCGTCGTGCTGAATTCCGCGTACCCAGAAATCCCATAAATCCCGTCGTCGTGCTGAATTCCGCGTGCCCAGAAATCCCACCAGAAATCCCAGAAATCTCGTTCTGGTTATTTATTTTTTTAGTATTTTTTTTTATTTTTAAAAAAAAAACTTTAAATATTACTAAATAAATTCACGCGCGTTACCGGTTCACGAATTCGCTCGCGTTACCGGTCCCGTGGCTTTCCAGCCAGGTGCAGCCGATGTTCAGCCAGGTGCTGCCGCTGTTCAGCCGGCTGTCGCACAGCCGCAGCACGTCTGTGCGACTTGTACTTTCGGTTTTCCATATTATCTGCATCCGTCGGAAGGGTCGGGTACTGTGATTACATCGGTTCAACTTCGTGGTGATTCTAACTACGAGGAATGGGCCAAACACATCAGACATGCCCTTCGCATGAAAAGGAAGCTAGGTTTTCTCGATGGTACAATTGTTGCGCCATTGCCAGATTCTCCTGATCGTGAAGAATGGGATCTTGTCAACTCGATGTTGATCGAGTGGTTGTTCAACACTATTGATCCGCAGTTGAGGACCAATATTTCCATTGTTGATGATGTGCGGACGCTTTGGGAGGATCTTCGACAACAATTCTCAGCAGGGAATGCCGCACGAGTACATCAGATCCGTGCCGAGCCTGCTCGTTGCTCGCAGCAGAATCAGAGTGTTCAAGTCTTCTTTGGTAAGTTGAAGAAACTGTGGGAGGAGTTGGATACATACCAGCCTATCCGTACTTGTGGATGTGGTACGTCACATGCTGCTGTTCTCAATGCCGAGCTTATGCGTGATCGTGAAGAGGAGAAAATTCATCAATTTCTCATGGGACTTGATGATGGTGTCTTCGGAACTGTTAGATCTCAAGTTATTGGATCTGACCCACTTTCGAGTCTCAATCAAGTTCATTACAAGGTTGTGCATGAAGAACGTCATCGATTGATTGCTCGCGGTCGCGATGATCGTGGATCGGTTGTAGGGTTCTCTGCAAGGTCCTCTCTGCCAGTTCCCTCTTCAGCTCCTTCGGTTGCAGTGCGTGACAAGACCTTGGTTTGCTCTCATTGTCACAAACCGGGTCATGATGTCTCCACTTGCTATCTCATCATCGGATTTCCAGATCGCACTAGGAGGAATGCTCGATCTCGCCAGCCCGAGCGTACTCACCGTGGTGGACGTCCTCCTCCTGTCCACGCAAATGCAGCCCGCGTCGTGGATGCAGCCCCGAATTCGAAGTCCAACCACGATCTTGATCGCAGTGCTATGCCAGGTTTCAATGACGAGTAGTGGTCCACTTTGCTGTCATTGCTCAAGCTGAAACCACATGGATCTGATGATACTCAATCTGGTAAGACAGATTACACTGAATATATTTTGGATTCTGGCGCATCTCATCATTTGACGGGAAATTTACATTCCTTGGTCAATGTATCACCGATTACTCCGTGCCTTATTGGTTTGCTTAATGGTGATTGCACTATGGCTACACATACGGGTGATTTATTACTCGGCAGCTCATTTTATCTTCATCACGTGCTTTATGTGCCTTCGCTCACTTGCAACTTGATCTCCATATCGCGTTTGCTACAAAGTAATGATTGCATTGTGACGTTTACTAATCGCTTTTGTGTGATTCAGGACCATATCGCGAGGACCCTGATTGGCGGGTGAAGAGAATGCGATGGGGTTTACAAGCTTCGGGGAACAGTTGGACCTACAGCCTTCCATGCTAGTTCAGTGGCTTCTCGAGATTTGTGGCATCATCGGCTTGGACATCCGTCAGATAAGGTTTTAGATTTTTTGCCTACAGCTTTTGGCATTTCTAGACAGACTAAGAATAAGGCTCCTTGCGATATTTGTTTTCGAGCTAAACAAACTCGTGCTGTGTTTTCTTCTAGTGAGTCCAATGCTACACTTTGTTTTGATTTGATTCATTCCGATATTTGGGGACCGTATAATGTGCATGCTACAACTGGTGCTGTTTATTTTCTTACATTAGTGGATGATCATTTTCGCGCTGTTTGGGTTTATTTGATGAGTTCTAAATCCGAAGTCAAGGATCTCATTCCTAATTTTTGTGAAATGGTGAAACCTCAATTTGATAGTTGTGTTAAGGTTGTACGGACAGACAATGGGACTGAATTTATTGGTCTTTGACGGTACTTCCAAACGCATGGGATACTTCACCAAACTTCGTGCGTGTAACACTCCTCAGCAGAATGGTCGGGTTGAGTGCAAATATCGCCATATTCTTAACGTTGCACGTGCCATTATGTTTCAAGCTCATCTGCCTACGACTTTTTGGGGTGAGTGTATTTTAGCCGCATCATATTTGATAAATCGGACACCATCTACGTTGCTTCAAGGGAAGACTCCGTATGAGGTTTTGTATGGATCTCGGCCATCTTATGATCGTCTTCGCACTTTTGGTTGTCTCTGTTATGCACATAGAGGAAAGAAAGAGACGGATAAGTTTTCTTCTCGTGGTCACAAGTGTATCGCTATCCGGTTCTTCCGACAGGGGGCGGTCTGATTCTGTCACCGATGATTTGCTTCATGGTGATCCTCCACCTGAGGAATCATCGCCCGGGCCGTCTTCATCTCATGATGATTCTACGTCCGGTTCTTCTCCAGATGATGGTTCAGGGTTATCTACTGTTGAGATACTTGGTCGTGGTCATCGTACTAAGGTTACTTCTGTTAGACTTCGGGACTATGTCACTTACTCTGCTCGTTGTCTTGAAGACCCCATTCGCATTTCTTCTCCGTCTTCATCATTGTCCTCAGGTAATGTCTCGTATCCCATAGCGAATTACGTTACTAATGCTAACTTTACTTCGAGACATCGAGCTTTCCTTGCAGCTATTGACACTGGAACTGAGCCTCGTTTTTACTCTGAGGCTGCTACCACTCCTCATTGGAATGAGGCTATGCAGCAGGAACTTAGTGCTTTGGCGGACAATGACACTTGGAGTTTGACTACTTTGCCACCGGGGAAGAAAGCCATTGGATGTCGATGGGTTTACAAGATCAAGTACAAGTCTGATGGGAGTGTCGAACGCTACAAAGCTCGACTCGTTATTCTTGGCAATCGGCAAACTGAAGGCGTTGATTTCGAGGAGACCTTTGCTCCCGTTGTGAAGATGACGACCGTGCGCACATTCTTGGCTATTGCTTCCGCAAAACAATGGGTTGTTCATCAGATGGACGTTCACAACGCTTTCTTACATGGTGATCTACATGAAGATATCTACATGAAGGTTCCTCCTGGCTTATCATGTGACGACTCGTCTCTTGTTTGCAAATTGAAGAAGTCTCTCTATGGTTTGCGACAAGCTCCTCGTTGTTGGTTTGACAAGCTTGCTACCGCACTACTTGCCTATGGTTTCCTGCAATCACGGTCAGACTCATCCTTGTTTACTTTGGTTAGAGGTACGCGACATCTTCATGTCCTTGTTTATGTTGATGATCTTTTGATTGGTGGGAATGATGTTGACATGATGGAGGTCTTCAAGACATATCTTCGGCACTGTTTTCGTATGAAGGATCTTGGGGTTCTCAAGTATTTTTTGGGCATTGAGGTTGCCAGGACTTCCGATGGGATCTACTTGTCGCAGCGTAAGTATGCGACTTACATTGTTTTCATTGCGTGTGGTTCGATACTTGAAGGGTTCTCTTGGGCAAGGTATTTGGTTACGATCCGATTGTGATCTTCTACTCTCCAGTTTTTGTGACTCTGATTGGGCCTCTTGTCGACTTACTCGCCGATCGGTTGGAGGGTATATTGTGTTTCTTGGTCAGTCTCCTATCGCGTGGAAAACCAAGAAACAAGCTATTGTTTCACGTTCTTCGGCTGAGGCAGAATATCGATCTATGGCACATCTTACGAGTGAGCTCATTTGGTTGCGAGCTCTGCTTCAGGATTTTGGCATTTTTTCTTCGGCTCCTATACGAGTTTTCTGTGACAATCAGGCTGCTTTGCACATTGCTGCAAATTATGTGTTTCATGAGCGTACGAAACACATCGAGATTGATTGTCATTTCATTCGAGACGCAGTTCAGGACGGCACCATTCAGACTTCTCATGTTCGTTCGTCAGAACAGGTTGCCGATATCTTCACCAAGGCGTTGGGACAGAATCCCTTTCTTTATTTGCGTTCCAAGTTGGGCATTCGAGATCTTCATGCTCCAACTTGAGGGGGCGTATTAGGATTACTTATGTAGTAGTAAGGGTGTTTTGGTAATTACCCTTGATTAGGGTTTGTATCATGATTAGGTTTTGTAATTTTCTATTTAAACGGTCTTAGACCTAATAATACGACACACGAATTCATTCTATTTTGGCAGTTCCTAATAGGATTTGAAAACTTATGTCCTCATTTATTGGGCGAGCTTCGGGCTGACCCGCGGGCCGGGATAAGTTTTGATAAGCCTAGCTTTGAAGAGGGTGCACCCACTGGTGTCACACGCAAGTACTTTGAACTCTTCAAGAACAAAGTCTCCCCTAGCCTCTTCTTGGACCCCAAAAGCAAACGTTTTCATTAGCAACTCGTGCCTCCCGTGGGCACTTAATGTCTTTTAGAGATATGACATCGGAGCCAAAACCGATGTCAGGTACAACTCGTTGTTGGTTTTTATACCACTCATCTCATCAGTTGTAGAGCGCTAGCCTCCAAAATAATGTTGTTAGTGGTCGAACTTATTGTTGTCTCTTCGGGTCAAACATTCGAACGGATCTGTGTCCAAGTTTGCATCAACCGTAGTTTTGTCCCTAAGCTCGACTATGGCTCTTGACCACAATTCTCCACTATATTCTTGAATCTGAACATGAAATTCACCATTGATGAAAAAAGATGAAGTCATCCGCCTACTTTCTCTTTGCTGTGGCAGTAAATTATAATTATTTATTGTACTGTATCAATTGATTGGTGTGGTTATTCTTGTTGTATTTCTTGTTCTTTCATTTTCGATTTACTGATTGTGACTTCTCTCTAAGCTATTAGTCTTTTCATGCTTGGATGCTTTTAATCCAAAAATCAAAACCAATGAACCAATAGATGTGCTTGTTGAAGACAATCTTCAATCTGTGGCACTTGCATCTCCTTGCGATGGTCCTAGATCTTAAAAATAACGATAAAACTTTGGTGAGTCAAGATTACTAGAATTTGTTATTTCCTCTTCTACTCGTGCCATGAAATTGCTTACGAGGATTCCAATAAAGGTTTTCAGTAATGACGGAGGAAGCAAACATGTAACTATGATTACAAACTCAAGTCTTGTGTCATGTTAGATGTTATGTTTCTAATGAGAGTGGAGAGAGAAAGGCAACAAATGAGAGACAGGGCATGTTCCTTTGGAATACTTTTTATTTAAGTTTAAAATTAGAATTTAAATCTCAATTTAGAATCGAGATTCTTATTTCGTCTCTAGAAATCAAAACTTGACAATGCAATTGAGCTGTTGAAAGCTATATCGCCAAACCTTAAGTCTTGACCGAAGAAGAAACCATGATATATTTCTTGCGCTGCACGATTTCCAATATTTTCCAACCATGTTTTACTAGTGGAGTCTTAATACGACAACCACTTCGGCACGTGAAGCTGATATAACCAAAGTCTCTTTCATTCATGAACATCTTGTCTATTTATTTCCTTCATATTCGTCTTACATTAGATCTGTCTTTCTTCATCTCTTATGCTTTTCTTTCCCCAAATTTCGTTATTTCTTTATCATATTCAAATAGCATTTGTATCTCATATTCTTCCAAGTGTCATTCATTTAATTTTCTTTCAAATATTATTTCTGTTATTCGATTTAACATTTTATTATATTTTGTATCTCTACAATTGTTATCTTTCTTATCGATTGTTCAAATGAGTTATTATCAATTGTAATTATCAATTTTCTATTAATTTCGTATTCATCTTTGATTGTTTACTTTTTAATCAATGCATTACTTATGTTCACAATCAATTTTTCATCGTATTATTCAAATTGTTTATTTTATACATTGGGGTCGTGTTTCAATTTATGATGTTGTTGCCATTGATGTTCAATTGGTTATGGCGTTTCAATGTTTGAAGTCATGTTCAATATAAAATTTCATAAAATCCATTTTGAAGGATATATTAGAAGAGATCGATATATGTTGACTATAAATTACCTTTATGTATTGCATCTTACAACAGTTAATAATCAGTAATCTTAATGTATTTTTTATATAAAAATTATTCTATTTATTTCATATATATATATAAAATTATTAATTAATATAAAATCGAATTTAATTGAATAATCGTGGATTATCGATTGATTATTATAAAATTTTGTTAATTAATTATAATTTATTTGTAAAACATATATATTTGATAATATGAAGCAGTAAAATTGACAATAAATTCTAAATAATTGAACTAATTAAAATTCATGTTATATTTTGATTATAATTTCTCAAGACAATGTTTTTGGGGCTCTACACGTGAGAGTAGAAAAAGGGCCTACATGATTTACATGGGCTGAGCTCATAAAACCCCATTAACTTATCCGATTTAGGGCACTTTGGTCATTTAGTTGCCAATATAAATGATAAAATGTTAGGGTTTTCTGAAATCTCTGAATTTGTGTTGCGGGAAGGAAAACCCTATCAGAGTCCCGCCGATCGGAGGATCTATCTCGTATCTCAGGTTTGTTTTATTTTTCCCGAAGATGATATCATGAAATAGTGTGTTTATCTCTGATTCTTATTTCTCGTATGATTAATATTATTGCGTGTGGTGGTGATGCAGATATGGCAAAGTCGAAGAATCACACTGCTCACAACCAGTCGCACAAGGCGCATAAGAACGGAATCAAGAAGCCAAGGAGGCACCGTCACACTTCAACCAAAGGAGTTAGTCTATAACATTTTTTTACTGAATGAATCGGATCCTTATCCCGATTCTCAACTTATTTTGTTTTCGAGATGTTATTTTGGGTGTTTGTCTTGCTGATTTGGTCTTACAAATCTGTAGATGGATCCGAAGTTCCTGAGGAACCAGAGGTATGCGAGGAAGCACAACAATAAGAGTGGCGAGGACGCGAGCGGAGAAGAGTAAGGCTGAAGTGTGGTCAGTTTATGAAATGTGGGTTTAAGTTGAAAATGGTTTTTAGATTAAGGGCCTTATTGATATTCTCTTTACTTTAATTATGTTTACGGAAAGTTCTGGGTGTACTGTTTTGGACGCCTTATCTCTGAGATTTGCGGTTATCTTCCCAAAGTTTATCTAGTTACATGATTTGCGACGCTTCCTACTTCTCTTTTTTTATTGATTATTGATTTGCTAATCTGGTGTCTCTGATAAGTAGAGAGACATGCCTGATTCGTTCAAGAATCTGTAGTTTCGGAGTTGAAGGATGTTCTGTTGGTACACCCCACATTGTTCGATGTTACATGAAATGGTAGCTTGGTTCCGTATGTCTAAATGTCACCTGCAATTTGATATGAAACCAACATGAAAATCAGTCTATCATAGATAAATGTTACGTGAAATTGTTACACTTATCAATGCAAAGACATTGTTGTGGCTCTGATCATGTCACCAGATGTGGTTTGACGGATTGGTTGTCAATGGCTTAAGCCTAAACAGATGAAAAAGGATAAGAGAGATGCAATGAAATGAGGTGGCAGGTGAAATTTTAAAGAAAAAAGGTAGTGGAGTTTGTAAAGCTATATGTAATGTGTGTTGGTGTGTATAAAACGGGGTATGTGTATGAATATGTATATTGGAAAGGGTATCTATATGAATAGGTATATTGGAAAAGGGTGTGTTCATTCATTGGATAGTTGCCTTTGGACATTACAAATAGGGTAAAATTCGTATTTCCCTCTTGTTTGTCTATTTCTATTTACCCCTCATTTTTCACACTCATCTTATTCTCCTTCATATTTTGATCCTAATCCTATTTTTCTCTTATCTATTACAATTTTGCATGTAACTCATTCCATTTAAACTTTGTTAAATCTTCAAATTTTGATTCGGTTTAGAACTAATTTTGATTAGAATTTATGTTTGAATTTAATCCGGTTTAGATTCAATTTTGACCTGATATCGATACAATTGTGAATTTGTGATCATTATTTGGGTCCAATTTTGATTTTCATCCAATTCCAATCCGAACCAATATGAGATTCAACAAAATTAAATTCGAAATTTAAATGAAAACCGATTTTTATTGGTTTGTTTTTTTTATTTGAAATTAGTATAATTTTGATTCGAATTGGGTACAATTTGATCCAATTTTCATTTTCATTCAATTAAAATTTGAATCAATATGAAATTCAACAAAATTAAATCGAAATTTACACAAAAATTGATTCTTAGATGTTTGTTCGATTTTTAACCCAAAATTAGTAATTTTGACTTGAATTAGGTATAATTTGACCCAATTTTGATTTTCATCCAATTAAAAACTGAATCAATATGAAATTCAACAAAATTAAACTGAAATTTAAACAAAAACCGATTCATATCGGTTTGTTCGATTTTTAATCCAAAATTAATATAATTTTGACTCGAATTGGTACAATTTGACCCAATTTTGATTTCAGTCAATTAAAACCGAATCAATATAAAATTCGACAAAATTAAATAGAAATTTAAACAAACATTGATTATTGTCGGTTTGTTCGGTTTTAACCCGAAATTAGTATAATGTTGACTCAAATTGGGTACAATTTGACCCAATTTTCATCGAATGAATATGAAATTCAATAAAATTAAACCAAAATTCAAACAAAAACCGATTTTTATCCATTTGTTCGCTTTTTAATCCGAAATTAGTATGATTTGACTCGAGTTTGGTACAATTTGACCCAATATTGATTTTCATCCAATTAATAACCTAATCAATATGAAAATTAACAAAATTAAACCGAAATTTAAATCCGAGTCACTCAAAATTACACCAAAATTCGAGTTATAATTGGACTAAATTTGAGTATAATTCTAATAAACGAAAATAAATTTTTTGTGTAAATTTCGGTTTAGTTCGGTTCAAATTTCATTTTGATTCGGGTTTTAATCGGATAAATCAGTTTAGTTGGTTGAAATTTTTCGGGTTTTATTGCGATTTCTGTGTAATTTTGATCCGATTTTGATTTTCACGCTATTAAAACCCAAATCACTAAAAAAACGTATTGCAATTATTTCAAAATTGCATCCAGTTCGAGTCAAAACCGGACTAAATTTAGGTGAAAATTGAAAAACCCGATAAAAATTGCTTTTCTTTTGTAAATTAAGGTTTAGTTCGGTTAACATTTCATATTGATTTGGATTTTAATCGGATAGAAATTAAAGTTGGATCCAAATTTTGGTTAAAATTGGTATCTAAAAAACGTCAAAATCAAGTATAAAGCAAGTCAAAATTGGACCTAAATTCTGGTCAAATTTGAGTCTAAACCGAGTCAAATTGAGTCTAAATCGGTGAAAATTACACCTGAATTGGGTTAAAATTGAATATAAACTGGGTCAAAGTTATTTCTGAATTTGGTCAAGTCGAAATTGGGCAAAAAATCGGGTTAAAATTGATGGATTTTTAGGGTTTTGAATGGAAATCAAAAGATATAACAAAATTTTAAAAGGAAGAGATTATAGACATAATTTTTAAACATGAGGAAAAATATGATGTTAACCGAAATATGAGGGGAGAAAAGATGAGTGCGAAATCTGAGGAAAAAATAAAATATTTACCGAAACATGATCGGGAATAGGATGAATGCGAAAAATGAGGAGGAAATAAATAAAATAGACAAATATAGGAAAATAGGAAATTTACCCTTATAAATATATATAGGTTGGTGTTGTTAGAAATTTTATTCTAACGTTGATTCATATAAATATAAGTATTTGATAATTGTTATTGAGGTACACACGGTGATGATTAGTGTCGTATTGAAGAGACAATTATCGGGTGAAAATCCCTCCGTGCCATTCCGCAATTATAGAAATCTAATGATGGTTTTGTGATTAATTACAAATTGAGGATTTATTGTAATTAATAAAATTTAAAGGGCATGTATCAAAAGACATGTCTTTTAGGACATGTCTTTTCATTATTACAAACATGTTTGAATGCCTTTTAAATTTCACCGTAACATCATTAACAAAATCACAAAACAAATAAATACAAAAATAAAGGAAAACTCTCTTATATCATCAAAGAGAGATTGAAGGAGATTTCGG